>JANIIA010000004.1:4347800-4377409 GCA_027478495.1 Erythroxylum alaternifolium | reverse complement strand
TAGCTAAACAATTTTAAACACTCCTAACCCGTTCCAAATTACTATCTTACCCTTCCCATCGGTGATGGGATGTTACACTCCTCCTCGGACATCGTCCGATCCAGATAAAATAAGCTGAGGAACTTCAAACAGTGGCTACTTCACAACAACCTCTGCCTATTCTCTGATTGAGGGACACATAAGCTCTCTTGATGGTGGCGTTTGGCGATTATTATGGCGCTGGGATGGTCCTCAACAAATTCGATCATTTCTGTGGCTCCTTTCTAGGAATGGTCTCTTGACGAACCAGCAATGCGTAATCCGTCATCTATCTTTAGACTGTGCTTGCTACTGCTGCAGGTTGATGGAATCCTCTTTTCATGTGATGCGTGATTGTTCTAAGGTGCACTCAGTTTGGCTTGCCTTCCCTATTTGGAGAGTCATGAGCAATTTTTTTCGACTTGCGTTTAATGGACGGGATTTACAGTAATCTTCGTAATCATACTATGGTCTCCGGCTTTGAATGGTCCACTATTTTTGGGGTTGCATGCTGGTTACTTTGGTCTCGGAGAAATAAGTTTCTGTTTAAGGAGAATTTTACTTGGTCAATCTCGCTTAAGTTTCTTATTCTGGATCATGTATCATGGGTTCTTAGAGCTAATACTCGACTTTGTAATGTTCATCTTGCCACTGGTTCAAAGAAGGATCATCTTATTGGGTGGACTAAACCCCCTTAGGGATGGGTCAAGCTTAACACAGATGGTGCATATAGAAGTTCGTCTTACTCTACGTCAGTAGGTGGGCTGATACAAGACAATTCAGGTATATCGCTTGCAGAATTTGTGCAAAATATCGGCACCTGTTCATCCTTTTCGACCGAGCTTTGGGGAGCTTTTACAGGGTTAAATCTAGCTAGGGATCTTGGATTTCGGCAAGTAGAGCTAGAGATGGATTCGCTTCTTGCAGTGCATCTCCTTTCTTCTTTGACCAAGTTGCTATCATCTTCTCATCCTTTGGCCTCTTGTATTCGAGAGCTACTTATGAGGAATTGGCAGGTGAAGGTGTGACATGTTTTTCGTGAAGGCAACCGTTGTGCAGATTAGCTTGCGAATTACGCAAGGTCTTGCAATTTTGGTGTCACTCCGCTTACCACTACACCTTTAGGGTGTATTTCTATCCTGCTTGAAGATATGACAGGTGTTTTGGTTCCTAGATTGATTTTGTAGTTAATTTGTTTTGTTTGTTATCTCTCATTTCATTCAAAAATAAAAAGAAATAAGGAGTTGTAACTTATAAGGTCGATTGACACTTGATTCGTCAAATCTATTAACTAAACTTAAACATAATACAAAAAGTTTCAACTGGTATAATACCGTTATAAAACTGCTAAAGATTAAATAAAATTAAAGAATTTGAGATAAAATTGAAAGAGATTGTTTTTATTCGTCAAAGAATTTAAAGTTTAATTCAAAAAGAAATCGTTAAATGAAAATTAATTGGTTTAATTTATTTATAAGAATTTATTAATTAATGAAATTGACTAATTAATTAACAAATTGTTCAATTTTTAATAACAAGAGTTATTAAAATAAATCAAATCAAACCGAAAAATTAGAAGATTTAAGGTTTTTACGGTTGTATTGTTTAAATAGATTGAGTTTTTTAATCATCTGATATTATGACTTGATTCATCAATTTTAACAATAAATATTAGAATAAAATTATTATTTAATTTATTAAATAATTCGTATAATGGGCACGATAACTGGTACACCAGAGGTGCACCCTTCTTGGTCCTTTGGTATTAAGGAAAGATCCTCTTAATGCTCTAATGCCCACACCGAATATGGACCGAACTGTCTCATGACGTTATGAACCCAACTCACGTACCACTTCAATGGGCGAACAGCTTAACCCTTGGAATATATTATAGCCCCAGGTGGCGAAGAGCCGACATTGAGATGCCAAACCTTCTCTTCGATGTGAGCTCTTGGAAAAGATTAGCCTGTTATCCCTAGAATAACTTTTATCTGTTGAGCGACGACTCTTCCACTTGGCACCGTCGGATCATTAAGGCCGACTTTTGTCCCTGCTCGATGGGTAAGTCCTACAGTCAAGCTCCCTTTTACCTTTGCACTTGAGGGCCAATCTCTATCCTACAAGTCATCATCATCATCACCCAGTTTAAAATCACGCAATGAAGCAGGGTCTGAGGAGCTCTGATAGTACGCAGTCTTACCCCTATATAGTAGAGAGGCTGTTTCTGGTAGACCCACATGCAGATGTGACAATAAAAAGTGATGCAGATGAAAACTGATAAGTTAAGAGGGGAGGTAAATAAGATTAAATAAGTACATAAAGAAATAGAATAAAATCAAATCAAATAAAATAGCTACAAATAATACAAATAATAAAGATACAAACACAAAATACTAATAATAAAATAGTGATAATAAATAATAATAAATAAATAAATAATGAAAAATAGGAAAAGAAATAGGAACAAAGGACATACCTGATATGAAGCTCAGCTTTACTAAATACTTGATAGGCTGCAATAGATTTGCTCTGCTCGTCGCTATGTGGGCTAGGAGTTCTGACTCTGCTATTTTGTGTGTATGATAATTCTACATGGTCCAACATTCTTATTGGATCGTTTCCGGACACCCTGCCTGGAGTATCTCTCTAACCAGTAGAACCCGCACTTCTATCTGACCAGTAAACAATGAAGTGTTTACCTTATTTACTGATGGTGCCTCGAATCGTTAGACTGGCTTAGCTGCCGCAGCTGGAGTAATCAGGAATACTCACGGCCACTGGTTAACAGCCTATTCCAAGAAGCTTGGCAAGTGTAACGCCCTCCAAGCCGAGCTATGGGCCATCTTGCTAGGCCTCCAGCATGCCAAGAATGAAGGATTCATGAATATTAGGATTTTCACCAATTGTACACATGCTGTTGATCTAATACTTAAAGAGAAAGAAGGTGACTCAAACCTTTCAGTTCTAGTCGGGGAAATCCGGCGCCTCATCCAAGAGCTAGACACTTCATCACTCAGCCATCTCCCCCGACTACTCAATTCAGCCGCAGATGCCCTAGCCAAATTAGGATTGCGAAATACCCACCACAATATCGTCGTCTACCCCTTCCCTCCCCAGCTACGCGGGCTGCAACTTCCAGCACAGACTCTACCCGCCAACACAGCCCCCTTCACTACGGCGGCGTTCACCGCACAAACCACCACTACCTCGCCGTACCCGCCACCACGAGACGGCGTATTCCAGTTGAGGTTTCAGGAACGACAGGAATCTTACATTGAGTTTGCACCCTATCTACAGTTTCCCATTTTGACCCCAGGGGCATTTTGATATTTGACCTTTTAATAGGTCCCCTAGTATTTAAAAAAAAAAAGTTGTGTCTTTTCATAACACCCTGAAAGCCCTTTCCATCCTACAAGTATACAAATTAAATGTTTTTATCTTTAAAAAAATAGTTAAAAGTAACAGAGAGGATGCTTCTCCTTTTACAAATCTAACGTCGCACCGTCACCGTTAAATTCCCCCAAAAAAGTCTCTAACGATGACACGTTTCTTACACACACTATTTCTTCTCCATTTTCGTTTTGACCTTGTCTCTACTTCCTATTTCTCTCCAAATTTGCGCCTCTCTAATTCTAATTCACGACCCAAACAACCCTAATCTGCGAACCAATGCCCAAAACCCAACCAAGTTCACCCATTGCTCCTCAATTTCGCAATAATTTGGAGAATTTAGAAACTCGATCCTAAAAGCCCCTTCGGCGATCAATTTCGTATTTTACTTTTTGTCTCTGATTCCAAAGAGGTACTGATTCAAATGCATCATCATCAAGACCATGAGTCCAATTCCTACAACATCATGACCAGATCGTCGTGGCTCGACATTCGATTGTTCTACGTCCGGATCACGCCGTGCGTGATCGGAAGCGTGCCGGATCACCTCACGCTCCGCCACCTCCGTCGAGGGATCAACACTCCGCTGGAAATCAACGGCGCCACAATCCCCGCCGCCGAATCGCCGACCCTGATCCTGCGGCGAGACCGCGTCAACAAGGAGTCGTCAGAGGTGACGTATGTGAGCACCGATAGTGTCCGCGTCACAGGGGCGGTGGAATTCGAAGTGATGGAAAACAACAGCGACCTGTTGCTTTGTGGGTCTTTGGAGAGAATTGAGTCTGCGTGGGGAAATGGGAGCTTGGGTCCCGAGAACGATTCGAAAACGGGTTGGTCCATCGAGTGTTATATGGCGGCGTGTGTTGGTGAAGGCAAATCGGTGTTTTTCCAACCGAGAATGGGTGTGTCGGCTCCGGAGATTGAGGTTTATATTGCTGGTTGTTGTGGGGGTGTTCCTGTGATTTTGACGAAGACCATTTTGGTTAGTCCGAGGAGGAAAGGTTCGAGACATGCAACCCTTGATGCGATTCCCGAGGATGATGAATTGGAGAAGGAGCAAAATAATGTAGGGAATAATGGGCTTGTTCGACATCGTAAAGTTCAGGTAAATGGTTATTGTTGTTGTATCTGTGTTCTTTATGCAGGAAGGAGGAATGCTTTGTATTAATCGTTCAATGGATCTTTTGATTGAGGACGATGGTCTTGTGTTTTTGTATCGCAAAAAAAATGTGCTTGCTTGAAGTAGGCTATGCTAATGAAGAGTTAATTTCAATGGTGATTAAGTTTGTGAATTAATGCCCATCAACTGTTTGAAACAATACCAATATAGGAGACATCGACTTTATGATGTGGGTAAGAGACAAATTGAAGATAGATTAGCCTCCTTTTCTTCATTGAGGGCCTTTAATCTGTAATTTCCTCAACTAGTTAGATATGATTTCACTTCTTGTTCAGCTACTTGAGAATCTCAATGCTTGAAATGCAGTCACTCAGTTGGCTCCTTCTAGGTTCATTTAGTCAGTTATGCAAATGTGTTTTCTCCCATATAAAGCAATCATCTTTGTCATTTGTCTGATACATGCGATATGCAGTTTTGTCCATTTTGTTTCGCGTGTTTAGGAAGCTTGTAGTTCTCAATGCATTGATAAATGGTTTCTACTTTGATCTTTTGTGGCTCTGGAATGTGTTATGAACTTCCTATATTTTTCTCTGCTGTTACTTTGCACGCATTAGCAACTCCCACTTGGAAGTCACAGTTCCTATAGTTCCGACTTGTTTATAACTATTTCAACATTTGTACAGAGTACAGACTCCGATAGTGAAGACTACAAGACAGATGGGAAGATTGAGGACCGATACTACCCTGATGATTTGTATTATGGTGAAGATGGCCAACTCTCATGGTTTAATGCTGGTGTTAGAGTTGGTGTTGGCATCGGTCTTGGAATGTGCCTTGGGATTGGAATTGGCGTTGGACTGATGATGCGATCGTATCAAGCTACCACCAGGAATTTCAGGAGGAGGTTCTTGTGATATGGGTCTTCTCTGGTGAATAAACTGTGATTATGGATCCAGAATAAGATTCTAAATTCGTTACGGAGTGGAAGATTGCAAGATCGACTTTATAGCCAAGGAGTAATATCACATACAAGTAACGTTGTTATCTGTTGAGCATGAGTTTTAGTGGTCGGTTAGAAGTTGTACAGCGTCTGAGTTTGGTAGTCATAAGATATTTACCGGCAAGGAAGGTGGCGTCAAGCTTCCCGTCTTATCTTCATACCTGCTTGTTAGACTGGTGAAAGTGTTGGTTGGGATCAAAGTTGGATGTGGTTCAACTTTGCTTCAAACGTATGAGCCAATGGAAGGTGCAGAGATTTAGAGAAAGACAGACTTTGATAATTTGTGTGTGAGCCTGCAGAAGTTAAAGTACCTGGCAATGGCATGAGCTTGTTCGAGGGCCAGGATGCTTGTTGCATATATATATACATTCTTGAGTCTTTTGGGAAGACCTTTTGTAACAGTTTTGCTTTCAAAGTACACCGTTACTTCTTTTTGTCTTTTTCCTTTGTTAAATTTTCGCATTGAATTAATTTTTTTCTCAAAATAAAAATAAAATTTTATTTTTAAAATAAAAATAAAAAATTACAACAAAAAAATTGAAAGTGATATCATCAAATGGTGCACAATTAACCTGTTTTTAGATATGTGATGCTGGGGGATAAGTACTTATTCTGTGATGTATTAGAGTTGACCGTTTAAACGTAGCTATATAGTTAATTATGACAAACCATGCTTCAACTAACATGCTCAATTATCACAAAACATGTTTCTTAAAATGAAAATATCTTATGGGAGTAGATACCTTGTGCATGTTCGAATATTACAATAAAAGCAGGGACATATCTGGAACATGAAAGATGACATGAACAAGAGACATAGACAGGGTAAGAGAAGGCATCTGATTACTGATACAACGACAAAGTTGATATTTCAAGTTTGAACGTTCTCCTGAACCACGGGAGCAACCGAACGGACATAACTAAAACCCTCGGAAAATGCTCGTGTTTACAACATTAAACCCTAACCACCACTACAACCAGACTACACGGTGATGGCCGGCGTCAATGTTCGATCCTCCGCCACAATGTCACGCCGTGACACCAACTCTTCTTCTCTTCCGTTAGTCGTTGCTCTCAACTGCATCGAGGATTGCGCCATAGAGCAAGAGTCCCTCGCTGGAGTCGCCTCGGTAGATCATGTCCCCCTCAGCCGCCTCTCCGATGGGAAGATCGAATCAGCTGCTGCCGTTCTCGTCCACTCCCTCTCCTACCTCCCACGCGCCGCTCAACGCCGCCTCCGCCCTTGCCAGCTCATACTTTGCCTCGGCTCCGCCGACCGCTTCGTCGACTCGGCTTTGGCGTCCGACTTAGGGCTCCGGATGGTACACGTGGACGCTTCTAGGGCTGAGGAGATCGCTGACACAGTGATGGCGTTGTTTTTGGGATTGCTTCGTCGGACGCATCTGCTCTCGCGCCACGAGCTCTCTGCCTCGGGTTGGTTGGGATCGGTGCAACCATTGTGTAGAGGCATGAGGAGGTGTAGAGGGCTTGTATTAGGGATCGTTGGTAGATCTGCTGCGGCTAAGTATTTGGCAATTAGGAGCTTGGCTTTTAAGATCAGTGTTCTCTACTTCGATGTAAGTTTTCTATTGTTACATTTCACCTCTTCAATGCCACATTGAACTGTCTGTTTGATTCTAAAGGACCAAGCTATGCTCTGTAATTGTGTTCCGCATGATGTTCCTGACTTGAGACCTAAACATCTGAGTTTTACAAGTCCAGTGTCTTAAGGGATTGAACAGTTTCAGTTGGGAAATGGTGAGAGGTGGAAGATGTTCTGTGCTTTCTGGTTCTGTTTATCACTCAATTGTTGTTTGTGGATTTTGAATTTTGAATTTTGAATTTGGCTCTTTTCTCTTATAATTTTTCTCGAGCGAGTTTTTTATGCATCTGGACTTGATTTTGATCATTTTCTTTCCCTGAACTATACTGAAGCAGGTTAAAAGTGAAATTAGCATGTCATCTATAAAATTTCCACCTGCTGCTCGGAGAATGGATACTCTGAATGATTTACTAGCTGCAAGTGATCTTATCTCACTCCACTGTGCTTTAACGAACGAGACATTTCAGATTATAAATGCAGAATGTTTGCAGCATGTAAAACCAGGTATTTTGGTATTATGCTGTCGAGATCACAAAGAATTGTTAACTTACATTGATTTAATGTTGTATTGTCCCTCATTCTTCCTTTAGGAGCATTTCTAGTGAATACTGGCAGCAGTCAGCTGCTTGATGATTGCGCTTTAAAGCATCTTCTAATTGATGGGACACTGGCTGGTTGTGCTTTGGATGGTGCTGAAGGGCCACAATGGATGGAAGCATGGGTAAGTTCAATAAGATGTTTTAATAATACTTCAAATGCTATGAGAATGGTTTCATTGGATGGTCTGAGGCCTGATAATGGAATATTTGGCTCTCTTTTTGTCAAATGTGATGTTTGTGCTTGGTACTATACATTGTATATCTGTTTGCATTACAATGCACCATTTGCGTACTAATTTAGGATTATCATATTTGCTTTAGGTAAAAGAGATGCCCAATGTACTGATACTTCCACGCAGTGCAGATTATAGTGAAGAAGTATGGATGGAAATAAGGGATAAGGCCATCTCTGTGTTGCAATCATTTTTCTTTGACGGGGTTATTCCTAAGGATGTCATCTCTGATGTGGAAGAGGCAGAAAGTGAAATAGGTGATGAAGGTGAACATTATCCTAGAGAAGCAAAAGAGAGTGATTTACGTGGTTCAGTTGGTGAGCGGTTAACAGATGATATTCAGGGAAGCCCAGAAAGTTCTCAGAAAAAGGGTATCAATCAATCGACGCAATCTCCAAACCAGGCTCAGGGTTCTGGGTTGTCTCAAAATACGACTGGCAATTCTGAAGGAAGACACAGTAGATCAGGTAAGAAGGCGAAAAAGAGACATGGTCGTCAAAAATCCCAGCATAAGTTAGATGTTCCTTCTCAAATAGGAAAAGAAAGTACTTCACATCGGGAAGATGACACAGGAATGAGTGGTACTGAACAAGTATTAAGTTCCAGCTCCCGGTTTGCTTCACCTGAAGATTCGAAAAATAGGAAAACACCAATTGAGTTGATTCAAGGGTCAACATCTGATCAGCTGTCAAGATCAAGTAAGAAGCTTACAGAAAGGTCTGGTGACATGCTGAAAGATGGGTGCGTTATAGCTTTATATGCAAGAGATCGCCCCGCATTTCATGTTGCGAGGCAAAGAGTTAAAGGTGGTGGCTGGTTCCTGGATCCCATGTCAAATGTGGCAAAAAGAGATCCTGCGGCCCAGTTCCTTGTTGTTTTTAGAAGCAAGGTTTGTCTTACAGAATTTGATTCCTGTAAAGTCTTATTTTGATTTGTTGCCTTTGTGGCTTGATTATCTTTTCATGGGCAAATATTCTTCAGGACACAATAGGGTTGCGGTCTTTTGCTGCCGGTGGAAAGTTGTTGCAGGTACTTTATGTTAACAAAGACCAACTGTCATACCATTCGACATACCCTGTGAAGTTTAAGAAATTAGTCATGCTAGAATGAATTTGAGACACATTTGTGTAAAAGTATCATTTGCCATCACTTTCCAAAGAAAGCACAGTGAATGAATGGATATTCTGATTGGGAAATAATTACGAAATGCTATAGTATCATTTATAAATTTTGTGGTTGCATATATGTTTTTCATGTGAGTGGTTTAATCTGTTAGCTTTTACCAATAGTGATGGAAAAGGATTTCATTAAACATTTTCTATTCGTGCAAGCTAGTAAAGATCAATTGAATTTGATATCACTGCTTTATTACGAGGATCTAATTGCATATTATAATTGCCAAAGCAACAAAAATAAGTTTGGGTTTTGGCCATTTATCTATGCAACTGTACCATGTAACTTTCTACAAGGGATTCTGTGCAAATTATGTCCTATGAATTCTATGGTGTGGTTGATTATAGATCCATTGCATCATAGAGACTAAATGCAATACTTACAGCTGCTTAGCTTTGAGGTGACTTTTGTGTTGAAATTGCAGATTAATAGAAGAATGGAGTTTGTATTTGCTAGTCACAGCTTTGATGTTTGGGAGAATTGGATGTTCGAAGGCTCTTTAGAGGAGTGTAGGCTGGTTAATTGTAGAAATCCTTTGGTAAGTTTGTTTCTTCTTTTTGAGTCTGTGTTCAGCATTCGCTACTATTTAACAGGCATAAGCATTCATCATCATATTGTCACTGCAGAAGTGGCTAGACTTCATAATTAATACTGGGAATAAAGGCATTTTTTGGATTGAATTCTTGGACATGAACAGACATATGATGTTCAAACAAATCCATCAACCATCATCTAAAATGGCCCTTTATGATCTTTCTTATCCCCAAACATAACCTTGTTATCTACAAACTGCAGGCCGTTTTGGATGTTCGTGTAGAGATTCTGGCAACCGTTGGAGAAGATGATGGTGTCACTCGATGGCTCGATTAGATCCTGAGAGTTCAGCCTGCCGAGAACCTAACGATTTTCCTGTCGTTTTTCTTAATTCCTTTGAGGTTGGTTTTTCATCAAAACAATTTGACCTCTCTTTAACTTCAGTCTTGTCTCTTTTCCTTTCCTTTTTAATTAACTCCTTTTTCTTTGAAATGCTACCAGGATGTAACCATTCAATGGTTTGTGCCTTTGTTTGCCGCGTGATTGATGAAATGTTGGAGGTACTTTAACCTGTATGAGAAAAATCTGCGAATTGTTTATTGAATGGAACGAACGATTCTTCTCCTAATCTCCACTTCAGTTTGTCATGTTCAAAGAAAATACTGTCTTTTGTCCATGTCGATCATATCCTGTTCATTCCTGTCCTTGTAATTTTGTCCTTCGATCTTAGCTGTTGCTGTTGCTGTTCCTGTTGGTAAGGTCGTCAAATTCATGTGAGAAGACTTCAAGTAGCACACAAATCTGTCGGATCTTAACTGGGTTGCTTCGATGTAATTGATAAAATAAAGCTAAACAGGCTTTGTGTATGGTCTCAAAATATCAATACCTAACTAAAACTGAAACTTCCGTTGTGCAGCAATAGCTACCAGCCTACCACTCTCATTTCTCACTCGTCTCCCACGTTCTTGCTTTTGTGTTGGGCTTGAAATTGAGGAACTTTCTCGCGCACTCAAGCTTTTTCGTTGCTTCCTAGGACGATTTAGGAAATAGTTTATGCTTTAAATGTCTAAAGTAATTATTAGGATTAAATATTTAATATTTTCTAGAGTTAACTCTTAAAGATTAAATAGGTATAGTTAACTATTTGGCAATCCTTGATTGGGGCATGTGAGAATAACAAAAATTTAAGATACGAGACAGGGTTTACATGAGTCGGGAAATACTTTTTTGTTACGACGTCTCGGTGAAATATTTCACCGATAAGTTTTAAAAAAGATATATTACTGAGTTTTTAGTTTATATATCAATTAATTGTAAAATATATTTAAAATAATTACTTACATAATTGAATTACTTACTGACTTATATTAATTAATTTTTATTAAGCCTAATCCAAATTTAGCATAAAACAAACCCGTTCTAATTGACTGTCACCACTAGAAATTCTGCCTACTAGTCGGAAAATTAGACTTATACCGTACAAAAGTCAATCGAATTGACCACACTCCACACATTCTTGAGTTCGGACTTCTGATCTGCCACGTGCCGGGTGACGAATGACCCGAGTCTAAATGAAGACGGTGTGATCTCGACAGGTGTACGACCCGAAACCAAACAGGTAAGATTAGTTTCGTCCCGAATCCCACCTCCACCTCCTCTTCCTCTCTCTTGCTCTCTATATATAGTCCTCTCTCGACTCTTCGTTCTTAATCCAATTCGCTCACTCTCTCTCTCAACTCTTCAAGGTATCTGTGAGTTATTGCCGAACCAAAGCTTAGAACTGAACAAGTTAGTAACTGAACCCGGTTTGATCCTATGTATATGGGGCTTTCGGGTTTGGATTCTCTGCAACCGGTAGCAACAGCCAGTTCTGATCCTGCTGCTACTACTACCGCTACTGCGATAAACGGCGTTATGCTGACGAGTAGTTATAACGCGTCGAGTACAGCTGAAGGTAATACGATGTCGTTCCTGGAGGATCCAAATAGTAAAAAGGCCCGGAAACCGTATACTATTACCAAGTCTAGAGAGAGCTGGACAGAGCAGGAGCACGACAAGTTTCTAGAAGCTCTTCAACTGTGAGTTGTTTTATTTTATTTTTGGATTTTCATTTCTGTTTTGGTTTGGCGTATTGTGTTGTGTTGTGATGCGTTTGTTTGTGGAGGAGATTGAATTTGAGAGATTTATGGAAATGGAATTCCGGAGTTCGGGTTTCTGTTTTTGATTTGTTGGTGAAATATGAGCTGAAGATTGAATTATTGATTTGGATGCTTTTATTTTTAATTTTTATTCTTAGTTTGAATTTATGATTCATCCAACAATTGCCGGTAAATGAGAAATGGAACAATTTCACGGATTGTTAATTTTTTTATTTCTATTTAAATATTTATTTTATTTGGCCAAAAGAGCAAGTTATAGGTGTTAGATGGATGTTTTTAGACTACCAAGTTCTAAAATGAATTTATGTGATTGCTGTTTATGGAATTTAAATATACTTAAAAAGTATTATATTGGATTGCAATCGAAATTTGAGTTGCTTCCCTGTAAAGGGGGGATCTCTAAGCACGGTTCATAGTAGCAAAGAAGCAATTAGGTATTAAATGTTGTCTTCACAAATAATTTTTCTTGTTGCATGCATCAGCATTTTAATTTAACTTCTGTTGTTGTTTTGTTCCTGGTACAGGTTTGATCGTGATTGGAAGAAAATTGAAGCATTTGTTGGGACAAAGACAGTCATCCAGGTGCTTTTTAACTTTTAAATTTTCAAGCTTTTCAGATATAAGCATTGAAAGTTGGCCAGGTTACTCGTTTGTAATTTCCAGATCCTTTAAGTAAGAATTTGGGTTTAGCAGGTTTTTTTTTTTTTGGTTGCTTGATGTTTATTATTTTATATCCGTTGATTATGTGAGGCTCCATTTCAAATTAGGTTTATATTGTTTGATTAATAGATGGATGATCTGAAGAAATTTGCTGGTGAGAAACATAGGAGTCATCTTCTGTGGGTTTCATAATCGGCAAAAGCTTATAAGATGGTAAAGATGATTTTTGTTACATACTTAGAGAAGAACAATGAAATGATTGAATAGATATATTTGACCATGCTATCTATATTCCTTTTTATCACATTGCAAAAAGTTTGTAACAGATTTTTGCTTTCTATGTTATTTTTCTTAGTTTATCTTTTACCACCCATTATACAGCTATTGAATTAATACAGAACGCAGATCAATTCAGTTAAGAGTGTTATACTAATTGATGTTATTTGCAGATCCGTAGCCATGCACAGAAGTACTTTCTGAAGGTTCAGAAGAATGGGACAAGTGAACATGTTCCTCCGCCTAGACCCAAAAGAAAAGCATCACATCCATATCCGCAGAAGGCTTCAAAAAGTGGTTAGTCTTGCCCACCTTACCTCCTTTTTGCTTGTTTCCTTTACTTCGATTGTTTATTTGACATTTGGGGAATAGAGAGAAAAGGAAGAAGAGGGGGACTAGACTTATTTTCATTTCATATTAACACTTGCTTATTTGTGACTATTGCAGCTTTAGTGGCATCCCCCGAATCTGGGCCATTCCAAACTTCCACTGCTTCACTTGACCCATTAAATATTCACAGAACAGATTTTTCGCCAGTGCTTGCAGATCCAATAACAAGAGGCGCTGTATCTTCTTGGGGTTTTGACTCAGCAACGTCTTTCACGATGTCACAAGGGACAAAAAGTATTGCTAGTTCCTGTATATCTCTAAATAATTTTTTTCACAACTGGCTCCATTCTCTTGAGAGATGTTGATGATGTTTTATCTTTCCTTTTCTAGATGATGGTACATCGCTTGGACCAGTGGTTGCAGATAATTGTTGCTATAGTAGTAGTAATGGAAGCACTCCAAAAACTTGGCAAACTTCTGATGTGGTTGATAGGCGGCATCAAGGCCAAGTTACAAGAGGTTAGTATAGTAGCTTTAGATTCATAATAGCTGGAACATGCACGGCAGGTTATAATGAAGCTTGAAAATTAGTATGGGTCCCTTCCTTGATCTAAATCACTTTTTGCATTCAATAACTAACTTTACACGTGCAAAAGATTTGGGATTATCAAGGGGGATTACCAACTTTACATGTGCAAAATCTTGGCAAACTTCCTACTTATAAGGTGTTGAGCATGCATGATTTATTTCTTTTTCAAATAGACTATTTAAGCGTTGCCTTTCAGATAAAGGTGCTTCTGGTCCATTGGGATCATGGAGTAAGTAATTCGCTTTTCTGATATTTTATGTATTCTTTATAGTCTATATTCAAATCTCTCTGTACTTCTATGAATGATAAGATTGGGTTGGCCTTAATGCAGTGTTGCCAGATTTTTCCCAAGTATATACTTTCATTGGCAGCATCTTTGATCCTAACGCCAGTGGTCACTTGAAGAAACTGAGACAGATGGACCCAATAAATTTGGAAACGGTATGTCATTTCATTCAATCTCATTTTACAATTTTTTTGGCCCCTATAAGTTACATGGGCTTGAGATTATTAGGGGGTTTGGAATGTGGAGATATTGGAATTCTATATATTATTGAAAGAGTTGATGCACTTTGAATGTCTTGTGTTGATCACAAAACAACAGTATTAAGGTCCATATGGGCTTTTGTTTGGACTTTTAATGATACTAATGTAGCAATTTGCGACATTTCTGTTTTTGAAACTAATTTGTCTCAATCACAGGTATTGTTGCTGATGAGGAACCTCTCTGTTAATTTGATGAGTCCTGAGTTTGAGGACCATGTAAGTTTGTTATTAAAATGATATCTGTACATTTCCTTGTAAATTGCTTTGATTAGTATGTCATTAGCCCTTTTATGTGCTACTGGACTATTAGGTTCTACCCATTTAGTGTTTACCCTGTGACTTTGTTTGTGATAAGATTCTCTCATTAAGGTTATTTTGGTGCTCTAATTTGGGTCATGGAAACTTGTTGTTCGAAGCTCGAGCTAGAATGAAAATGATACTTTAGGAATTATGTAGACCATACGGTGGATGAGATCATTGCATTTTAGGGAGTTTGTCTTTGGCGGAAATGTTGTTAGGGCCTCGTAACAAACTTTCCATCTCTTAAACACACACTGTCATGTGTCTCCTGTTTACAGATGTGCCAAGAAAGAAGTACCTAACTATTAGAAAACTGTGGACTTTTTTATTTGTTTAAGCATTTGTAGTAATACCCTGCTCAAAAATCAAAGAAGAGAAAAGCGTTTCCAAGTGCTTATGAGCTGCTCTCGTTTGCTTTTTTAGTGACTTTTGTACACAAACAACTTCCCAACATGGGAGCTTGTGTTAAAGAATCTCCTGTTCATGGCAAACTATTTTATTTCTACGATCAATGTCAATCTAATCTTCATTGAGTTGTCATCAATGTTAGAAGTTGTGAGTTTTAATCATCCTGTATCACTCATTTTTGCCCATTGTTTACAATTTTGACACAGAGAAGGGTGCTTGCTTCGTATAACGGCGCCATGGAGAAGCCAAAATCTGGGGATTCTTACAGCAATGTCATCACTGATAACTCTGGTATGGCCATTCCAGCATCATAACATTGGAAAAGATGAAGGGGTCTTTTGGTTTTCTGAGCAATGGGTCCTAGGTTACCAAAGAACAGTAGAGTCTAGGGTTGGAGGAAAAAAGATTCTTATTTGATTTACTTGACGAGTGTTGGTTTTGAGTATTTGTGATATAAGGGCTCCTTTCTCATAATTTGCAAATTCTTTGTATGTAAATAACTCTTGTTCTGTAGGTAAATGTAGTAGTATTGAGGTTGAGTTCCATGTTCGGAGCAATCTCTGGTTAGCGATTGATGTTTCCATCTTTTATAAGGGAGCTCCCTTTTGATGGTTGTAATTTGTATTGGTTTTTTTTTTTTGTAGTTTTTATGCATCCTCATCGGTTTCCATGAGTTTTGCCAAAACTTATGCTTTTCGTTCTCTTACGACGATGGGTCAAGTTGAGCCTGTATTCTATAAAACTTGAGTTTAGGCTCGGACTTGAAGCTTGCTCGGGTTTGAGCAAGTGTAAGTGTTTTGCCTTTCCCAAGTTTTAAATTGGATTCAATTTAGTTTTAATCGGTTTGAAGTTTGAACATCTCGTGTGTTCATCCTAACGTTATAGTTTTGTCTATTAGACCAAACTGTCTACGTTGATCCCTTGAAATAATAGTATTAAACGGGCGATGTTTCTCTCTGGCGTTGATCTTAGCACTGACTTCTATTTGATATTTATGTTGTATCAACTTGATTGTTTCCTAAAGACATAAAAAGAAAAACCAAAAGTAATAAAGAGAATTTTACTTGACCTGCAAAAGGAATACAAATCACCTCATAACCGAAGGCTGGCGATTTATTAACGGAATTAGACCTCTTGTTTTAATTATGGTGTTCTTATCATATTTTATTAAATCTTATTAACACATTTACGTAAATTTTACTTAAATGTATGGATAAGATTTAATAGAATAAAGTTACAACAGAGTAAATAAAACAGAAAATTTGATGTGTTTATTAAAACGTTTGTTTTTTCGGGATTGTTTTTTAACCTTAAAATCAAAACACAACAGTTTTCGAGTATCATTTCGTTACCATATCTTAAATAACTAGTTAGGTAAGAATGAACACTGAACACTTTTTATAGTTAGTGAAATTTTAGTACTCCAGATAACTAAGAACTGCAATATTAATGTCAATTGCTTTATTGGACCTTGCGACTAACGTAACTAAATTTCGGGAGAAGAGACTCGATTTTAGCTTTTGAAGACCAAGTGGGAATGACAATTTTAAACCCCAGTTTAATTGTTCAAAGTCAATGGCACAATTTTAAATTAATTAGATTTTTAAGTCAAGTTTAATTGCAGAATTCGTTCAATTCAAAATTCAATCTGAAGTAATATCATTTTAAATCATTTTAATTTAAAAAATTTAAAATAAAAATAATATTATTTTGAATAAACCAAATGCGGTCAATAATTTAGCAGCTTATTATCAGCCATATTTTAAATTTTCGGTTTTTCTTAAAGATAATAATGAACCGCTTCATTAATTTTTTAAAATTAATTTTTAAAATATAAAATATAAAAAAAATTTATAATTAAGCCAACACAGTACTATCCAAGCCTAGATTGACCTAAAACTTAACTCTTCTAAATAAAACGATATTATTTTACTAAAAAAAGTTGAACTCCGGAGTGGTCTGAACGACTCAAATCAAGACCCAATTAAAAATATCGTTTTATTTAAAAAAGCTAACTATCTGAATAACCCAAATCAAGACCCAATTAAAAATACTTGATTTTGAATCCATCCCTAATTATACGTTACGGAAAGCAACTGCAAATCCCAAAGATATCCATAGTCCAAAAGTAAAATCCATTAATACACACCCCTCACGAGAAATCCTTCTCAAAGGGCACTAGACCCACTTTCCAAGTAAACACGAGTTTCAGCATGGGATCACGAGTCCTCATCTGTATCCGGAACCCATGTCCAGCTCATGACCATATACTCCTGGGTTATGGCCAGTTGAGCCGAACGGGTGGATCTGCTTTGACCTAAGTTCCATCTCAAGCAGCCTTTGAAGTGCTTCAGGATGATTGGCTCCACCACCTAGCCAGGAACATATAGACAAGTTACTATAAGCTTGATTCAATGACCGGATCCAAACGTTAATCCGCATGAAGTAACAAATACATTAATGTAAGACGACGGCACATTACACATTAACAAATCTAAAATTTGTGCATTTACTAGAAGGATCTTCACAAGGAAGAAAATCAAAGAGTCCAAAGTCTTGTATAGCCATCACAGTAAATGAAGATGCTTCCAACATTTCATACTGAGAAATGCCAAAGAGTCATAAGATAAATCCAAAATTTCCCATTGTGCAAGTTCGAATTTATTCCAGCATGCTAATCATTCAGCATATACTTGTTAAATGCAACGACAACGAGAAAGAAATCACAATCTTCATTAGTTGTAGAGATCTAAGTGGCAAAGCATCCCAAGGTTTACCTTATGAAGCCTACTTCAATTGTGAACATATCGTCTATATTCGTAAGTCAACCAAATCAAAGTATCAACATAAGTACAAACCAATAACTAACTTTTACCTTGGGGTGGAATTCCAAAGCCTCCCCCCATGTTGGGTTGCCTTTGAGCAAAGGTTTGTATTGGACTGGGTCCTGGCATGAAACCAGTCACCTGATTCTCATCAGGTGGAGGCAGTGAGGCACCCCTGGGAAAACCACGTAATATGTGGGGTGGGGGAAAACTGCCTGGCATATGAATTTGCTGTACCATAGGATTGTGGATTGCAGGATCTATTCCAGGCATTCCACTGTCAGGGTGTGGAAAAAGAGGCTGAAGCATATTGGCTGGGAATTGTTTGCTAGGAGCATCATGATGGATGATATTCACCGGAGGCATAAACTTCATTTGATCATTGAAGTTAGTAGGATAAGAATCTAAAGCATGTAACATTGGTCCTGTACGGTTCAACTGGGAAGGATGACGCTGTGAAGATGATGCCTGAGCATGAAGATTAGGCAAATGAACATCCGTGTCCCTTGGGTCATAAGGAGCTCGAAGAAAAGGCACTCCATCTTGACCTCTTGCAATAGTTCTTTCATTCCTGAATGCAGAATTTAAAGCTGCCAGCTTATCAGCAATGTCAACTGTAGTTTCTGATCTGGATAATAACTCAACTTCAGCTAAATTCTTGGCAGGCATGAAGTTCTGAATGTTCATAGGACCGCTGATCATTTCTGAGCTGGATAATAACTCACCTTTAGCTGAATTCTTGGCAGGCATGAAGTTCTGAATGTTCATAGGACCGCTGATCACAACTAATCTATCTTCTTCAGGAAAACTGACTTCAATAGATTTATCAGAGCCATCATGCCTAGATCCCAAATCTTTGAGCAAAGACAACTGCACTTGATCTCGAGGATCAAATCCTGAGGATAGCTTTTCAATAACATCAGTTTTTGATTGTTGTCTCTGGTTTGAGGCAAAAACACTGCTTCCATAACTTGCTTTGCTGGATCCACCTTCAACCACAGAAGCCATTTGACCATCACCTCTTCTGTGAAAAGATAAACCATGAGAGTTTGGAACATCAACCCTTCCACATCCATTTGAATTCCTTTGACCAGATGATTCCGCTCCAAGTGGTTGCAGCTCCTTCATAAAAGCAGTCCCAAAAAGTGCTTCAAGGGTCAGAGGCTTATGTGGATGGGCTGCACTTTCAGCATCTGTCTCCATTGAATAGTTAGATCCATAACCATGATTTAGTGGCTTGTCTGAAGATCCAATCACTGGATTGTCCGAGTGTGTTGTGTCGTTCAGGCATTCAGGCTTCTGTAACAAAGAAAGGAGATGCTGGGATGCATGGTCATCAACATCAACTTTCTGCTGCTCAGCTTTAGCAACAAGATGACTTGATCCTTGGACGGGATGTCTGAAAGTGGATCCATTTTGAGTAATTTCTGACATAATTGACTGCTCAAGGTCTTCACATGTAAGTACAGCTGGAGTAATCTCTGCTTTATCAGTGTTGTAACTCTGCTCTACATCTTCTGCATTAATGAGAACTAGATTTGAAGACACGTGTCCGCTTTTGCGTTCTGGGCTTTGGAAGGGATACTTCTGAGGAATTTGATTGGTAGTTTTCGCATCAATAACTTCTGATCCATACTTTTCACCACCAACAATTAATGAGAGCAGATCTGCCGGCCTAGTAGATGAATCACCACCAACTGGTTGCTTTTCTGAAATCGAAAAATTAAAATTGAGAGAAGAGAACTCATGTGGCATTTATAGCAATTCTAGCTGATATCCCTAGACATTCTAGTATCGAATATCCATACTGCTCTACCTTCATCTAAAAACCACTGTGCAAACTTCGAAGATTGGGAATTGTGAGGGCTTAATGTATCTTCTGCTTTCACATCACCGTGCTGCAGAAACAAAGAGAAGAAATTAATCAAATGCAGCATGTTTAACCATAACATTGAAAATTTTATCTAATCCTGATAACAGTTCAAAGATGGTTAAGATTTTGTCCATTCAAGTTGGATCTGATTGAGTGAACTGTTGGACCAGCTCGACATAATGCCATAGTGCAAGTTCATACAAGACATGTTAAGACATGCTTTATTATAATATAATTTAGAGGTGATTCTTAACCATATCTACTATAAACAACTAAAGCAGCCAAATTTCTTTAGGAGATTAGGAAACAAGAATCAGGGACTTGGGGAAGGTTAAGTGTCTATCTATGTCAGTATAGAAGAGTTGATGTGAAATCATATCTCAGGTTATTGTCACACAGACAATAACTATTTTCAACTTCTATAAAAGTTCTCTCCCTGTGAATCCTAAATTCGGATGAAACCAAAATAATCCATTCTACATAATAAGACTTTTTTACCAGGGAAGGTTTAGGCAGGTCCAAGAGACAGAGTGGGTTGCATCACAGTCGCACCATAAAGATCATAAAGACAACAAGATTACCTCAACAATATTTGAAGAGCCACTACCATTTAACATCACAGCACTACCGAAAAGCTTTTCAAGGATTGAGTTTGAATGGGCAGGACTTGATTCACCCACCAGATTATTCCCCACTACACCGTTGTTTGGCTCTAATAGTTCACTTTCCTCGGGAGATTCAAAGGCTTCTAAAAGTTTAGATGTACTGTAAAATTGACCATCGACACCAGTTTCACCGGAAACCTCCAAAGCTGATGATAGATTAAGAATCTTTTCAGTCCTGTCATTTAGTGAAACACGACCACTTGGACTTCCAAGCTGCAGCTTACTCAAATCCGCTTCTCCTATATTACTCTTTTCCTCTTGATTAGATGAAATTCTATTTACCATCAGAATGTCTTTGGAATTTGAGATGTTATCCCCAAATTCTTTTCCAAGCTGAAGACGAAAAAACAAATATCAGTGATGACCACATAATGAAATAATAAAATATTCATGTTTCATATGAAAGCCCAACTCAATTCTTGAACAGCAAGTAAAGTGAGCTCCAAGAAGATATGATAAAGCCCTACAACTATATTTTAACTATTGGGAGCATTTCTAGTAAGTGCAGATCATGCGACCTTATATCACAAGCATACTGATTGATAGAAAACATATTACCTCCGATGCAAGATGTTGGCCAAGAGATTTTGTGCCATTAATCTTTGCAGGCATAGCACCTGAAAACCCTGGGGGAACAAGAGGTCTAGACACTGGAGCTGGCGACGGGAAGGAGGATTTATCAGACTCATTATTTGAGTTAGGCCGTCCAATTGGCCCATTAAATTCATTGTTTTCGTTGAGATTTGCCTTATTATCTTTTGGATCCTCCAGCAACAAACTAATGTCAAAGCCAGTTTTTGACTTCTCTGGATTTGACTTCTGATTTTCTTGAAAAGCCTTCTGTTGTTCCTTTCTCATCAACTCAAAGGCAGCTGTGTAGAAAGGGAAAACGTTTAAAATTGCAACCAATTAGAAGTAATATAGTCACTAGGAAACTAGAGCCATTTTATTCCCCCTGAAACTTGCAATAAGATACGGTACCTCTTCTCTTTCTTTCTTCTTCTGCTTGGTCCTCACTCATGCAATCGGAAGAACCAAATGTTTCGTCATTGTACGAGTCATTAGTGTCCCTACGTGAGTGTGGCACTGCCTGCAAAAGTGAAGGGGAGGGATTCAGTCCATGCCCGGGAAGATTTAGAGGACATAAGTTCTGACAGAACTTTAGGTTCATCATCAAGTTGTTGATTCAACAGCTAGAATAGACACGGTTCATCAAAGAACCAACACATACTATTAAAACCCAGAAAACATTCAGTATTATGCTTGTACTTTCATATGCAAATTACTGTTACAAAGAGACAGGTACAGCATTCACCTTATAAGGTCGAGGTGGGTGATATGGCTCAGTACTCCTAGTGAGTTGGTAATGATCACCAGCTCGAAACTTTGTACCTGATGACCCGCCTGCAAATCCAGGTGGTCTTGGAAAAGAACCACTCCCGAGAAGTCCATCATGCTCGGGAACTTGCCGAGAGCGTAGAGATTGGTTTCCATAACGTCTTCCAGAATCTTAAATTAATAGAATTATCAATAATGGCGGTACAAGAAGCATTTTTCAACAAAATAAAACAGAATGTTGGATTAATGAACCATAATTTACTAGAATTTAACCAGCCTTACATTTCAAAGTATTCTGCAGGACTGGAAATGCCAAGTAGTAATAAAACCTCATCAAACTTGTAATATCAAAAAGACAACAAACTCATTTAAAGCCTTACCAGAATCCCAGTCAGATTGTGAATCACTGTCCCGATCACCCCTTCCGGAAGATCGATTATCCCATCTTCCATGAGTAACTCGAGAATAGTTACTTAATTCCCCTCTAGTGGGTGGAGAAGAACTATACTCATTACGTCTAAAAGTTTGAGATGATAAACTTCCAGAAATTCTAAATCGATCCCCTGAAGAATCTTCAAATTCACTGGTA
The DNA here is from genome assembly GCA_027478495.1 of Erythroxylum alaternifolium. Lineage (NCBI taxonomy): Eukaryota > Viridiplantae > Streptophyta > Magnoliopsida > Malpighiales > Erythroxylaceae > Erythroxylum > Erythroxylum alaternifolium. The sequence goes on along the minus strand of JANIIA010000004.1, from coordinate 4,355,181 downwards.
TAAAAGGAAAAACAAGGGAGAAAAGGATTCAGGAAAACAATAAAGAAGATATTAGCACTGCTAATGCAAAGAATTAACATTGTGAGAAATGCATAGATAGGACTAATAGCTTAATGTCAGAATAAGCAACCCACCTTAGAAGCGACTGGTCAAATCCACTTGGTAACTTTTTGAAAACATCCCAGTCGCTCAATGATAAAAGAAAATCTCTTGTGTAGGTAATCTTTAACTTCCTAAATCATCAAAACAAGTATATATGTAAATTTCAAAACCCAGAAAGGGAAAAGCAAAGAAAGGAAACACTTCAAATGAATATAGTTACTTTTCCAATTCATGGTTCCTGTCTGATTGCTGGTTTGGTCCATGTCGGTCTTCACTTTCTAAACTCATTCTGCTAAAACTTGGTTACAACTGACAAAAGGCACCTGGAAATTACTGTAATCACTCGGGTTGTTTAATAAAACCCGCTGCCCACAAGATATGAACTCAAATATTCAATCCAGAATGCGCTAAAAATTGCCCATATTACACGTCCAAAACCAATCTTAGACCAAGTATACACGTCGAAATTATAATCCTTTACGATTACCACTGGCAATGAACCGGTAGATGAGATTGATTAATTTTACATAAAAAGAGGTACACAATCCGTGAGTTACAAGCTCATCGAAAACCCATTAGCACACGCCTGATCAAACTCAAACCCAACCAGAACTGCCAATCAATATAAGGCCAAATACTTGCTGATATCAAGCTAAATCCATCCTTCTGATCCAGCTAATAGGAAAAAAAAAAAGTTCCCGAACTATCCTTACAAAAGCGGTAGAATCGCAATAGCGAAGCCGCAGTTTCCTCGCCAAATTCGAGCTAAAAATGCTAAGATATATGTACAAAAGTTACTGATTCTTTAATCTCTGACCCTACGCCATCAAAATCGCTTGGTAATCACAACAGATGAGCCAAACGTGATTGAATGAGACAAGTTTTATGGTTTTGAGCTGATAAGAGAAACTCCAAAAACTAGGGTTTTGTCACGTTACAAAAAGAAGCAAACTACCTGGATCGGAGAGGCAGAGAAAGCAATTAGACACAGATAGAAAGGGGGAAAAAACAAAAGAGCAGTGAAAAATAAGGGAATCAATCCTCAATCCCTAAATCTCATTTCCAAATGCAAGGGAGCTCGCGCAAGGAGAGGGAAAACTTATATACAGAGAGAGAGAGAGAGAGAGAGGTAAAACAATAAAATGAAAAAATGAAAATGTGGAATCAAATAAAGGATGTTTTCCGCGTGACTACACGCGCCTCAATGAACCGTACGTAGCAGTCTTTGTGTGGGGGCCACTCACGCTCTACTAAACTTTTCTTCATTTTTTTAATTATATTAGATATCCCAGTTTAGTCGGACTAATCTTAACCCTCTAAAATCCCACTCCAAGAATCCTAAAAGATGTAAATCTAGAACCCCAAGGTCTCTCAGGTTCTTACGTAGCATGTACATTTCTGCGCACAAGGAGTCGTCACATACTTGATTGATCGACTGCTGATTGATCGCTGGTCCCCTACTCAGTATCAAATTCCCAGCAGCTCTCGGGTTCCCTAATAGCTTCAACTCTTACACTGTCGCTAGAAGTGAGACGTCTGTAATTGATCCGATCAAGGAGCTGTACTAAGGGGCTAGAAAATCATCAATAGGACAATTTTTATTTCTCCTCCTTTAACATGACTCAAATTCAAGACCTCCTATAAAGGAGAGCCTTAAATGAAGAACTGAAGTCATTACGCACTACTCGTTGTCAAACTTTTCTTTATTAAATGATATAAAGCGTGTCGTTTTTTAACCTTATCTTAATGTTACTCATTTTTCTTTTCCAAATTAATTATTCTCACACTTTTTTTTAATTTTTCAATGAATAAAACAACATTGTCTTAAACATATTTTATAACTAAATATTAAGATTAAATATTAATTTATTTAAATTATATATATTATTTTTAATTTTAGTATTTTCAATATAAAAAAGAATATTGTATAATCTTTTAGCTATAAATTCTTTTAAAAAATTTAATTATTTTAGTTGTAACAAACATGATATAGAATTTTTCAAATATGTCTATAATAACTTTGTATATTACTTTGTTAAGAAAAGAAATAACAATAACAATAATATAGTTACGATAAATATGAAGAGATTAAATAGTATGCGACTTTATTATTAATTAATAAAAATATTATTTTTAATTAAATTTTTTATAAAAATTAAAAAAAATATGATGGATTAACTAATATTTATATTTAATATTGTCACACATTTTAATTAATACTAATTAATATTTTACTTCTTAAATAATTCTTTAAACTATGATATAGAACTTTTAAATTTATAGTTTTATACACTATGGCATAGAAAGGAGTCAAAATTAATCAATGTGGCCAATGGCAAAACTGAAAATAACGACAGGGCGCCTAACCCTTGCCTTATATCTTATCCCTTCCCATTCACATGACACCTCTACCTAGTAATAACCACCGGTGTTGCTTAAAATTGCAAACCGCCCAACCATTGACTTCAATCTGATGGGTGGTTTCGTAGATAAATAGAAATGCGGTACCATAGTATCACTGCCCAATCCTTCAATTGAAACTCTCTCCTTCTCCCTCGCTCTGGTTTACGGAGACACTTCATCCCCACTTCTAATGGCGTCTGCGTCACTCTTGAACCCAGCTGCGTTGTCGTATCGGGGCCAGCACTCCATACTCTTACCTCCATCATCAATGCTCGTGTCACACAGAAACCCAAGACACGGCAATGGTGTCGTGTCGATTCGAGCAACCGGAGTAGTGCTGGTAGAGAAGTCGGAGTCAGAGAAGGCCAATCGACTCAAGACCACTTACCTCGAGAAAATCATTCCTTTGCTCAAAGAAGAATTTTCTTACACTAACATCCACCAGGTATTCGAGTCCATACTCTTAAGTTTATACGGACATCGTATTAGATAAGGTTGGGGATTTTGGGGCTTACGTTGTAACACCGCACAGGTCCCGAAAATTGAGAAAATTGTGGTGAATTGTGGGATTGGAGATGCTGCACAGAATGCCAAGGGCTTGGAAGCGGCAATCAATGATTTGGCATTGATTACAGGGCAGAGACCGGTTAAGACGCGAGCTAGGAACTCCATTGCCACCTTCAAGATCAGAGAGGGTCAACCGCTTGGGATTGCTGTCACACTCCGAGGAAATGTGAGTTTGCTTCATGTTTTTACTGTAATAACTTCTCTATTAACAGGTAAGAAAGTGAATTTGTTCTTGGATTTTGAATGTGGGATGGTGTTCAAAGCATGTGTAATGGAAACTCAAATTTCATGGCGCTGATGTCCACGACACTGCGAACTTAAAACTTTGAGATGCTTAGTTTATACTGTTATAGATGATTACTATATTTATTGGCAATTACAGTATTATTTGGTTCCCAAAAGCCATACTAGAATCTTGATCACTCGACGCAAAACTGGTAGGAGAAGTTGCAATGTCATACTTGAATGTAACATGGTGAAGAAGAGCATGGGTTATACTTCCAAGTTAATGATAGGTATTGCACTTTGATATGTATGAATATCTAAACTCCAAGATTCTTCTGGCCTAGGTCTCAGTTCAAAGATCCAACGTTAGGATTATTGTGTGTTTGCCTTCCGGGTTCCTCTCGGAAGACCGGAAAACCAAGTGCCGTAGTGTTGGGAGTCTTTTGGGCATATTTTCATTTATATCAATCACACTTCACGTGTTGTCACGCTGCAGGAAAAAGTACTGTACCATCTGCAATTTCACATATGTTCTTGCTAGTTGTATTTGATTGGGAATGCATCTTCATCATTTTGTCCTGGACTTATTAGTTTAAGATTGGATGTATGTTTCTTCCTTTGAATCAGTCTGTACTTTCTCTACTAAACTAAATGGATTTCAGCACCTGATCTTGCTCAGTGTTTCTATTTCTGCAGGTGATGTACTCATTCTTAGATCGACTCATCAATTTGGGACTTCCTAGGACAAGGGATTTCCAGGGCTTGAGTCCAAATAGCTTCGATGGTCATGGGAATTACAGCATTGGAATCCGGGAGCAGAGTGTGTTTCCAGAAATTAGGTTTGATGTGCTCGGCAAGCCCCGGGGAATGGATGTGTGTATCGCAACCACCGCCAACACCGACCGAGAAGGGCAGAGAATGTTGGCCTTAATGGGGATGCCATTCAGAGAAGGCACTAGCCAAACTGTTGTACCACGGAAGAAAAAGTTGAAGAAACACCATTTTGAATCCAAATCAAAGGGCAGGGCGAGGAGATAAGGTTCATCATCATCTGCATATCTGGTTTTGTTTCCATGTACTAAATTAGCAGCCTAACCTTATTATGGTTAGAAACTTCGAATATCATTGTCCTTGTGCATTAAACATCAGTGCTGAGTTGAGCTTCGGACAGCCCAAACTCGAACTCGAATCTTTATAAATCAGAGTCGGATTTGTCTGAATAAGCTCGATTATAATTAAATACGAACTCTAACTTCGAATCTAATCAAATTTGATTTCGAGTCAGACTAATTTATCATAATTTTTAAAATAAAAAATAATTCACGGTTTGGTGTTGGACATTTTTGCCCCTAAGGGTAATTTTGTCAATTTTCTCATTTAGTGGACAGTCATTAATTGTAATTTAGTTTTCAAATAAATTATCGGTTAAGTTACGTAATTTGATCCAGATAAAGATAATAAAGTGGCCCAATAAATGATCTACATTAATGGGTCGAAGTCCAGGTGAAAAATGGATCCCTTTCAATGTGGACCTAGACCGTATCGGCCTTGTGATGGGGAAGCCCGATATGGGAACTTATATATATATAAAGGGGGTCTCCTGTGGTTACTTAAGTAATTCACGAGCATTCAGAGCTCTAACCCGTTAAGAGCACTTGTGTCTTAAGGAAACTACAGAAAGGCCTAAATCTCGAGCCGGTGAACGTTTTCTATACAGGTCTCGAGAAGATTCGAGCTCGTTTGGCAGCTGAAAAGGGCTCATAAAGATTGGATGGAACCAAATCAGGTATTCTGCATTATCTTCATTTTTAATCCTTTCACGTCCGATCCTGGGTGCGTAATAAAGTCTGCTCTATACGTTACATTTTTAGCATAAATATGTGATCAAGTCAAGTTGATAACTCTGTCAGCGAGAAGATATTTCTCTTCCTTCTAATTATCCCTGAAACGTCAATTATTTCGCTCTTGCCATATACAATAGATAGTAATGGTAAAGGCAGCTTTGAGCAAGGTGAGTGTAGGCCCACCCTTGTGTTATGAAAAACCCATCTTAGGACACATTCCCAATTATAACTGGGGTGAGAGATAGGGAATAGATGCAAGATTCTACTTCAAATTGCTTCGGTATAGTTGCACAAAACAAATGTATGTTTCCGGCACTTTATAGCCAAGCTACATAATGAGCATGAAGCATGAAGCATCAATCGTACCCCTCCATCGACTTTTGGTTTGAAGCCTATTCTTAATGGCGAGTTATGTTTTAAAAGGGGCATTGGGACATGTATTGTGTTTCCATAGTAAGTTAAACCAAGGAACATATGAGGAATAAGCAACGAAAAGTTTGTAGCAAGACTAGTTAATAAACATACCATTCGGGTTTAGAACCCACGAGATATAATCTTCAGAACCAGTGTTTTGGGAGGCTCGAAAAGTAGTCCACGAGAGAATGAAAACCTAAAAAATTTGCTTGTCTCGTCCCATTGACGATTAAGGATGAAACCCTTACTCCAAGAGGTATTCTGGTTCTAAGGTTTAGGAAGTCAGGAGAGCGAACGAGGGGGCTGTTAACCAACCAGTTGTTGTACCAAATCTAGATTTTCTTACTATTGCCTATTTTGTGCTTAAGATATGGGTAGATGATATCTCGTAGCTTCATCGTCTATTTAAGTATCAAGAACCCTTCTGAGAATAATCAACTTGCCAGAAGTTAGAGTGCTTTATATAATATTCATGAATCAGCCATTTAGTCCACATTGCATTATGATCGTCTTGTATCCTCCATAATCTTTAACAGTTAAAGACATTATGCATAGTAGGTATCGAAATGATCCTAGGCCTCCGTGTTTTTTGGTAAAGTAGTGCCCATTTATTTTTCTTTGATTTGTGATTTTTGCTTGGACTCTTGAATCCTATAATTCATATATGTCGATTATTCCTTGGGGTAGCCTTAAATTGAATGATTGTTATTTATAAATGGTCCCTAAGTTAGGATAAATTTTTGAGTTTTAATGCACAAAAGAGATGAGCATAATTAGTGTTTTTTTTATAAATTACTTAAAATATCTTATCAATCTTATTAAATGAAAATGTGCAAATTTTGATGCATTTTGATATTCGTGTTGAGCTTAAGAGCAATTCATTATATTTATGCTCACACATTTTTTCTTTTTTATGTGTTATCAAATATGGCTTATTTACACTAAAACTTGCTTTTATGTACATTTTGAAACAATATTTTTTAATGATATTTATACATGAACATGACTAGGGCACTTAATTTTTTTTTAACCTATAAAGGTTTGCCTTAAATTTTACCCCTGAGAACCAATCTCAACCTTGATATTAACCTTGTTAGAAGCCACTTTTACCCTTCATTTTATTGATTTCCTTAACTATTCTAAGTCCCTAAATTAAAGGAATTGTGTAAAACTTACTTGCATAAGATTTTAACCATTTATATGGACAAAAATCAGTTGATTGAAGTAGCAATATTTTGATTTTTTTATCTTTGTAAAATGGGGGAGAAGTATAGTAAAAAAACAATCCTCTTTTAATGTTTCTTGTTCTAAAAGAAGAAAAAAGAAAAAAGAAAAAAGAAAAAATTGATGATGTGATTAAAAGTATGTGATTCGAATCAAGTGAATTTCAAATTGTTCTAAGTTAAAGCTTGTGCAGATAAATTTGTATAGTTCCTTCAATATATTAAACCTAAAATTTTCTTTCATGTCATACCTTTACCTATGTCACATCACAACTCTTATCAAGGCCTTTTGATTTATGTAATAAATTCATATTTGTTAGTGGTGGAGATATGATTCATGAGCAAACTTATAGAAATAACTTTTTATGTTTTGATTCAATAGTTTAATGAACCTTAAACATTTGGGTGCCTAGAATAAAATCCATAAAAGGGTGTTAAGTTTTGTTTCATTTGATTTTGTTGAAATTGATGAGATAATATGTTCTCATTTTAAAAAATTATCCTATTAGTGCTCATTCTCTTGATTGTTATTTTATCTTAAGCTTTTAACATATATTGTAACACCCCACTCCCGCAAAACCCGAACCCATTAGAAATATCACA
>JANIIA010000004.1:4315874-4330994 GCA_027478495.1 Erythroxylum alaternifolium | reverse complement strand
TTGTAATTAATTATATTTTAATTAATTAATTAATTAAAATATTTTAATTAATGAAAAATTATATTAATTACAATAGTTTAATTAATGAAAAATTATATTTTAATTATTTATATTTTAATTAATTAATTACAATATTTTAGTTAATGAATAATTATATTTTAATTAATTATATTCCAATTAATTATAATGTAATTAATTAATTACAATATTTTAATTAATGGATGAATTATATTTTAATTAATTAATTATATTGTAATTAATTATAATGTAATTAATTAATTTTATTTTAATTAATTGTAATGTAATGTAATTTATTAATAATTAATTAATTATTTATTTTTAAAAATAGTCATTACTAAGGAATGAGTTTCATTCCTCTACTAAATGGGGGGTATGGAGGATTCCCCAAAAGCGAGATATCAAATTATTACCCTTATAATGATAATCAACAACCAACTACTCACTTTTCATTCCTTACTCATTAACCCTTCCCAAACCCATTAACCAAGCACCCCCTAAAAATTAGAGCAAAAGTTAAGGCAATAAGAAAGAAGGTTGGGAAAGCTTAATTGATATTAAACTGTTACAAAATTGATTAAAGATTGAATAAAATTAAAGAATTTAAAAAATAATTTAAATTGAAAAATGAGACTATTAAATAAAAATTGATTGGTTTATAAAAATTAATCGATTAATTAATAAATTGATTTATTTTTTAAAAATATTAAATTAAATAAAAATAGAAATTAAATTAAAAATTTGACTAATTTAAGATTTTCACTAATGGATCAAACTGATATTTAAAACATTGATTTTTTAACTTAGACCTTACCAGACTTTTTCTATGGCCACCATTTTTCGCGGGCTTGGATATTTCAAAGGCCGAAGAAACCAATCGACTCCTGTAAGCACTTTTGTGACAAATGGCGACCTTTTTCGTCAATTGTCCAGTCACCATTGCTCGTCTCAACTCGCACCACCACAACCGTCTCGCTCTTTTGCCCAACTATCGTGGCAGTAAAATCAATACAATAATAAGATGCGAAGGGCAGCAGAACCCGATCGCCGATTCGTCTGAATCCAGAAAACCAGAGAATGCTCTGTTGAAGCTAGCGTGGTACGGCTCCGAGCTTTTGGGAATTGCTGCTTCTGTTTTCCGTTCACCGTCCAAAACTGTAGAGACTCGGGAGGACTTTAACCTCGCCGTTGCTGAGTCGGGAACTGTTGACCGTGTAATAGTGGTGGAAAAGATTAAAGAGGACTTTGAGAGATCGTACTTCGTTACAGGTTTTAAATCTCTTTTTGGACTGGTTCTTATTCTGTTGCTTCATTCTTGTAATTGTTTGTAATTTACAAAATCGGTAGGTAACCTCACACTCCAAGTGTATGAAGAGGACTGTGAATTCGCTGATCCTGCTGGTTCTTTCAAAGGTCTTGGTCGTTTCAAAAGGAACTGTACAAATTTCGGGTTACTCCTTGAGAAATCGAATATGAAACTTATGAAGTGGGAAGATCTTGAGGTTTGGTCATGGATTATACTTTCAGATAACAATTTATTGCTCAAGTTTGGTCAATAAGATGTTAATGATTTGGATAGAACCGCATAAAATAATAAAATATGCTTTGATATGCTTATAGGATAAAGGAATTGGACACTGGAAATTTAGTTGTACCATGAGATTCCCCTGGAAACCCATTCTTTCAGGTAACCCCTCTTGCTGCTACTTTGGAGCTCACAATTCATATTACTGAATCCTGACGACTGTGTTATGATTTGTGACAGCTACTGGATATACAGAGTATTTCTTTGATGAGGAATCTGGAAGAGTATGCAGGTGAGTTTTCAATGTAATCCACAATCCACGTTAGGCTTCGGCTTTTCTTTTGGGTTTTTTGATATGCTTCGTCTTTCAGGCATGTTGAGCATTGGAATGTACCTAAAATGGCACTCCTAAAGCAGATTCTTAAGCCAAGCCGGAGGTATTGGGCTGGTAGAAAGTAGCCAGGCCCTTGAACTAATTAATATATGCGTGCGGTAACGACGTCGTATTTCTTTCTGTTTTATTAATTTAAATAGAGTTTAAAAATTAAATTGAATTATTATATTAATAATATTTAATTAATTTAGATGTGTTATATACATATTTTATTATTATTTTTAACGAAAGTTTAAAAAGTTATTTTTAGATAATTTTAAAGATTAAAAAATATTTTAAAGTATATATAGGGGTGATAGTCGGGCTGGGTTCCACTCTATTCCATTTGGGCTCAGCTCAAAAATAAAAATAAGGCCTGACCTAAAATTTATCAATTAAGTTAAAAAATTGTATAAAAATTAAAATTACAATAAAATATTATTTAATTAAAAGTTTATTAAAAATAATTAAATTTTATATTAGATCGAATCGTTAAATTTGAAATTGAGTTGACTGAAAATTCAATTAATTTAAGTGAAGTCAAAATTGATTCCAACTTTTTTTTTTTTTTGAAATGAAGAAATCCGTAATTGCTATTTTTTAGATGCGCAGTAGGTAAATATCTGGATTGACGCAATAGTTTACAAATCATCTCAATCGGATACTCTGTATTAGGTAAGTCTTGTACTATAGGCTCGATTAAAAGAGCGTAAGTAGGGAAGTTTGAACACAGAATTTTTTTGGTCCCATATTTTTCACTCTACCAACTCGACCACTCTTATCAACTCTAGATAAAGGTACTGGGAGCTTAGGATAGGAATGCTTAACCTAAAGTTGCCATGATCCTTGAGGTGAACATAATCGCGAATGTGTTTGATTAGTTAGTATGAGAAGAAAGAAATGAGTAGGAAATAAAAAAAAAATGGTTGGTAATATATTATAATTAGATGAATAATATTTTTATATATCCTTTTTAGATAATACTTTATATTTCTTAATATAGTAAGAAATTGACTCACTATATTTATTATATTTCTTATTACCATTTCTTCTTATGAACAAAACAAGTCCCTAAATACTCATGTACTAAAAAGGCGCCTTGTTATAAGCATTAAGGTATTACTTTCTAAAAGTAACTAAATGATCAAGTGCTGCTCAATTATGAGAAAGGGAGTATAAAAGAAAAAGAAAAAAATTTCTATTTAAAAAACTCAAAATCTTTAAATTTTCATATGTATAAGTATATAACCTATATTTATAAAATATATAGTAAGAATGAATTCTATACGGTTCTTTCTATAAATTTTGTAAAATATGTATATTTAATTATATTTTAAAATATTACAATGAAATTATCTATTTGACTTTCGAAAGGTAAAATGTTTTATTTATGATAATATTTATGTCGAGATAAAATTGTGAATATGACTATTTAAAAACATTATAGAAACTAGAATATAATTTAAAAATGGGAGTAAAAATTGCTGTTGGGCCAAGTACACGGGCTACAAGAGTCGGTTCGAAACGGGTCGTTGAGACTTGAGACGATGATACTAAATGTCAATAAAGGCAGCCTACCAGCAAAAGCCATTTTATTCGAAGAAATCCAAAACTAAATCCCCACTCTCTCTACTCTCTACTGATTTCTTAATCCATGGCGTTTCCTTACATGGAAGCTGTTGTTGGTATTCTCTTATTTCCCTTTTCTTTCTACACCTGGGTTTTGGTTGTTCTGCTATAATTCATTTATTTCTTCTTTTGTCCTTCATTTCCTTCTCTTTGTCAAGTTTTTGATTATTTTGCTTATTTTGCATTATGTTTAATGTTGATTTCATGAGATTCACTAATTTGCATGTCTAGGAATTCCTTGTTATTTGTTCTTGTTCTTGTTCTTCTCCTTTTTCTGCCTTTTTCTGTCATCTTGAGCACTTCCATTCTTGTTCTTTTTGAAATGTTCATCAGTCTTTTGAGATAACAAATTATGAGGTTTTAATGCTCAAGATAGTATCTTTTCTTTGTTTCAATGGAGCTTCACATCTTTTCTAGCTTTGCCCTATTTTGCTCATACAAAGAAATTGGAATTACTTAGATTCACGGTTCTTTAATCTTCTTACTAGAACCAAAGAACTGTGGAACTCGGTTGCCCATTTCTTTGTGTGGGGTATCTATTTGGAAATGTATATGGAGTGGCCCTATTGCTGAGCACTACAGTTTTCGTCCAATTGGGTTTGTTGTTGAGCCTGTTTTGGAAACACTAGGGCAATCGATTGTTTGTAAGGTCTTGAGCTGGCTATTTTATTGACCTAACTATTTTCGTATTTCTTGGAGATCTGTTGAACTGAGAATGCTTCGGTATAACTTATAATCCATTGGGAGATAGCAAGATGTTGGAAATTTTTGTCATTTGTGGAAGGTTGAATCTTTGGTGTTCTCTACTTCTCTTTGTCCTAGTCATCCTCATCGATGTGCCAGCGCTGATAGTGCCAGCGATTAGTTCATAATTCTGACTTATTCTCTATATTATCTTTTTTGCAGGTTTTATGATACTGATGTACATGTTTGAAACTTATTTGGATCTGCGGCAACATTCTGCATTGAAACTGCCAACTCTTCCAAAAACATTGGAAGGAGTAATCAGTAAAGAGAAATTTGAGAAATCTAGAGCTTATAGTCTTGATAAAAGGTTTGCTCTTTGAGCACTTCTCTACATTTTTAATTGTTGCATCTTGCTTTTCTTTCTTTCTTTTTTTTTTCTTTACCTACAATTGCAAGTGTTAAATATCATTCTTCTTTCTATTTCTCCAGCTACTTCAATTTTGTCCACGAATTTGTGACAATAGTTCTGGACTCTGCCATTTTGTACTTCGGTGTTTTGCCTTGGTTTTGGACGGTGAGTGCTTATTTCCAGTGCTAGTGTAGCCTAACCACGTGGTTATATCGTGACCATCTAAGATTCCTTTCTAACTACAGAAAGCAGGAAACTTTCTGGTTTTAGCTGGTCTGAATGCTGAGAATGAAATTCTCCATACTCTTGCTTTCCTTGCTGGTGTCATGATCTGGTCCCAGGTATGATGATCAGTTAGTCCTTTGAGTCTAGGATTTTATATCCTACTACGGTTTAGGGCCTATTTTACATTTCAAATTACTTAATCAGTTCTAATTGATAGTATGTTCTTGTGCAGGTCACCGATTTGCCTTTCTCACTCTATTCAACTTTTGTTATTGAGGCACGCCATGGTTTCAATAAAGTTGGTATTTGTTCTGTACATTTTACATCCTCAAATTAGTTGTTTTTATTGGTTTTTATTCTTTCTTGTCTTGGCTTGTAAAGAATTTGCATGTTCTTTCAGTTGACTTCACTTTATATATGGAATAAGACAGTATATTAACTGAGCTCCTTATCTTCTTTGTAGCAAACAATATGGTTATTCCTCAGGGACTTGGTTAAAGGAATTCTCCTTGCTATTGTACTTGGCCCACCTATTGTCTCAGCAATCATTTTAATAGTGCAGGTACGTCTTCTGCTTGTACTTGTGGAATAAACAATAATTTACAACTTTATGGTGAAAATTTTGGTTATCCAACATTATGTACACTATTAGAATTCCTAATATGGTAGAGTGTAGAGCTTATTAACAAAAATCGCGCTTGGGTCAACAATTGCTAAAATGACTAAAACTAGTCATTTGGATAGTTGATCCTTACCACTTATAAACCCTTTAATATTTTCATGTTTAGTCAATATGAGATACTCTAACATACACGTTCTCGCAGAAAGGAGGTCCTTACTTGGCCATCTATCTGTGGGGATTTATGTTTGTTCTCTCGCTTGTCATGATGACACTCTACCCAATTTTGATAGCACCTCTTTTCAACAAGTTTACTCCTGTGAGTTCTTTACATTCCTTTGTGTGTATTTATACAATATTTTGTCAAGATATCTTATCTTATTTTCTTTACTTATGCTGTGAAATATAGCTTCCAGAAGGAGGGCTGAGGGAGAAAATTGAGAACCTTGCTTCCTCCCTCAATTTTCCATTAAAAAAGTTGTTTGTTGTAGATGGATCTACAAGGTCAAGCCACAGCAATGTGAGTATTCATCTTCTGTAATCATATGATATTAAATTCATTATAACAGCTTTGCCAGATATGGAGTGACAATGCATCTGGCTATTATGTTATCTTGCACGAAACATGAGACGTTGATTTTTCTTCCTCTTCTTTGTCTCTTTCATGGTCCTTTTGCTTAATAACTTTGACTACCCAATTGAAAAATGCCACTGCTCTATTTCTGAGTTTAGGCTCAGAGTTAAATTTATCCATATTAATTAGTTTTATACATGAGGTGAAATATGTCATGTACTGGATATTCAATATGGAAAGGTCCAAAGCTACTGTTCTCTTGTATGTTTTGGGAGGATGGAGTAGATAATTAGTGCTCAACTTCAAAAGCACTTTTGGATAGTTTACTGAAAATGTAATAAGTGACTGCATTAATGTTCTTTCAGCATTAATGTTATGCAGATTTAAAGATTTAATTCAACTTTCTTACAAAAATATGCGGAATGGTCTTACTGATTTCTACTTTTAGTGTGAAGCAATTTTAATTGCATTATTTTCCTGCAGGCTTATATGTATGGATTCTTTAAAAACAAGCGAATTGTCCTCTATGATACATTGATTCAGCAGGTGAGAAAGTATTACTGTTGAAATCTTTTTCTTTAATCGTTATTGCATCTTCTGTTTCTATGGTTTAATCCATAATTCACCGCAGGATTTTTTGGGTCACATGTTATATTATATCCTTTCTGGTAAATATGTTTTATCATATTTTGCAGTGCAAAAATGATGAAGAAATTGTAGCAGTCATCGCACATGAACTGGGGCATTGGAAACTTAATCATACGATGTACTCATTCATTGCTGTGCAGGTATGCTTGCAAACTATAACTTGTTATCCCATGTTCAATTTTTGAAACTGATTGCTGTTGCTGAACTTCCTGACGAGTATTGGAGTTAGTATGGTTTGAAAATATTCTTCCACCTTCTTGTTCTTGCTCAACTAGGTTGTTATATGCTTCTAGTATGTCATTTTACACCAAACTTTTTTGAAAATTGACAGGAAGATGAGAACTGCTAAGAAATTCTCTCATTGAGGTGTAGGATTCATTATGGTTATTGTTAATCTCTTCTGCATGAATTCCCTGCCTGCTGCAGATCCTCACATTTTTGCAATTTGGTGGATATACCCTTGTGAGAAACTCCACCGATCTTTTCCGAAGTTTTGGGTTTGGGACACAACCAGTACTCATAGGACTGATCATATTTCAGGTATTGCCATATAGAAAATTGTCTTATATGTTGATTTGGGCGTAATTTTTATGGAGTCGTTTGGTTGATTCATTGGCTGCTGGCTTACTCTTGATTGAAAAATACCATCACCTGGTTTTACTGTTTGCAGCATACTGTTATACCTCTTCAACATCTAGTAAGCTTTGGTCTTAATCTCGTGAGTCGATCTTTTGAATTTCAGGTATTCTCATCTCTCTCTCTCTCACTCAAAACGTACACAAACACTGGCAAATTAATCTGTTTCTCCACTGCTGGAAAATTTCTGAATCTCAATCTAATTTATCCTTTGTTCTCTATAGGCTGATGCTTTTGCTAAGAAGCTCAATTATGCCCCTGCTCTTCGTGTTGCTCTTGTGAAACTACAGGTGATGATGAGCCTTCTCTCTCTTTCTAAAATGTGCCCCTTTTACAGTTCTCTGCTCATAGTGGGGTGTTAGACTTATTGGATCTATGCGAACAAACTAAAGCAAGCTTACTGGTATTATGGTGAATTTTTATGAGAATGACCAAATGGCTGGTTGATGGTTTTACAGGAGGAAAATTTATCAGCCATGAATACAGATCCGTGGTACTCGGCCTATCACTATTCGCATCCTCCCCTGGTTGAAAGACTGGCTGCAATTGATGAGCTGGAGAAGAAGACTGAATGATTTGTGAAAATTCTGAGTATGGCTTGCTCGAAACTTTATCAGCGTTATGATCATTGGGAACAATCGGGTCAGTCATCACAGTCAGCCATTGTAATAGTTCCCGAGAATTCTCAGGCTTTGCTTACACAGTTTACATGTTATGTATGAAAATGAAAAGGGGAATACCGGTTTTTATATAGTTCCTTCTAATAACAGGCAAGAGCTTCTGAAATGGTTCTTTCGTAAGTGCCATCCAAAATAGGTCTCTCTGGCTAAAGGAAAGCGTTTTCTGTCGAATGAAATCACCTATTTCAGTTTTGCGTTCCAACCCTGTTTTAATTTATCTCATCCATACATTTACATCTCATCCATACATTTACGCCAGATTTAGGTAAATGTGTGGATGAGCGTTCCAACCCTGTTTTAATTTATCTCATTTATATATTTACGTGAGATTTTAGGTAAATGTGTGGATGAAATGGATTAGAATAGGTTGAAATAACAAAAGTGAAATAGGTGATCTGATTCCGTTTACTGTTGCTGCATGAACCGAAAGCAGAAGAAATGGGCATGAAAATGGAAATAATAGTAAGATTAAACTCCAATTGATCATCCGATTACATGTAGGTTTAGAGAATCAATTCAAATTAATTCGCGTAGTTTTATTTCCAAAGAGATAATTAATTTTAAAGTGTTTAATTTTTTGAAAATTTCACTACGCTTTTTAATTGAATAATCAATTTTTTTAGAATTTTAACAGTTTTGTCTAATCTGTTAATTCCATTAGTAATTTATTAATTTAGTTAATGAAATTTTTGTTTCTTATGATATGTAAATATTCACTTAAAAAAATAACAGTTGCGGTTAGATCGTTATTTTCAAAACGACGTCGTTTTGAAAGCTTTTTGTTTAAAAAACAGATGGCGAGGCCAAGTTGCGTCGACCCTAAGTCGTTGGGTCATGGGCCGGTCAGCCTGTAGTTTGGGTGGGCTACAAGTCGACCCATCAAGTTACGGTCCACCATGATCTAGGGTCGGGTAGGGCCAAGCCAGTCAGGGGCAACCGGCGTTTGACCTGGCTTATTGACATATTTAATTCTGTTAGTTAAATTGTTAAATTAATAACGAAACTAACATTTTAAGTTAAATTATTAAGATTTTAAAATGTTAACCACTCAATTAAAATTTTTAAAAGTTTGAGCACTACATTGAAAAATATTTATAAATTGAACACTTTTATATTAATTATCCTTTAATAACTAAAAAATTAATTGATTAAAATGGTGTTGTTTTAGTTTTTATATTCTTCAGGCAAGATTAAATTTTAAACATATTATATTAGTTCTTTGTAACAAAAATGTTACATATTTGAGTCTGTGAAAATATCCTCTTTGTAAAAAATTTAAAGAGAAAATTGTGTAAATTGTGCTAACCTTACCCCGATCCTCATAAAGCGAGGAGCTTTGTACACTTGAAAAATGCCACGATTAGCAGTTTTGTCAATTATATTTAAGACATATACTTTTAAAATTTGTTTAATATAAATTTAAAAATAAATATGTGTGAGGTCTCTTTCTACTCATTTATCTCTATCTATTTATCTATATTCCACTGGTCTTGCTTCATCCTCATCAACAAAACCCCTTTTTGTCTGAACATTACATAAATAACAATATATCAGAAATTGTCCTTTTAAGGTCACTTTGCCTTAATAAAAACAAGAAAGAGGGCGTACGATTGATTGATTTTCAGACACCGACACACTCACACCAGGGACCAATAGAAGTCTCTTAAAGTTTACTCTTATCCAAATTAACACTCAATCTCAATCATGCTGTGATGCTGTCACGTGGCATCACAAAAATCCTGGTTCATAAATGACGCCAATTATTACTTAGGCTCGGTTTGGTTGAAAATTTCGTAATAAAAAGAAATAAAAAGTAACACAGTTTTATCGTTTAGAAAGAAGTTTTATAATAGAATATAATAAAATAAAATAGAAACAGAGGAGCAGATCTGTTGATCCCGAATTGCTATGCCCTAAGATCCTAGTCATCAAACTTATTGTAATAGATTAATAGATGGCGAGGATTTATTAAGGCAAAGCGGGCACAACAATTCGGGAACAGTAAATCTGTTATCTAAAAACAGAGAGTTTCATGTTACGTTCCGTTCTATAAAAATAAGAAACTCTGATTTGAAGAGTTTAGAATAGAACGTAAATTAATAAATATATACTATGTAATATATCCTTAATAATTTTTTATAATATCAATTATTTATCCTTATCCTAATAAAAATTAACACATTTCTATATATTTATTAGTTCTTTCGTAATACTAATTATTTCTCCTTATCATAATACTAATTATTTCTATATAAATAAAAATGCAAATAAATCATTTTAAAATATAAATAGCATAGAATAGAATAAAATTTATTAAATAATTAATAATAATTTTTATATAATTAATAATATAATGTATATAATTAATAATAAAATTTCAAAATAGAAAATATATAAAAAATTATTTCTCACAATTGTGAATAATTATTATATATTTTCTATTTTAAAATAATAAAAATATTATTATTTTATTATTAAAATCACAATCGTAACTTTTTTATTAGATGTGATTTTTACTTTAAAATCATAACGTTAAACTTCCTGTAACAAACATTTTAATGTAAGGGATATAATAGTTATTTATTATATATTATATTTCATTCTATCTATCTTCTGAACAACATTTTACTATATTACATTATAAATTCTTTCGTCACTCTCAAACAACTTTTCATTATATTGTATTTCATTTTATTATAAAATATTCCGTTTCGTTCTATTCTATTATTTAAGATCCAACTAAACAGGTCATAACTGATTGATAATAATTATCACTTTATAACAACGATTTACGTTTAAATTTTTAAAATAATGTCATTATGTTTATCTTTTAATACATAATTTAAGGTAATATGATATCAATCTTAAATATTATTATAAACAATGATAAAAAAAAGTCCAATCAATTTAACTATAAAAATTTTAAATTATCTAATTTTTTAATTTAGTTTTTAACTTTCAAGATCCTATTTACTTTAACAATTTTTGTTGTAAAAAATGGATCAATTTATTAATTAATCGATCCATTTTAATAAATTAATAAGTTCTCATAAAATATAATAAATAAACAAATTAATTTTTATTGAGCAATTTATTTTTTCAAATTAAATTTTAAACAATCTTTTTTCAATTATATTTCAAAATTTTTAATTTTATTTAATTTTTACCTAATTTTATGATGGTCTGATACAAGCTCAACCTCATGCCTTACCAGTTTAACTTCTAGTCTGATTTTTAAAATACTAATTATAAATATTAAAGAAATAATTAAAATTGAATGTATTAATATAAATATTAGTGAAATTAAAAAGCAATCAAAATTTAGTGCATTGCATATCTTACTAAAATAAATACTAAATACAAGATTAAAAATAATATTATCAATCAAGTGTATATTAAAAATTCGGAATTTATATAATAATATTGCAAAAATATTTTTATTTATATTTTTAAATCGTTACAATCTCATAAAATATAAGGTTTAATTTATAAAGTTTTAAACTTCATAAATAGCATCAAATAAGTTGAGTCCTTCCTTTTCTTCTCCAGCTCTAGAGAGAGAGAGTTCTTCTTAGTAATGGCACAGAGGCCTTGAGCTCTTGATTGGAAACAATGTCCACGTTCGACGCAGCTCTCGTGAGCACGGAGCTCTCGAAACGAACCTCAATCTTCGGACTGAGACTCTGGGTGGTGATCGGAATCTTACTCGGTTCATTTATAGTCTTGGTTCTGTTTCTCCTCTCTCTGTGGCTAACTTCTCGCAGCAAAAGACGCAAACCAAAACACATTCACTTAACTACAACGACTATGCCTCCAATATCCAAAGAAATCCAGGAGGTCGCGTTCGTGGACAATGAAAATCACAAGCACATCAACCAGCACGCGCCTCGGTTGCAGGAGATTCAGGTGGATGCGGGGAAGAAGGAGCAACGCGTGGTGTTCTCCACCAGGGAGAGCAGAGGGGCGTGCGAGACCAACACGGCATCAATTGGGAGCGCGAATGCGAGGCCAGAGGTGTCGCATCTTGGATGGGGCAGCTGGTACACTTTGAGAGAGCTAGAGGCTGCTACTAATGGACTCTGTCCAGAGAATGTGATTGGTGAAGGCGGTTATGGCATCGTTTACCGTGGCATTCTTGGTGATAGTACTAGAATCGCTGTTAAGAACTTATTCAATAACAGGTTTTCTTTTTTTATTTTGATTTTACTCTATTGAATCGTTGTTTACGTTCTTTTCACTACCCGTATTCAAAATATTCAGTACAAGTGAATAATCATTCAGGGGTCAAGCCGAAAAGGAATTCAAAGTGGAAGTGGATGCGATTGGACGAGTTCGACACAAGAATCTTGTGCGGTTGCTTGGATACTGTGAGGAGGGAGCTTACAGGTTGGTATTTGAGATTGATTTTGTTGATTTGTTGTGACCAAACCTGGTAAAAATTTTTCTGTGTGCATGTTTATTGTGTAGGATGCTAGTCTATGAGTACATTGACAATGGTAACCTGGAACAATGGCTTCACGGTGATGTTGGGGAGATCAGTCCTCTAAAATGGGATATTCGTATGAATATTATTCTGGGAACTGCTAAAGGGTATGTATGCTCATCCCTTGTAATGCTTTGATTTAGGTCAATTCTACCAAGTTGTGTATGGTATATGTTCGCTTTATTTCCAGATTGGCGTATCTTCACGAGGGTCTGGAGCCAAAGGTTGTACATCGAGATGTAAAAGCTAGCAACATACTCCTTGATCGCCAGTGGAACCCGAAGATTTCTGATTTTGGACTTGCCAAGCTATTATGTTCTGAGAGAAGCTATGTCACTACACGAGTGATGGGAACATTTGGGTAATTTCATCTCTTCATTTCGAGTTTGACTCAGGTTTTCCGTCCCCGATATGGAGTTGTTCATCGGTAGATCGAGCTCAAATTTGGTTTGCGAATTCCTGAGATGATGCCTTATAATCTAAACAGGGGAAATTTTATTGTCATTTTAATTCTTTCTATTCCATTCATGATGATGATGCTACTACCGTAGTACATACAATTGCATGGAAACATTTGTTGGAGCTTTATTATTAAGGAAGAAAGTTATGTCTTCTTTGCTTGATCTCCAGATATGTTGCACCAGAATATGCTTGCACCGGTATGCTGAACGAGAAAAGTGATGTTTATAGTTTTGGCGTACTTGTCATGGAGGTAATAACTGGAAGAAGCCCGGTTGATTATAATCGACCAAAATCAGAGGTTAGTATTAGTATTGTATTAGAAATTGATGTGCTGATCATTATTGCCTACTTTAACTTTGTTTGTGTAAATAATTGCAGTTTAATATGGTAGATTGGCTCAAAACCATGGTTAGGAACAGAAAATCAGAGGAAGTGATTGATCCTAAGTTGCCTGAAATGCCTGCTTCAAAAGTCCTTAAACGCATTTTATTGGTTGCTCTTCGATGTATTGATCCTGATGCAACTAAGAGACCCAAAATGTGGCAAGTGATCCACATGCTTGAGGCAGATGACTTGCTGTCTCGTGATGTACGTATCATTTCTTCCGAAGACTGCAATGTGTTTTTGATAAAAGAAAAAACAAAAGCCTCTATTAGTTCTTCTGTTCTCTTGAGTTGAAATAGTTCTGCTCCTTATTTTTCAGGAACAGCAGATAGTCAGAGAAGCTTCAATCTTTAGCCATGATTATGAACGAGAGAATCATGACGTTGCGAGATTAGGTGATGAACAATTCAATGAAGGGACTTCGGATAAAAGTCAAGATGAAGATTATAGATGGAGATAGCATTAGGTGACTATCAAGTTTCAAGTCTCGTAAGTTACTGATGCACCAATTGTGTTCCTCCTTTTCTGATACATATTTTAGGGTGGTTGTTCAACAACCCAGTAAAAATTCTGCTAAATGCAGAGTATGGAGAAATTCAATAGTACGCAGTCATATCTTTAATTAGTAAAGAGACTGTTTACAAATTGTTGTATCTTCTATAAAAAACTATAATCTTCATTTATTTTCATGTATCTCTTCCCTTCAGTTCATCTCAACTGTAAAATCAAACTGATGTATTTATTATCCATATAAAGCATTATTTTTATGCTTTTTTGTCTACTGTCATTCGTCCCTAGGAAGTTGTTCCTTTTTATTTTCTATATCCATGGAATTCATAGTTACTATATTTCAAGTAAATCATCATGTGCATATAATAACCCCCCAAATTATGTGATTCGAGTAAATTATTCCATGAGTTTGTGTCTCATACTTAAATGAAGAGTGCAGAAATCAATCGTCTTCCAGAGGATTGAATTGAATTTTTAAGTCAATCACTTTATTAGTCTCTTGAGAGGGAGTGTTGGAATAACTAGTAAAGTTGTTCCTTTGTAATTATAAAATCACAAAAATAGCCTTTTTGTAAAAATACAAAAGAAGGTTGCGTACATTATGACGTTCTTCAGACTCTCACAAAACGGAGAGTCTTGTGTATTGGATACGTTAATTTTGACTTTATTAGTCTATGACTCAAGAATTAAGTGGCAAATTCGACCCAAATGATTACATATCTCCGAGCTTGACCAACTGAGTTACGGTTTTTCTCAACTTGTAGAATTCTTGATAAATTCAACCCAAATGACAGCATATCTTCGTTCTTAACCAATTGAGTTACAGCTTTTCTCAACTTCTTGAATTGAATGACTATTAAGAAAGATTGTATCTCTATTTTAGTTGTAATTCTGCAAGTCACTTATCTAGTGCAACTCAACATCATTGCTAGCTTGCAACAATTGGATTGTTTTGGGGACAATGGACCTACTTCTTTTGTAGCAAATGCAGTAGTCCATCCATGTTCCACCTCATCTGTTCACATGAGTGGGTACTGGGTCTCTTTTCTTGTTGTTGTGGCTTTGACAAAACCGGTTTCGCCATTAATGACAGAACATACCTTAGTACCTTACCTTTCACGATTCATCAGCATTTGGCGTATTCAAAACGATCTGGTTTTGGATGTATATGATTATGCCCATTTCTTAGCTTACGGGTTGGTTTGGTTGATTTCTTTGTTAACTGAAGACTTACTGTCTGTTTGGTTGCTGTCTTCAA
>JANIIA010000004.1:4301381-4313702 GCA_027478495.1 Erythroxylum alaternifolium | reverse complement strand
GTCCTAGCGACCTAGTCCAATTACTACTGTATTTATTTCAAGTGACAACTAGATGTCGGGTCCCAATTACACTTGAGACGGAGTGTTAGAGTATCCCATATTAACTAAACATGAAAATGTTAAAGAGTTTATAAGTAGTAAGGGTCAACTATTCAAATGACTAGTTCTAATCATTTTGACAATGATTGACCTAAGCTCAATTCTTGTTAGTAAATCTACACTCTATTCATATTAAAAATTCTAATTTTTTTAAATAAATATATGATCATTTTGTAAATATGTTTGTTTTTTTTGAGAAATCAATTAAAGTATATATATATATATATCGTTCTTTGTACATCACCATCTAGAAAGTTCCTTCCACCCCACCCCTATATTTAAATACGTATTATTAGAAAAAGAAATAGTATATGAATTAATTAAGTCCCATACGTATATACGAGTTCAGACATGGCGTACTCCGACAAGTTGTTTGGTTTATCTTTGTACGCTAATACAAGTTAAAGCCCACGGGTGATCTAGGCCTAGTAGGAGAGGTCAACCCCATTCCTTATTGGTGGGAACGCGTGTACAATATAGTAGTCCTTATCCCATGAAAGTTAACTTTCCTCACAGTTTCCCTTCCTCCATTCAAGTGTTTCCACGTGTGGTGCCTGTGACTATCTCTTTCTAACAGTCGGTTACTCGTGCTTTCTCTATCCCATTCTGTAAAGCAAGCGACGAAGAACACCTAATCACAAGCTGTCTTTAAGGAAAAGGTCGGGATTCGGGAAGTTTCGAAGAAGCAACGGTTCAATCTTCCGTGTCTGGAACTTTCAAGTACTGTTTCAGGTACGAATCTCTCAGCACTTTTTTAATCTCTTTTTATTCTTATGTAATGTTAAATAGGTCAAAGATATTGTCTGCCTTTGCAAAGTGAAGATCGGCGTCTGTTTTTGATCGTTGATCATTGTTAGATTTTAGGCTTTTGTAATTGTTCTGGGCTGAGTTTTGACGTGCGAATTCTCGCCAATAATCTCAGTATAGTACGTGAATTTATCCTTTAGGTAAGGTGCTATTAATTGATTTGTTGTAATTGATTGTTCTTTAAATGGTTCTTGGTTAAATTGATTGAAAATGTATAAAGGTTTGAATTCATGATCATTTATTTCTGAAATTATGTTGAACCCTTGTTGGTGGATGAGATAAGGGAGACGATTTCAAAGTGTTTTTTCTTTTTTTTGGGTACATGATGTTTTATGTACTGTTGGGTTTTGGAGATTATAGACGAGGCTCAACTTTTCTGTGATGGTATTATGAACACTGTAACCATTTCGTTGTTAAGTTCGTCTTGTTGACCAGTTGTAGGTCTAGATTTTGTTGAATTTTTTACTGGGTTTTGGCTGTATGCTGTACGGAAGCTATTGCTAGTAATTTCATTTTTGATGCTTTGAGTTGAGATTTTGATGAATTTGTTTTGCGTGTAGGTTATACGCAAGCTGTTCTAATAATTTTGTCTTTTAAACATCTTGTAGTGAATAATCAAATGAGTCGGCCACAGATTCCTCACCGCTCATTTTTTCCGTTTGGAAATCCTTTTCGAATAATATCACCAAAGAGCTCTCAGCTGTCTCCTAGGCTTGTCTCTCTATTGATCGCATTTGAGGAAAATTTGGCTGAGAGGTTGAAAAAGCTCAATCCAGAAAACAAAGATGATGTTCTTAGCTTGACATGGATGAAATCAGCTGTGGAATCACTTTGTGAAACTCATACCGACATAAAAACCCTTATTACAGATCTTGAGCTTCCTGTGACTGATTGGAACGAGAAGTGGATAGATGTGTACTTGGACATCAGTGTGATGTTGCTTGATATATGCATTGCTTTTAGCTCTGAGATCACGCGACTCACCCAGGGCCATCTCTTGCTTCACTGTGGTCTGCATAATTTGGAATCCAATACATCAGAACAGTATATGCGAGCATGTTCTTCCCTTGATAAATGGAGACATCACATTTCTTTAAAAAATCCAAGAGTTCAGAATGTTTTCACAATATTGCATCGTCTTGTTGAATCAATTGATCTGCCAAAGGTTAAGAACTCAGCCAAAGGAAAAGTATTGATGCGTGCGATGTATGGAGTTAAAGTAGAGACCGTGTTTGTGTGTAGCATCTTGGCTGCAGCCTTCTCAGTTTCTTCAAAGAATTTGTTAGATTTGGAAATTCCTGACACAGTCCTGTGGTCCCAGGCATATTCTGCTTTGCAAAGTAATTTGAATGGGAGAATTAAGGACATGTCTTCCAATGAACGATTTACGATGTTGAAGGAATTGGATTCTGTTGATGCATTGGTGAAGAAGGTGTCTCCCATGATCCAAGATGGGTTGGAACTCACTGAGGAGGAGACAATTCAGAATTCCATTTCAGAGCTGAAAAAGGAGTCCAAGGAACTTTCTCGGGGACTAGATTTTCTTGCAAAGGAAGTGGATGGATTTTTTAAAATAGTTTTAACCGGTCGTGATGCTTTGCTTTGTAATTTGAGAGGCAATGCTAATGTTACTGACCCTATGGGAGGGCATAATGTAGAAAAGCAAGCTGTGAAATGATATGTTGAGTTAATCGTTCATCTATATACAAATACTTTGGGAGCAATATGTTTTCCTACTGATAATATATTGCATATCTTACTTTGTTCTGTGTGCTGTGGTGTATATTACAGTGCTTTATTATTGCTATGTACAAGTGTAACTGTACTGTGTAATGGTGAAAAATATACTAAGGTTCTCTGTTATTCTTGTTGCTGTAACGAATCTGTTTATGTCAATACTCATATAGCTATTTGCTCTTAATATTGTCTCGACGTTGTCAATAGTGTTTATATACATTGACATGTTTCTTTGTTGATGAGACTGGTATCGAAATTCGATGATGAACTATCTTGAGTCTGAGTCTGCGTCTGAGTTTCTTCTCACTGGTAATCAACAGATGCACGGTTATCCTTCTTGGGTCTGCTTCTACTCTCGGTGCAAGAACTTTGATATTTACTAAGACGAGTTAAGCAAACACATTTTTGGAATGTTAATTGCATCTGGTTGGATGTCCTGTTTCTTCATGAAACGTACATGTCTATGTCCTTGTGTCTGGCCTAACTTTGTTAGTTTGCATTTATTAGATGTTCTGGTCTCAACTTTTTGATGCTGTAAGAAGGAAGTTTCTTCTCTTGAATTGAAAATTTCACGAGGTAAGCACCTTTAAGTTCCCTTTTTCCCTTATCTCAATTTAGTGTCTGACCACATGTTTCTTTATAGTTTTATGCTATACAGAATCTGTATGTTGGACGCAATAATATAGCTTTATGAGTTATGGAGTTTACCTTTGCTTGTGAAGGAAGAAGTGTAGTTCCCAGCTTTTTTCAGGTTTTGGTGCTTTAACTTGACCATTCTTATGTCCCATTCCCATGCATCTGTGGCCAACATCTGATAGATCAATGCTAGTGCAACGATGAATTGAGTTTTTTTTTTCCTGGTTTCATGTACCACTTGAGTTGATTGAGAATCTAACCTAAAATTGGTGCGGTTTTTGCTCAACTTATGAGGCTTGAATGGATGGATTCAATAAAAGCTATTAGTTCAAACTTCAATAACATTTCACAAGCACAGGGTATTCATTGGGCCATGTTTCATAATATTATGGCAGATTCATGTTGAGCAGTGTCACAAAGCTTTCTTGAACGTTTGCTTAATGAGTGTATGAGACTTCCAATTCAAGAAGCTAATAAGTTTGATTTGCCATAGGAAGAGTACACGTCACCTAAAATTTTTAGTGACCCTATCGGCTTTGAATGGTTAATTTAAAAAATGGTTAAAGAAAATATTTATTATGAAATTAGACCCTTAAATAAAAAACTAATTCGTTTATTTTAGTTTATAAAATTGATATATTAATTAATAAATCGAATGGAAAAGTTAATAATCGAATTAAAAAATTAATCGATTTAAGATTTTTACAGTTAAATTGACTGAGTTTGATTTTTAAAATATTGGTTATAATAATAAATATTATTTCGGTTGATTATTTTAAATTTAAGTTTAATATGAAATTTGTTTAATTTAAATCAATTAAACATAACTATCAAGTTGGCGTATTGTTTTCAAGACTTCATAAGGAGTGGTCGAGTTAGTGGAGTAGGAGACATGAGGTCAAAAGGTCTTGTGTTCGAATTTTTCTATCTACATTCTTTCGATCAAGTCTGTTGTATAAAACTTGTCTAATACAGAGTATTCGATTAGTGTGATTTACAAACTATTACGTTAGTTCAAAATTTATCTAGTATACATTTAAAAGATAACGAATACGAATTTTCCGTTAAAAAAATTGTTTTCAAGATATAAGAAACAAAAGTCAAGGCACCTAAAAATAAATTGTTTTCAAGATTAAGAAACAAAAGTCAAGGCAGGTGCTTAGCACTTAAGACATAAAAGACTCCTAAGTCGTCGGTCTCCTTGTTGGACGAGCCCACGCCGAGGGTTGTCCTTGACCCAAGTCCACACGAGTTGGTCCCCGCTGATTAGTCCTCGCTCATTACATCATTCAACCAACCAACAAGATCATTGTCCTTATGGCGGCCGTGTTGACTTGAAAATGCCATTTTAGCTATTGTTTTTTTTGCTAAAAAATAAATAATTAAAACTCTTTTAAATTGGTAGACGAAATGATTAAAATATTTAATCGGTATGACCGTTTTAATTTTGAAAACTTTGAATGGTTTAATTTCTCGATTCGTTCTCGATTCGATTTTTAACTTTTCGATTTGATCTTATTTTAATAATTCTTTCTGTAAAAAACTGATAAGTTTATTAATTAATCAATCAATTTATATAATCATATTTTAAATTCTTTAATTTCATTCATTTTCAGTCAGTTTTATGACAGTCTAATATCAATTAAACCTTTTAAACCTTAAATTTTTTATTTTATCAGTTTAATTTTTGATCTAATTTTTAAAAAATTAAATAAAACCTAATAAATAACAATTATCTCATCTATAAATCCCTTTTTTATGATTTAGCTAAGTAAATTGAAATTTGAAATGAAACCAATTAACTACAAAATTCCCGGTCACCGTAAAACGTATCCTGTAAAGTCTAAAAGGGCGGCTCACGTTGTGGAATATTGAATGAATAGTCAATATAATTATAAAAACAAATTTGACCTAAAAAATTAAAAATTAAAAATTAAATTAAAGTAAAGAAAAACTTTTATTTCCCAAAAATTGGTAAAAGGTTTATCAATTTTGTTTCGCTTATTCTGTTTTAACCCTATTTTATTAAATCTTATTTACGTATTTATGTGTAACATTTTTTATTATATTTTATTAAATTTTATTTATATATTTATATAAAATTTATATAAATATGTGTATGATATTTAATAAAATAGCCCATAACATTATAACTTATTAAAGAGTCACGAGACGGTTGGCCAAAATTTCCAGTTCAAAAGTGTGTACGTTATACAGAAATGTCAAATTGCCTTACACCTACCGACACGCGCGCCTCAAATTTAGTCTCTTAACTTCTCTCTCGCTCTCTCTCTCTCTCTCTCTCTCTCTCTCACTCACTTCGGGATCGTCTCAAGCCGTGGATCCGAATTTTAAGACTCGGGTTCGGATCCAAACATGTCAGCGGACTCCAGCTTCGTCGCTGGCGACCATAACATCAGAGGCATGCCCACTCACGGCGGTCGTTACGTACGGTACAACGTCTACGGCAACCTCTTCGAAGTCTCCAGAAAGTACGTGCCTCCTATTCGTCCCGTTGGTCGAGGAGCGTACGGCATCGTTTGGTACTGTTTTCTTCTTTACTTTAGCGAGCAGTAACTGCTCAGCTCTTTTTTCATGCTTTGTGGTTTTTTGCTGAATTTTCTTGATCTTGATCCAAGCTTGTTCACGGTGTTATATGAGCTTTTGTTTGTCTCTGATTCTGTCTGTGTGTGTGTTTTTGGTTTGTTTAATTTTTCTTTTCTTGAAGAGAACGAAATTCTGTAGCCGCTTGAGTAAGTAATTTTGATCTTAGTTACTTCGATCGTGCATGTTCATGTCATCTTTTTTCAGGAAATTGAAACTCAACCATTTGTCTGGTGATAATTTTCATTCTGTTCCAGAAAAAAGGATTTGAGCAAAATTTTTACTATAGTGTTGTTGAGAGTTCAAGTAGCTATTTAGGTGATGGAGGATGTGGAGTTGCATGTTCCATGCATTTTACTGAATATCTGATCTTATCAACAGTGTGAATGAATATATAATTTTTGGTTTCCTTCAGCGCCGCAGTGAATTCTGAGACTCGTGAGGAAGTCGCCATTAAGAAGATTGGTAATGCCTTTGACAACCGTATTGATGCCAAAAGGACTTTGAGAGAGATTAAACTTCTTCGCCACATGGATCACGAGAATGTAAGCTCCTTTGTTTTGTCGATTATCTTGATAGTAGTTCTCACCGCCCATAGCTGAAGTATCATTGATTGTTAAATAAGATCAAACTTAGCATTTGTAATTTGTC
The DNA here is from genome assembly GCA_027478495.1 of Erythroxylum alaternifolium. Taxonomy (NCBI): domain Eukaryota; kingdom Viridiplantae; phylum Streptophyta; class Magnoliopsida; order Malpighiales; family Erythroxylaceae; genus Erythroxylum; species Erythroxylum alaternifolium. The sequence goes on along the minus strand of JANIIA010000004.1, from coordinate 4,307,168 downwards.
AAAAAGTTTCTGATTAGTAATTTGAATTTGGTTATAGAGTAGTTGGCAATTAACCTTCTGTAACTGTTACTTCGTTGTTGGTTGATAAAATTGTGGTTTTCTTATTAATCTTTTCCATGATTGCAGGTTATTGCTATCAAAGACATCATACGACCTCCCCAGAAGGAGAATTTCAATGATGTCTATATTGTTTCTGAATTAATGGACACTGATCTTCATCAGATAATAAAGTCTAACCAATCATTGACAGATGATCATTGTCGGGTTGGCTCCATTGTCTTCACTTTAAATTTGTTACAACACTCTACGTATATTGGGAAATTCATTTAGTTTACTCATTCCTACATTGCCGATAGTCTAAGCGTTACTTTTGGAGTTTGAGCTCTAGATTATTGTGTGCTGCAAGTTCCAGGATCCAAGAGAAAGCTACAATATTTTTTTTTTCTTTCACCGACACTTTATCTCTTCCACAATTTTCAATACAAAGCCTTTACCTGCTGACTTTTTGATATCCTGTACAATCCTTGATTTTGTTGTGTTAGTATTTCAGAGGGGCAATACAGAACGTAGTTTGATCAGAGAATGGGAAAGATATCGGGTTCTTGATAAGAATGCCGTGATTTATGACATAATATGTGTGGATTTCTCATCCCTTCTCAACATTTGTAATATGGCAAACTGTTCCTGATAAACCTACCACAAGCATATGAAAAAAGTCACATATTTCAGCCATTTAGATGTTTGCACTTTCAATGATTGTGTACTTTGTTGCTTATTTTGCAGTATTTTCTGTACCAATTGTTGCGAGGGCTCAAATATGTACACTCAGCCAATATTCTGCATCGTGATTTAAAGCCCAGCAATTTGCTTCTGAATGCTAATTGTGACCTGAAGATTGCAGACTTTGGCCTTGCAAGGACAACATCTGAGACAGATTTTATGACTGAGTATGTTGTTACTCGTTGGTATCGGGCGCCAGAATTACTCCTCAATTGTTCAGAGTACACTGCAGCAATCGATATATGGTCAGTGGGTTGCATACTTGGTGAAATCATGACAAGACAACCTTTATTTCCTGGAAAAGATTATGTTCATCAGCTGAGACTTGTCACTGAGGTATTTTTGGTTATTCAGCAAATATGCTATGAGCTTAAATTATGGCTATCCTATTCCTATGGCTGGTCATAAACTATTTCTTCTCTTCATATCTCATAGATCTGATTCTGGTTTTAGTTCTTGTGACTATTTGGCTGGAACCACATGACTATGAACTTTGGATATGGGAATTGGGTTATAGCATTGATATCTGAATTGCACATCCCTCAATATGTTGCAGTTATATTTGGATTTGTGTACTCTGATTCCAGTGCACGATGCTACTGTTTTCACACATGCATCAAAGTTCTATCACAATTGAAGTTGAAATGTAAATGACTCTTGTATCCCCATGGGGATCAGTTTGTATATGACTTCTTACACATTGTTCACTTGCTTTTAATAGCTCATAGGTTCACCAGATGATTCCAGCTTAGGATTCCTACGAAGCGATAATGCTAGAAGATATGTTAGGCAGCTTCCGCAATACCCAAGACAAAGGTTTACTGCTAGATTTCCTAATATTTCTTCTGGTGCTGTTGATTTGTTAGAGAAGATGCTGGTCTTTGATCCAAACAGGCGAATTACAGGTAAATTGAAATAGTACTGGATATCTGTGACTAGTTGATGACACGGCATAGTGGTTGTTAGTTGCTAATTCACAATTGCAGAATTCGTAGCAGAAAAATTTATTTAAAGATTTATACAGGATTGAATAATGTATTAATAAGTACTAAATGTAAAATGTTGGTTCATACTACATTGAAGCTAGATATATGTAGTAGAATTTTCAGCTCTAGCGGTTCTAAAGTTTTTTGGTTCCGATGGTTGTTAAATAAGCTTTTCTTTTTGCGAACCAGTAACATATTTATCCCTGATCTGTTTGCAGTTGATGGGGCACTTTGTCATCCATACTTGGCACCCCTTCATGATATTAATGAGGAGCCTGTTTGTCCCAGTCCATTCAGCTTTGATTTTGAACAACCATCATTTACAGAAGAAAACATCAAGGAACTTATATGGAGGGAATCTGTAAAATTCAATCCAGATCCTTGAGAATCATCTTGTATTTTGTGATTTACGCTTAGGAATGTACTCCATGATTCCAATTTGCAGTTTCATTATATAAAATCAGTCAGATGTGTCTAGAAATCTGAGAAACAAAACGATCAAACAGCATACTAATAGGTGGGTCGGCGTGAAAGTTGCATTCAAAAGTGATATAAGATGCTTTTTAATCTATAGAAGTGCTTGACTTAGAGTAGTCAGCCTCATGCTCAAGTAACATTGTCAGCGGGAAAAAAATACTAGTTCTTCCATTCATCGGTCACTTGCTCAGGATATCTGTACCATCCTGGAGTTGGCTCAGCTACGAGACCTGACCTGATCCTATTTTATCAGTTGTGCTCAGATTCTGGAAAGATATCTAGTTTATGAAGAATCTCTTTGATTTACCAGGCGACCACAGCTCTCACCATTGACATGGTAAAGCTAAAATCTGTAAATATTGCTTCTCATGCATCGTCTTGTGATTAGTCACTAATTTTAAGTGGAGATAATGCATTTGGGCTAATAAGGAAAGTTTATAGAAAGTGTTACAACACAAACTCGTTGGTTATACGAGTGAATTCTTTCTGTAAGAGCACTTTCGGAGCTTCACCGATTCAATTGGCAAATCTTCAGTAGGAAAATCACAGGCTGTAATTTTCGCTGGACCTTGATCAGGCAACAAATCACATGCTCGAGGACTAACCACGCTCGTTATCCCTTCAACATCAGTGCAAGTCCAAGGTACCTTCTTTGCCTTAGCAGCCATTCCAATTGTGACATTAGATATGCATATTTCCTTAAAAGGGTCACCTGAAATTCCCTCCAATCTAGCAGCTATACTCACATTCTCTGCAACCATGTCCCTGTAATTGATCCCCTGAATCACAGGCAATGCATTTGGATCGTAGTTTTTATCTGCGTGAGAGCCATAGTTTCCGGTCATCCAAAATGCCCATTTCATGGTGTGCATGCTCATTCTTCTCACGTATATATCCTTCACATAACCTCCTCTCCCCACAGCTGTTTTGATCCTGACACCTGATTCTGTGTGAATTGCTGTGATGTCCTCTGCTCTCACGTCTTCAATGCCCCCAGACATTTCGCTTCCTAACGCAATTGTAGCGCTTGTTGGAGAGACGCATGTGAGTCGTCTGATGATGAGTTGTTTTGTGGGCATCCCAAATGCTATTCCATACTCGTCCCAACCACTCTTCACGGCCACACAATCGTCTCCTGATTCTATGTAGCAGTCTTCGATTTTGACGTTGGTGCAAGAATCTGAAACAGAAAATTTAAGAAACTTTTACTATTGTTAAAGATTATTTGATTTGAGGTTGTAAGGTCCGCAGAAACAGACCTGGGTTAATCCCATCAGTGTTTGGAGATTTGATAGGGGCGATTATGGTAATCCCTTGCACAAGAATATTACTGCATGGACACAATCTTGATTGACTTTGTATCTTAAATCTTCGAAGGAACCAAAACAGAGAAACTGAGGATACCTGCTGTAAACAGGATGGACATTCCAATTAGGAGAATTGAGAAGCGTGAGACTGGAGATTTGGAGATTATCAGAGTACATGAGCTCGATCAGGTATGGTCTAGTGTACTTCAGCTTGCCCCTGTGGAAATTCTGCCACCAGAATTCACCCTGACCATCAATTGTGCCATTGTTACCTGACATGAAACCATCACAAAATGACCTTAAACCTTCACAAATTACCCTCAAATCTTGGTGAGTTTGATCAAATACCTGTGATTATCACATCAGTCAGGTTGCTTCCAAATATGAGACTCGCGTACCTTCCAGCCGGCGCATCCCTCCCTCTCCCGTAGGACGGCAGCGGTTTCATCACCGGCCACTCGTTAAGGTCCTATGTCAGTTTAAAGAACTCAGCTTTGATCCCTACCATTGTTGATTTATAGCAAAACAGTTGACAAACCTGAGAGGCAAGAAGAACAGCATCCTTGTCGAGGTAGAGAGTGAAGTGACTTGTGAGGCTAAAGCTACCAGTCAGCCATTTTCCTGCAGGAACAATGAGTTGAGACCCTCCATCATTAGCAAACTGACTCAGATTATTGATTGCTTTCTGAAACGCCTTGGTGTTTGATGTTTTTCCATCACCAACCCCTCCAAAATCTGTTATGGATGCACTGTGAACTCTGCAGTTTATGCCATTGTACTCAAGCGAGTCAGAAACCGTTACTTTTCTGCTCTCAGCTCCTCTCAAGTTCGTTAATGCAATCACAAGACCTAGTACTGCAATTATCTTCATCACCTGCTGGCTCGTAAAGCAAAAAAGAAACATAAAATTGTTAATATCAGTTGCAGAATGTTTGTATCACTGAATTCATGTACTTTCAAATCTTAAGGAAGCTTGAATTCCTGAAGTTGCTTTACTTGAATTCTCATGGACTCCATTGTTGGAAAATGGCAAGAGTGGAAGATATGGTCTGAGTTGAGAGAAGGACAGGGATTTATAGAGAAAAAAGATTCAGACAGACTACTGTTTCTCCTTTGTGAAAGCAAAAGTAACGCTTTACGTGAATGTATAGTTGATCGTATTGGCATCATCATCACTATCAAAAACAACCCATCCGAATTTTACTCTCTTGGATTCGCAAGTATACTGTCAAATCGAATGTATTGTTACAAGAAATTTCTTACAAGAACTTCAAGTTTTCTCATGTTTTCAGCTAGTTAGCTGAAACTTTTGATGTGATCTTAGTGGCGAAAAACACTCTTATCTTCGTTGTCATTTCCATTAACTAGTGGTGTCCTTTAGTCTCACGAGCAGAATATTCAATAGTACCAGAGAGATTTGAAGCTTGTGAGTGCATTTTGGCAGAGAGCAGTAGGTGAGCGGTAGTTTATTGATGTGTTTTGACAGAACAGGTTCTGGTATGGAGCAGTTAGTGGGGTCCTATTCAACATCCACACTTTATTGGCATTTGGGAATAGCATCATTCGTATTTGAGTATTTGAATCTCGTGACCATCACACTGCAGTGATTGCACCGCCCCACAAGAGGCCAAGCACTTCACGGGTGGCATGCGATTCTTATTTTATTAATTCTTTACTATATGTTTATATAAGATTCACATTTATGTTTAAATAAATATTACAATTGATACAAAAGATATGATCCTAAATTTAAATGGGCCGCTTATTTAATATGTTAAATTTTATTTAATATATGCTTAAAAAATAGTAATTAATGATTAAAATTTAAAGTATTTTTAATGATTAAAAATTGAAATAGTAATTATTTTATATAGCACATCATTTGTGTATTTATAAGAATGTTAATTGTGATGTTTGTCCAATACTAAAAAAAAAAGTATCCTAGTCAAGAGTAACGAGATTGATAGTGATTTGATATAATATAAATTATACTGAAAGAGTTGAACGATTGATATAAAATAAAGATGGAGATGAATCGGTGATAATAAAAAATAATTATTAAATTGAATCAAATTAAATTGAAGATTCGATGTTTAGATAAGTTATTAAATCAAAATTAAAAAATGTAAGCCAAATCTAATTGAATTTAAACGTATTCTACCAAGACTGACTCGAGCCTAATGCTACACAAACCCTTATCTTGATATTCAAAGTCAAAACTCTAACTTTAAGATACG
>JANIIA010000004.1:4287381-4298824 GCA_027478495.1 Erythroxylum alaternifolium | reverse complement strand
CTATTTTTTAATTGACAGCCAAACAGTCTACTGACTTTTTAAAAAAGCTCTTCTCAGAAAAGCTCTACTGACAAAAGTTCTATTGACAAAAACTCTACTGATATAAGCTCAACCAAACAGGCACTGAATCAACTTGGCTTTTCGGCAACTTTTTGATAGATGCAAGGTCTTAAAAATTCCAAATGTCCTTTTCTCTCTTTAAGTGCACTTCACATGACAAAAGTCACAAAACCCCATTCTTTCGTATGTGGTCGGAAGTTGGCTGTTGAGCTGAACACACTTTTGAATCATTTTAACACTTGCACGCCACTCCTCTTCCCATTCTTACATGTCTTGGCATTGCACTTTTCCTAAAATCAGATAAACCATGACGAGGTCATATCAAGTCTTAGGAAATCCCTTTCAATTTAAGTAGTAACATATGTCAAGATAGGATCTTCTTCTTGTTTCTTTTCCCAATGGGCTCTGTTTGATGGTCACATTGCAAAACTGATCGAGCCTAATAATCAGACCAGTCCTAATTCCCACTTCTTGGTTAGCCTTCTCAGGTTGAAACTTATCCTTTTTTTGTCAATACCCTTCTTGCCAGGGTTTAACTCTGTAGAATCAAAAGGCCTTATCTAAGGATTCTTTCTGAGTAGAAATAAAGAATAGAGTAAAGAGAAAGATTATTCAAATTCCTCCCATGGGCCGTTTTAAGAGAGATCGTCTAGAAAACGCGTTGTTTTAAATACCTTGAATAGAAAAAATCTCGCATACATGCTACATGTCCTCCTTTTTTCCTACTCAGGTCTTATATAGGGATGACACTCAAGTCCGATCCCGACCAAAGCGATCGAGTCAGGTTTGAATTGATCAGGCCTCATATTTGAGTTGTCCAACCATGCCTAAGGTCCGACAACCAAGCCTAATTGAAAATTATTTTTTGAAGAAACGCTAAGTTGAGTAGAACCTGGCTAGGTTCAACCCATCGCTGCCTTAACCTTATACCTAGATGTTTTTTCATATGCTATTAGGAGCCGAACCAAATAGAAGTTTCTTTTTTTGGTTTTTGGGTAAGTAACGCCTAACTAACCGAAAAAGACGTATACTTCCCACTCATTCATGTTAGAGTCATAAAGAAGTGAGGTGTGGTTGTAAAGAGAACAGATCATTTGTTCCGGTTACGGTATTTTTATCATGTTCTATAAAATTTCATCTATACATTTATGTGAGATTTATATAAATATGTAGACAAAATTTAATAAAATAAGGTTAAAACATCTTAATCTAACAAATATTTCACATGGGTTTTTTTTAAACGGAGGAATCTACAGTCGTTATCCTTTGAATGCGTACTGAGTAAATCTTCAGATTGACACAATAGTCTACAAATCACGCCAACTGGGTACTTCGCATTAGGAAAGTCATGTATCACAGGTTTGATCGAATACAGGACTTTTTAATTCTATACTCTTAACTCTATCAACTCGATCACCCTCTAAAGGCAATATTTTATGTGAGTTGTAAGTCATATCAAAATTTCTTTTCCAGTTATTCTGTTTTATTAAATCTCATCAATATATTCATGTGAGGTCTGTATAAATTGTTAGGATATTATATATATATATATCTTTTGTTTTGGCATTTTCTTTATTTTAATTGGACATACAAAATTTATTATTTTATTAAAAGTGTTGGAGCTGAAGTGGAACTCTTGTATTTGGATTTAAGTAGGACTGATTATTGAGATGATTGTGTTTCAAATGGATAAAAAGAGATCTACAGGTTATTTTCCTAGTTATTTTGGAAGTCTTCTTGGTTGAAGACACGTATGCAGATCAGATTATTTTCCTAGATATTTTGAAAGTCTACTCAGTTGAAGATACGGGTGTGTAGATTCCATCATGAAGGTGTAGATTTTCGGCTTTGAAGAGGTCAATGGGTGGTGTGTTTGTTTGTGCTTCTTCCCTGTGAATACTGCTGGCTGCGACACTAAGGTAGATGGGGTGTAGCGCAATTTTCTGAAGTGAAGATTCATGTAATAGTTGTTTTTTTGGAGGGTGGTCTGCGTTCTTTACATGTGTGAGGTTTTATTTGAGGGTTGAAAATGTTATCTTTGTTTTTCTTGAGTGGGTTGTCCTTGCAAATTTTGTTTCCCTTTTTGGTGGCTGTTAATTTGGGTATGCTTGTCCTGTCACTTGATTTGCTGCTGGTTGCAATATTGAGTTTGTGTTGAAGTCTTGATTGCAGCAGATACTTTAGTTGGTGACAACCGTGATATTTGGTAGAGACAAATTCATAGGGAACTTTTTGTTAATCTTAAGCAGTTGTTATTTAATTTTCAGTTGATTATACACTTGAGATATTTTTATTTGTTATTACATTGAGTGAAAGTAGAAAGAAAAATTCTCTTTTGAGGTTAACACAAGTCGGTCGTATTATTGGGCGTGAAAGTCTTTCACGGGTAGTTAGGTTGCGAGATAGTTACAGATATTGAAAGGTGCTGTGTTAAATCAATTCAGTGTAATTTTATTGAACTCCGGTGAAAGTGATTAAGCTGGGTGAGAGCCCCGTAGATAGAGGTAAAGAGTGCCGAACTGCGTTAATAAATTTTTGATATTTTTGTTATTTTGCTTTGCTTGATTTGTTTTTGTTTGTGCTAAAAGAGTTTGCGAAAAATTCAGAAATAATTAACCCTATATAATTTTTCATAAATATATGATAAAATTTAATAAAACACATAGAAATCTCGTAATTGTAATTAAGTTGAAGTGAAGTGAAATGAAACGTTCCATCATCATGGAAGTTAGTGAAAGGACTCGTAGCCCACAACATGATGAGAAAACAACTTTGGTCCGCTGGATCCAACAATAATTCATGGCCAATTATTAAAGAAATTGTTCTATAATTACTAACTTTATATGCGTATGGTATTTCGATTCGATAAGTAGTATTGAAGTTTGTGAACGGTAATTAAGATGGTATCAAATCTTCTGTTTAATTTAACTAATTTTTATTATATTTTATTAAATTTTATTTATATATTTACGTGAAATTTATATAAATGCACGAATATGATTAAGTGATACGTGATTAGAATACTCTAATAGAAACACGGTGCTCTAACCACCGTAAGATATAGTAATGCAAAGGGTTTACTTCATTTTCTAAAAGCCAACGTCAAAAGGCTATTCACTTTGTAAAGGTTAAAGGAGGAGGGTTATTAATGTACGTTAGTCTTTTTTTAATAATTTTTTATAAAAAAATTATTTCTATTATTTGAAATTATTATCTTATAGTCACGAATGAACAATTTTTATCGATTTGCGTCATTTTTGCTCCTCATAAATGAAAAAGTGCACAAATAATATAAAACATATTTTAACATTTTGAAACATTTAAATTGAGTCTTAACATTTCAAAACATTCAAAATAAATCTTAATTGGGTAAAAAAATTTAAAGAATTAACTCTTTAAATATTAAAAGTAACATTATTATTTTTATTTTTTAAATAAAAAGTAAATCCAATGTCATATGACGAACGAAAATTACTATTTAAAATGTATAAGTCAGTGGAACCTATTGTCATGTGGCTGTGAGATATACTTTTTGATTAATTTAAAAAATTAATTATGTGACAGTTGGATTCACTCTTTATTTAAAAAATAAAAATAATATCATGTCAGTATTGACATGATCTGTCAAATTTTCCGTTCATTGAAAACATGTTCCAAACATTTTGAAAACGTTATATAATATTACTTATTTTATTAATAACAAAAATTTAGAGACTATTTTTTTTTGAAAACATTAGAGACTATATTTTTATCATTTTATTAGTTGGTCATGTTTAGGCATTATATTTATATTAATATTAAAGTATAATAATATTTAATATATAATATTATTTTTATTAGCTTACATGATAATACATTATATAATAAGTAAGATTATAAAATTCTTATATTTTATTATAATATATATTTTTAAATATATAAAAATAAATAATTGAAATATATTATTATTTAATAACTATTAATTAATTTTCTAACCGATTGCTATATTTAATAGCATTTTTAGTTTGTTTTGCTTTGGAACAACCGATAAGGGCACTCCTTTTTGATCAAAAGATCATGAGTTCGAATTATCGAAACAACCTCTTTATAAAATGTAAATGAAATGTTGCGTACAACTGATGTTCCTCTTCCGACCCTCGCAAAGTTAATAATAATAATCTAACTCAAACTAATAATTTATTGTAATATTTTAATATATTAATTTAAATCAAATTTAATTAATTTAGGTCGAGTTTAAAAGTTGAATTAGGTTAAACATTTGAGTATTCCATATCTTATATTCATACTATAGGTGTCTCACAATTATTTTTTAAACAAAGTTTAAGAAAAAGAAAATTTAAAAAAATTTAAAAATTATATAATTTTTGGGAAAATTTTGATTTCTAAAATTTTAAGTCTTTTATTATAAAATTAAAGTTTTCCACAAATAGTTTGCACTTACCACATGTTCTGCTTCACTACTTTGCTTTTGTCTGCTTATCTTTGACGATGGGGATTACTGAACTCTCATTTTCAAGTTTTCAGAGGACAGAAAGAGAAGGTTATCAGCATCTCCTTGTTTTGGAGTCAAGTGTGTTCGGATATAAATATAATCCTTTCATGACTTTCTTAATCATAAGAAGTGAAAAAAAAATAAAGAAAATGGCTCAAGACCTTCATGTAGTGATGCTTCCATTGAGTGCCTTTGGCCACATGATTCCATTCTTTCATCTATCTGTTGCTTTAGCCAAGTCAGGAGTAAGAGTCTCCTTTGTATCAACCCCAAGAAACATACAGAGACTCCCTCAAATTCCTCCAACTTGTGCAAACTTAATGCAATTTGTGGGGTTCTCATTGCCAACTTTAGACACTGAGCTCTTGCCACAAGGTGCAGAGGCCACCGTCGACATGGAAAGTGACAAAATCCCGTACCTGAAGATAGCTTACGATCTCCTGCAACATCCTTTCAGACGATTTGTAGCTCAGCAACGTCCAGATTGGATTATCATCGACTTGATACCTCACTGGGCTGCACAAATTGCCATAGAACACAAAGTTCCACTGATGCATTTCTCAGTTTTCTTTGCTGCTACATATACTTTCTTCGGCCACCCAGATTGCTTGTCCGATGATGGGCAAAAGAAGCTGAGACCATCCTGGCAGAGTATGACTTCAAAGCCAGCTTGGGTCGATTTTCCCTCCGCCATAGTTTTACGAAATCACGAGGCTTTTGGTACGTATCAAACAATATACGAAGAGAATGCTTCACAGATATCTGATGCTGAAAGGATTCGTCTGATAATCCATGGATATCATGCCATGGCTATACGTAGTTGTCCAGAGTTTGAAGGTGAATATATAGATTTGTATCAGAAGATTACAGGGAAACCGGTGATTCCTGTAGGTCTATTGCCTCCTGAGAAACCATAGAGGGCTGAGGTCACTAGTGGCTCTTGGGATGAAATATTTAAATGGCTTGATGACCAAAAGCCTAAGTCTGTTGTGTTTGTAGGGTTTGGAAGTGAGTATAAGCTAAGCAAAGATCAAGTTTACGAAATTGCATATGGATTGGAGTTGTCAGGATTGCCATACCTGTGGGCACTAAAAAAACCCAGTTGGGCTGTTGATGATCTGGAAGCTTTACCTTCAGGATTTGCTGAAAGAACAAATCAAAGAGGGAAGGTTTGCTTGGGATGGGCTCCTCAGTTGGAGATATTAGGACATTCTTCAATAGGGGGATCACTGTTCCATTCAGGCTGGGGCTCTGCAATTGAAACTCTGCAATTTGGTCATTGCCTAGTGCTCTTACCATTTATCATTGATCAACCTCTCAATGCGAGGCTACTGGTTGAGAAGGGTTTGGGTGTGGAAGTAGAGAGAGATGAAGATGGATCATTTAACAGACATGGGATTGCTAAAGCTCTGAAACTAGCTATGATATCACAGGAAGGTCAAACAATGAGATCTCGTGCACGCGAGGCTTCCAGCATTTTTGGAGATAGCAAGTTGCATAAGGAACACTACATTGGTCAATTCGTGGAGTTTCTGCGAGACAAGACACATCTGAAGAAACTGTGACACAGAGCTAAGTCCAACTTTCTCTCACAAGTGGATCATATAACCTCGTGTATCCGAAAGAGGAGAAAAGGGAAAATATTTCCATCCAATATCTAAATCTATCAATAATTATGTAATGTTTGACTTGTTTAGATTTTTGGCTAAAGTCATGATTGAGCAGATATCTGGAGAGTTAAGTTTGGAAATCTGGCAGAAAAGTTATGTCAGCTGAATCATAATAACCAATCCACCATAAATATTTGGAATTAGGAAGCTTTTATCAGAAAAGAGTAATCTCAGGCATTTTTCATGCACTTCAAAACTTGCTCATACAAATTTTCTCCTCAGTGCCAACCCCTGGGCAACTAAACTATCATATCAAGTTAGTTCAGACACTAAATTCTGCCAATTCAAGCTTGTGAAAGGTAGAGCTTTACAAACAAAATCCAGATTCATCTATAGAAATAAAAAAAGAAGAAGAAAACAAAATTGCACCGCATGAGGAGAGTGATTGTGAGTGCAGTCCTCAAGACAGTATGAGATAGTCCAGCATATTAAGAGCAGCAAGGTTTCTGTTTCAACTATAACGAAGTATCTCATTCCATGACAATAACTATGAGCCACATTAAGACCAGGTCTTACCCAATGCAACACCATGCTTCTTTACTATCTCGACTGCTTGCAGGAGAATGTCTTGTTGGGTGAAGTACAACTCTTCTTTTTTCTGAAACACAGTGGGCAATCTCAGTAAGATGAAACATATGCGCGGTGAACATATGAAAAACTTGAAAAGGAAGAAGACCAATAGATAATCAATGATTAAAAGTGAGCTTCAAAGAAAGTGTAACATTGCTGTCAATGATGAGAATCTGTAATGGCGTGGCTAAAGATGGAATTAGTAGTTAATTTGGTTAATCACAAGACAAGTCCAGAAAAAAAAAAGGTACAAATACACAAAGTTTCACAGTGGTACTAACAAGTTATTTGGAAATCCAATCAGACAAATGAATAGCAAACTGGCACGCCTTTAAAAGCTCAGTTGGAATTAAGATGAAACACAAACCTGCAGTCTGAACATGGAAAGTTCACTCGAATCTGATTCAATGTGATTTTACTTTTTTTTACAAGAGAATGTAATTCTTCATAGTTCCAATGCAGAGTCATTCACAAACAGCTTTAACCAATTGTTAACACCATAGCAACTGATTTCAATCATCCAACGAAACTTGATAAACAGCTAAGCAACCAACTTTTTTATCAAAAAAAAAAGTAACTGAAATAGGCCAACAGAAAGGAAATTTCACCATATGTTTGAGATTGAATCCAAGAGTCAACTCTGCAAAAGAACTTTCTACTCTAGACAAGAAACAGTAAGGGGCTTCCGTTTCCAAAAAAACTTTAGGGTTCAACTTCAGCATATTTGCAATGTCATTTGATATATTTGGTATCTTGTTCAAATCATCTACTGTCAAGGGAATTTTTGTGACCATCGCATGGCATTGAGCACGTGACTTATTCACAATTACCTGCAAATTTTGAATAGAAGACATCAAAGATTTCTGATAGCTTGACCTAACATTAAATAACAAGCAGATATCAAGAGTGCTATTTGAACATCCTATAACAAAGATTACAGCCCCCTAGTTAGGAACATATTATGCGCATGTTTGCATTTCTGGATGCTCCTGTCCACGTGCATTCATGCATAAGGGCACAAAATCATTGCATGCGCCAACAAACATGGGTAAGTTATAATGAGAGGTGGGGGAAAGAGAGAGGCCCTGGCAAATGATGAACATGTTTGGATTTAAATTAGACAGAAACAATTATATCCTCTCAGGATACCAAGAAATTAGTATCTCATGATTCATACTGATCAGACATGACAGTGCCAGGATAGCTAGTTTCAGTATAGTTGTGTCTCCAATATCCAGAGAAAACGTTGATTGAGAACAGTATCAGAGGATGAAGATTTTAAGGTTCCAGGTAGATGAGGTTATAAATACAATTACATCATTATTGTGTAATTAAGGTGAATATGATAGTTTCAGGGGTAGAAAAGTTTACCTGACTAGAAAACAACGAATTTGGAACTAAGACAGGAAACTTTTCAGCATTGAGTAATGATGTGGTGGTAAGTCCCATTTCAACCACCTGACCTTCTATAGATCCAGCCTACAATCAAAAAGGTTTAGTGACTTCAAATGGATAAGAAAGAAAACCATAATAGGATCATTGATTAATACAGCATTCCTTGACATATTGAGATCTTAAAAGGCAAAGTAACTTCTCTGATTTATCACCACAGACACAAGAAATATAAATGAACACGGAAAGATCAGTGACAGCCATTAGTCTTGCTGCAAAAGCAACACAGTTACCCTATTCTGAAGAGTCATGAAGAGAAAATGTAAAGTATTAAAAGACCCACTAGTCATGTTGCTTTCAAGTATCTCTAATTGGATATAGGCGCATCGTCTGTGGTTGTCACCTAAGAATAAGCCATAATCACTAACATATGTAAAAACTAAAACCATGAACATGGAAAATGTTCAGTAATCAGTAATACAAAACAAGCTTAGAAAAAAATGTATAAATTCAATTCTAGAAAACAGAATCTATTCTCATATCAAGACAATCAATACAATCTTCAGTGGAAACAATCATTACATACTACAGAAGCAATAAACCTTAATGCAGTAAATTGATAACTATAGATCATAACAATCAGAAGAATGAAATATTTAACCAATCTATAATAATGACATGATGAATGTACCTTTATTCTATCCCCCAAAGAAAAAGGTTTCGAAAACTGCATCGACAATCCACTAAGCACATTTCCAAGAACCTCTCTTGCAGCAAATGCAGTAGCTACACCTGTAGGAGATTATAGCAACAGTCTGATGTCTGCATTTATCACAATTGCACACTTAAGCAGATTTCTATTTCGTGCAAGAAACCTATTTAAGGTAATTATGCACAAAAAAGTTATTGCCAACACGCTTGCTGAGGTCCAACCTCCAGCATGGAAGTTATGTACAAAAAGAAATCACAAAACAGTTTATTATTTCATCATGGAAATTATCTATCCTTTATGAATATCTAAAAATAGACAAGGATATTCAACAATTCTAATACTCGCCTCCAATTCCACCTACAGTTAAAATTGATTGCACAGCTACCCCACATGCCTCAGCAAGAGCCATGAGCCCGATGACAAAGAGACCAACAGAAGAAAGTCTATCAAGAGTTACAATTTTCTCCCGATCAAGCCCTACTAAACTCTGGGTTGTTAATAGCCGACTTAACACATTTGTTTTTGCCCGGTGCAGAAACCACACAAATGAAATAATGATTGCACCCCTCCAGGCCTGTGTGATGTATTGTGATGCGAAAGTAGTTGGTGCCACCATCATGGCACTGCAAGACAAATCTAGCAGGTATTAGTCATATGCTGGGAAGTAGGGAAGAATAAGTAAAACAAAGTCAATCGCTCCAGTTCGAATCACGAACATTTGTGTAAATGCCATGAAAGTGATTAGATATCGCACAGGATCCTCTAAAGCACCCCAAAAGCTTTTCTCGTAGGGAACTTGCTCCACAGACATGCTTCTAGACAATAAGGCAGCAGGAGTTTGCATTGCATACTTGTGAAACCTCCTTAAAAGTCTGGGCATCACCACCCAAGCTAACAAGGTTCCAGTCAAAGTATAACCAACAGGAACAACAACATCTTTAAGATACGGATGTGAATCAAGAAACTGATTAACATATGGGGTAACTTCATCTGATGCTTCTTTAACCTTTTGCCCTGAATAATTCACAGCATCAACAGCACTCTGCCAAGCA
Source organism: Erythroxylum alaternifolium (assembly GCA_027478495.1). NCBI lineage: Eukaryota > Viridiplantae > Streptophyta > Magnoliopsida > Malpighiales > Erythroxylaceae > Erythroxylum > Erythroxylum alaternifolium. The sequence continues at coordinate 4,288,876 of JANIIA010000004.1, read as the reverse complement.
TCTTTAACATTATCAGTCCAATCACTTCCAAGAGCTCCAGCATCACCAACATCCACGTTAGCTCCATTGGGCGCAGCCGAAGTTTCAAGCCCCTCGGATTTTTGAGGTTTACCACCAGAAGACCATGAGTATGGTCGATGTCCCAAGATGGGGCTTACCGAAATGCATGGTACCGCATCTTGAAAGTACAATTTGGATGAAGCATTTGCAAATGCAGTGTAGAGTTTGATGTTCTTATAATAATAGGTACAACCAGGAGACACACCGAAACTAAAAGATTGAAGGTGGGAATTGGCTGAATTTCCAGCCAGTGTCCGTTCTTCTACATTGAGACTGTGATTAAGAAACGATGATCTTACCGCACTTCGATCAGCAAGTCCGCTAAGCTTCGTGTAAGAGTTGTATGTTTGAAATGATTTAAGTTTCAAACATGGGTTAATGGAACAATAAAGCGATTTCAGAATCTGAAACCCAACTCTAACCATAGTATCTACCAAGAACAACAAAAGCACGTTCAGAAAAGCATAACGCTTTGTACCAACTTCGGAGGACCAAAACCAACTTTTAAATCTGCAAATCACACAGAAAGTAATAGGCTAATCAGTAATCAAGAAATTGAGTATAAATGAACCAATAGTTTCGAGAGTTTAGCTCGAAAGTTGACCAAGAGTACAGATAACAAAGGATCCAAGATCAAAGCTATGATACCATACCAACTATGCAAGCAAGTGCTAAAAATATTCTAGCTATACTTACCTTGGTCAAAATCAAACGAAATGGGTTCAAAAATAAATCTGGAAATACACGTACGTATAATTCAATTTCCTCGTCCGAAATTTTCCCAGCAAACAAACAGAAATCTTGCCGGTTCACCGAAGAACAGAACTGAAGTTTCTCACCGAGCTGTCCGCAAAGAAAACGTCAATCACAAAAGGTTAAGAATTTGGCCCAAAGAATTGCTTCCAAGCTTTAGCCCAATTGACTAGACCCAAGTAAGGTACTGAGTTATTACAGCGTTCAAAAATGGGTTAGACTAGAGTTAACTTCCGACAACTGACAGTATCTAATGGAATCATAGGATCAGGATTCAGAATCCTGGGCTTCAAATCTTCTGTTCCAAGGGTTGGACAGCAAAATACGGAATAGGCTAAACAATCTTCTTTGTTAGGAGGTAAATTACCCTTTAAAACAAAACATGAAATATGCCCACATAAATATAGGTTTATAAAATCAATTTTTGATAAACTAAACTATTAGTATCTAACTTAAACAAAGACTCTAACTAATAACTTTAACTAGGACTCTAACAATCATAATTCAAGTTTATTATCTAACACCCTCCTTTAAACTTATAATTCAACCTTTAATAACCCCAAGAATAGCTCTCAATCTGCAGAAATCTTCACATTTTAAAGCTTTGGTAAACATATAAGCAACTTGATCTTTAAATGTTACATGCTTCAATTGAATCTCTTTGTTCCCAATGCATTCTCTT
>JANIIA010000004.1:4252111-4279366 GCA_027478495.1 Erythroxylum alaternifolium | reverse complement strand
GGTCAAATCTGCCATAAACTCAAAAACAGTGCAATTCGAGTCTATTTGTTTCATTTATGCATTTTTTGTCGACGAATCTCGAATAATGCTAAAACATGATAAACTAGCCATAGATGAATATAAAATGAATATAAATGACTCTGAATTAAATCTTAAACATATATGAAAACATTAGTGTATCTGTGGGACAACACACGCCAATAAGACCGTGACACATTGCACGTAGATTCTGTCCAGCAAGCATTTTAAGAAAATTTTTGAATCTTTTGGCCTCTGATCTTCATAATCTGACGGTACAATTATTGTTGCGTGAAGCTGAGAATAAGGACCAAAAATATATATTTCATCACTTCATCTCTGCCCATCACAGAAGATGAAAATGATGATGTATGAGTGATTAATGAGTTAAACCATTAAATGGATCAGAACAGTAGGATATCCCGGGAAAAAATATTACACGATGATGACACCTTTTTTGTTCAGATAACTTGGTCAGACCCGTTAGCTAAGGAACTTGTGGAGATGCAGGACCGGTGTCTCAACAGATACCCAAGTTTGTACAGTTCTGAAGATCTAATTCAGGCTTTCACGTCAGAGCTCGGTGTTCCCCTTTCCAAAGAACCAGGATTTCACTAGGTTCGTTGTCTCCTTAATTTCCTGGTCTTTCCAAAGCTTTTTCCAACTTCTGCTTCCTGGAAATGGTGATTAACTTGGTTATTCTGTACACCATGTTGTTTCTTAGTTCTAACGACATCTAACGCAATCTTTCTGAGATTTCTTTCCTTCTTTTGGGGATTTTTCTCGTATCAGTTCGATGTATATGGCCACGTATTCGGCCTTCTAACAGCACATCCTGTCACACCTTTGGTCTCCATGCATCATCTGGACATAATCGAACCCATATTTTCTGAAGCAGACAGAATCAAAGCACTTGAGAGGTTCTCATAGCCAGTTCAACTGGACTCTGCAGGGCTTATGCAACAATCCGTCTGCTACGAGAAAGCCAACAACTGGACCGTATCCGTATCTTGGGGCTATGCAGTTCAGATAATGAAGGAAATACCTAAGCCTCGGGAACTAGAAATACCAACAAGGACGTTCCTGCATTGATATAAAGGATCTACCGATACAGGCTACGCCTTCAACACTCGTGACCCAAATATGAACACTTGCAGCCACCCTTTCGTCTATTTCTTCTCTACAGCTGTTCGTGAAGAGCCAAGAGGAACATGACAGCTAGTTATTACAGAACACTACAAGAAAATGGGTGTTTAGCAACGAACACACAGAATGTGAAGGTTTTTCGTCGGCAAGCGAATTTGCCGACAAAAATTACCAACCATATAAGTCGTCGGAGAAACGGCCGTCGGTATTTTTTAGCGACAAAATAGAAATATTTTGTCGGCAATTTACTGGTGAACACATTTTTTTTCGGTTACTAAATATAGCGACATGAATTTTAAGTCCATCGGTAACTTTATCGACGAAATATTTCTATTCTGTCAGTAAATAATACCGACGAACAAAGTATCGAAAATTCGTCGGAACATTTAGCGATGGTAAGTTGTGTCCCGTCGGTAATTCTAGTGTCAAATATTGTATATGCATTGATAAATTTAGCGACGGTCAAGTTGTTGAAGTTCTGTTAGAAAATTTAGCGATGGTAAGTTTTTCTGTCAGTAAACTATTTACTGATGGAATGTTCTTATTCCGTCGGTAAATTTAATACTAAATTTATTGACGGATATTATAATTCTATCGAATGCACCAATATTGTTTTTTTTCATTTTTCATACATTTAAGCTATAAATTTAATTTTGATTGGTAATTTTATGATTGATATTTAATTTCTGTACTTCTGGTGATAATATATTGAACTTTTTTAATTTATCTAAATATTAAGTTGAATAATAATATAAAGTAAAAATTATCTTAATTGATAATAAAAAATATTATCTTTAATAATAAATATGTAACTCATACAAAATGACTTGAGAGTAGCAAAACTAAGCTATGCAGTTGGTGAAGTAAGATGGTTTGACTATTGCGATGAGGTTCTGCCTTTCCCCTTAAAGTCATCCACCTTGTTACGGAGTTGGGCTATATACTCCATTGACTGTTGCAATTAAGTTGTCAACATTTATACTGTGCTCTTAAGCTGAATGACTCTCTCATTAGATGCCGATCGCCTACTAGATACAGTTTACTAGGCGTGGAAGATTGCGAATAGCATGTGTTCGCAAATGAACTTATGTCGAAGATCCTTTCATGATGGTTCCTACCATCCATTACATCAAAATATGCATAACTCTTATCAACAGTTTCAAAGTGTTGAGACTGTCGTTGAATGCCTTCTTGTATTTGGTCCTATCAGGAGGCAATATTTATGCTAATAAGTGATAATTATTAAGAATTAATATTAAAGCATAAATTTACACATACATTAAGTTTTCTATATTAGGTGTTGACGAAGGCCACACCACCATGCTTCTTAGTGTGGGTGTGTAAAAATAGTTGACCGAGTGTAGGCTTCCCGCCTATAGACTTTTTCTGCATCAGAATAAAATGTTATAAGTGAACTAGAATTTTCAAAAATTTCAACAGAGTTTTCTCTATTTTTATAATATTTATCCCCGGTTGAATAAAAAAAGTAACTCAACAACACAGTCATATATTGCATCAGACGTTTGTAACATTAACATTCTCCATAATACATATATATTTTCATTCTAAAATTCACACATCAAATTAAATTAAAATACATCAAAGTAAAAAATCAGAAAATAAATGTAAAGTGTAGATAGTTACAAGTTTTTCTGCATACTCCTGGTGGGTAATAGGTCCTCTAATGTGTACAGGAAGACTCTCACCACCGGTCTTCAACGTCTATAGGCAGAATTGCGCTCTGAAATGGACATTGCCTCAAGTGATATCCAATACTACTGTCAACAACTCCATATTTCTTCAGATATATATAGAGGTCATACGGCAGTCTTGTGTAGCGTACTAAGAAAATATCTATAGCATATAAAAGCTCATCTCTCCTATACTTTATAAATTACCACGTAAAATTTGGAATCCCAAAAAAATTCTTTCTGAAGAAAAAAGAAAATATACTGTAAGTACTTATAACCTACAATATTGATCTAATTAAGTGTAAAAAATTAATTAGATAAAAAATACAAAAAAATATATTTTTTGTACCTCAAACTCCTAATAATAAAATCCTTTATCGCCTGAGAGACATTCTTCTATATATAACCCTTAAGATTAATCTTCTCCTTGAACTTGGATGTCATGTTTCTTGAGTACGTTTCAAACGGAACCAACCTAATATATAAGAAAATTTAGATCATTTTCAAATTAAAACCTATATAAACCTATGGTGTTATTATATATGTATTTTCACTCACAGATTGTTGACTATTGTGATGTACGTTTTTCCATCTACTCCCTTAGCTCCAGGTTGGAGGTCGCCTTCTTCATCCACATCGTTTACCCCTGATATCTCTGTCGTTGTGGATGGTGTAGCAAGGCTGTTGGATGGTTTAGCTGCTGATACAGAAGGTGATGGCTCATCTGGATATGTAATAGCTGGAGGTATAACACTTGATTCTGTAGCAGCTGCAACATGTGATGCTTCACTTGGAAAGTAATTGGCTCCAAATCATGGTAACCTTAACCTTGGCTGCATCACATCCTGTTTTCTCTTTGGTGACATATTTTTAATATGAAATTCACATTTTATTGAATATTCCAGTAATAGAACAATATAAATTGAATAAATAACAAATATTATTGATGTAATAATAGATTTATTCATATAATATTCTATTATAAACACAAATTAATCGCTATCATAATCACTTAAATGTAAATCAAAATCATCATCTTCTTTTTCTGAAGAATTAGAATCAAATTCAAGCTTCTCTTCAGATCTCTCACCCTCGTCATCCTCTTCAATAAAAATTTCAAGATATTCATTATTTGGATTGTTCAAAGGTTCATTCTCATCATATGTAACATATGCATTTATTTCATAAATATTTTTCTGAAACACTTCACTTTCAATTCTCTTATTTTTTTTCTTTTCCATGTAATTCAAAAACACCTCTAGGTTTTACTTTACAAATGAACAACCAATTTGACTTATCTTGTCGTAAGCTAGGAAAAGGGACATAATACACCTGAATTGCTCGCATGCCAACACAAAAGGTTCAAATTGTTTAAATCCTCTTCACTGGTTGATTTCAACTAGATTGTATCGGCTGTGCTATTTTATACCAACATTAAAGTTAGATCAAACCAGTTACACTTAAATATCACACTTCGCTTTATTGACAACGCAGGGTACTCAATTTCAAGTATCTCAATAATTTTATCATAGTAATTCATCAATCCTCCCTGTATGTAAGCTCCACTATTTACTGTTGCCATACTATGATCGGGATATTCTGTATGAAATTTGTATCCAATAATGAAATATACCACATACGATTTAATAATTTGCAAAGTTCTTTTCGCAATATCATATATGAACTTGTTCTCTATTGGATTTTCTAAAGCCTACAAAAAAAGTATCATCTTAAATAGTATAATGTCATTTGAACACTTTGATCTGATAATTTAACCATTTCAATAATTGTAAGTGAAAATTTACATATTTCTCGAACCATTGAGGAAAGTGTCTTTCAACTTCTTTATTGATATCATCTTGTATTTTTTTGGGCATTAGTTTGCGTAACCATTCCTCGTATAATCTAAAGGTATTATTATGTATTTTAGTTCTGAACAACACTAACCTTGAAAACCCAAATAATCAATTTGAAAGTTATCTTCAACTTACTGCATGAAAGGTTGAACATCTTGATAGTTCAATAAAATGTAACCACAGGCAACATCTATTTCTTCCTCTATTAACACTCTTCTTGTTGACCGTCCATATATTTGTCCCGGATATATGAAAATAGATAAGTTACCATCAACATCACCCGTTCCTCTCCCATTGTCATTACGAGGAACTTTTCTTTCTTTTGTGTGCACATGCGGCTTAAAATAATGTAAACAAAATGTACTTGATTCCTCCACTAAATAAGCATTACATATCAAACCTTCAACTCTAGCCTTGTTTTTGAAATTTTACTTCAAGTGATGCAAATACCTACATTACAAATATCTATTGATATACAATTATGTGATTAAAACATGTTATAACTCCAAATTAAATGTTTACTATAATTACCTCTCAAACGGTTACATTCATATTGAACTGGACCAGTAAGTTTAGCCCCGTGTGCTAAATGCACAGGTAGATGCTCCATACAATCAAAGAAGCTTGGAGGAAAAATCCCTTCTAATTTGCACAAGATTACTGGAATTTCCTTTCTAGTTTTTCTATTTTAACTAACTTTATTTCAGATGATGTTAAGCTTTTGAAAAACAATCTTAATTTTGTTATAGCTTCCCAAATCTCATTTGGTAGCAACTCCCGAAATGTAATTGGAATTAATCTTTGCATAACCACATAACAATCATGAATTTTCATCCCAAATAATTTTTACTTCCTTATGTCCACACACCTTGCCCAGTTTAAAATATATCCATCGGGAAACTTTAGACTTTTCAACCATTCATATAATTTTTTTTGTTTTTTTCCAAAGTGTAACATGCTTTCGGATATTTACCGGCGTGAAGATTTTTATCTAACTGATTCCTTCTACAAAAAGCTTCAAATCAACTTGTGATTTTGCACTGTTCTTTGTCCTCCCTTCAATGTTCATTATGATATTGAACAAATTGTCAAAAATATTTTTTCAATATGCATCATATCTAGATTATGACGTTCAAATTAGTTTTTCAATATGATAAATCCCAAAAACTGTTATGTTTTCTCCAACCAAAGTTTTTACTAATGCTTGTATTAACTTCATCAGCTTTAAGTTCTATAACTTTTAGCAACCCTAATTCATCAATATCCTGTGATATTTCTTCACCAACTTTGTGAGGGGGAGAGGGTGTTTGTACCATCCTATTCTTAATAAAATTTTGTTTATTGCGTCTAAATGGATGATTTGGAGGAAGAAATTTCTAGTGGTTATCAAACTAAGATGTTTTAGCCCCGTTTGGAAGATAAAATGCATCATAATCATTACCATAATAAGAACAAGTCAATTTCCCTATTGTGCTCCATCTAGACAACATAGCATATGCCAGAAAATCACTAATAGTCCACATCAAAGCTGCTCTCAATATAAAATTTTGTTTAAGAGACACATCATATGTCTCTACACCATATTCCTAAAGATGATGCAATTCAGATACCAATGGTTGTAAGAATACATCAATTTTATGCTTTAGATTTCTAAGTCCTGGCACAATCATTGTTGAGAACATATATGCCTCATGCATACACATCCATGGAAGCAAATTATAAAGAGTAATTATGATTGACCGTGATGAATTTTGTTGGCCAGATTGACCAAAAGGATGGAATCCATCCATCGACAATCCCAACCTAACATTTTGACTTTCAGCTGCAAACTCATAATAGGTGTTATTGAAATGTTTCTATGCCAATGCATCTGATGGATGACTCATTATTCCATCTTCCTGTTCATGTTCATCATGTCATCTCATGAGATGCAGTAACATCAGAGGCATTTAGTCTTTAAAGTCTCGAAGTTAGCGGGAAATAACACATTCACTTCCAAGGTACTAATTTTTGTTTCATAGTATGCTTTCTAAGTTTGAACATAGATTGATCACAAAATTTGCACTCTTGTAATTCCATATCATCTCCCAAAAATAACATATATCCCAATTTATAATAATCAATTTTTTCAACTGGCAAACTAAAACCCTAATAAATTTCTTCATATTGTAAAAATTATCAACCATGGTATAATCAGGATAAAATAATTCATTATACCAACCAAGAATTTTATCAAAACTTCGATCAGAGATATGCCCTTCAAATTTTATGTTCAATATTTGAGCAATTGAAGACAATTGAGTCATCTTCTCACAATTTGGCCATAATTCTTAGTCAGCTGATTGTAGTAAGTCAAAAAACTATTTTACATGTGGGATTGGTTCTTCTTGAAGATTTTCTATATTTTCTTTAAAGGTATAAACGGCTGCATCATAAACCATTTAAACGTATGAATTTTCAGTTACACCTACATTATTTGTTCTAAATCCAATCCCCCCTTCAAACTCATCAACATTTATTAACGAGTTTATTTAATTACCCCTTGAACTGCTACAAATCAATGGCTCCCCATGTCGTGTACACTCAAAATAATTTGGAACACTTTTTCTTAACAAATGGACATTCACTTCATCAATTCATGAATATGTTTGCACTTTTTACATGGATATTTGATATGTGGTCAATTTATATATGCAGGTTAAGAACATGTATAGTGAATAAAAGCTTCAACTCCCTCAACAAACTTAGTGTGTTAATCGTCTATACATCCATGATCTATCAACATTACTCATTTTTTCAAAATTGTTATTTAAAAAAGTGAGAATTAATGACAATGAAGTTTAAGTAATCATGTTTGAATTAATCATCTACAAGTTAATTTCCAAAGTTTGATTTTAAATAAGCACTATCGTATATGACATTGTTTACACCAATGAATCGAGAAAGGAAGTTCTCGTTGTCACTCCTAGGTTTAGGAAATTTTCATCAATAAGTTTTATGGGAGCTGCATCACGGGTTTCCAGCCTATATACTATCTTAGGGGTTTATTATGCCTCAAATCATAGTGAATTTTCTGTAACTATACAAGTTACTACTTTTTTATTTTTTTGATTCAAGTTCGTAAGCTAAGTTCGAATTAAAATAAACAGTAAGCTACATGGCATTGTTACACCATATGAATTGAGAAAGCAAGTTCTCGCGGTGACTTTTAGGCTTATGAAAATTTTGACCGATAAGCCTCATGGGAGATGCATCATAAGTTTCCAGTCTATAGACCATCATAAGAGTTTATTATGCCTCAAATCATCATAACTTTTTCATAACTATACAACTTACTAGTTCTTTAATTTTTTGATTGAAGTTTATACACTAAGTTCGAATTAAAAGAAACACTAAGCTATGCGACATTGTTACACCATATGAATCGAGAAAGCAAGTTCTCGCTGTGACTCCTAGGCTCGTGAAATTTTTCACCGCTAAGCCTCGTAGGAGCTGCATCACGGGTTTTCAGCTTATATACCATCTTAGGGGCTATTATGCCTCAAATCATCGTGAATTTTCTGTAACTATACAATTTACTACTTCTTTAATTTTTTGATTCAAGTTTCTACACTAAGTTCGAATTAAAAGAAACATTAAGGTACATGACATTGTTACTTTATACGAATCGAGAAAGCAAGTTCTCACTGTGACTCTTAGGCTCGTGGAATTTTTCACCGATAAGCCTCATGGGAGATACATTATGAGTTTCTAGCCTATATACCATCCTAGGGGTTTATTATGCATTGGATCATCCATAAGATCTCAAACTCATTTCACATACAGTAAATATTTATGTAATCATAAATCTACTCATCAATAATTCAAACAAATCCCAAACATAAATACTTAGACTATTAAAGAAGAACATAAAAACTCATCAATGATTATAAGAATTTTCTAAACAACAACACAAAATCAAGACCTCCTTTGCATTAATATAAAACCCAAACATAAATACTCGTACTATTAAAGCAAAACATATGGTAGACATTAGTTAATTGACTTACCTGGATGGACGAACAATTGGAGACTACAAAGAAGAAGGATAAGCGATGCTCTTCAACACAAAATAGGGCCTGCAAAAAAGAATATTTTGTATCTAATATAATACACTTGTTCAATAGTTTTCTATTTATATCTATTGCATAGAACGCCAAATTTCACTATAAGCATTAACACTTGAAACTCTTACAATCAATTATCGGTATAATGTCAACAAAAGCATATGATATATACCAACATAAGCATAACACTTTCAACATGTGATATAAACATCAAAAAGAGATAAACATAATGTTTTTATTACTTCTTTTGTTGCCTTGGGAATTCTCTTACATAGGTGATAGAATAAATGGATCACAAAACTTTATCATTGTATTTCATACTAAAATAAACCAAAACTTGCCATAAGACATATGCTTATAATCTCTAACCAATATTTTGTTATGTTAGGCATAATGTAATGGAATTTATATTACGACATACAGTTCAAATAGCATGCTTCATTAGTGCTTCAAACAAGTTCTTCATTATACCATTTTCCTTATGATTAGAGTCGACTATCATAATCTCTCTTACTTTTAATGAAATACAATAACTCCACCAATGCTTATTCTAAATGGGAGGATTAGAAACAATGAAGAAAAAGAGATTTAACTCTAATTGTTCGTAAACCGCAAGTGCACGGTTGTCGAATTGAGTAATAAATCGGTAAGAACCGAGTCGTGTCCACAAGGATTACGAGAAAGTTTAATTATACGCTAGCTAACGGTATTTGAAATCGAGTTGGATAAAATTTTGGAAAATTAAAAGTAATGTAAAGAAAAAAAATTAAAAAAAACAAAATTAACTTAACTATGAATATGACAAATTTGTGCAGTAACTAATTAAGAAAAGATTGCAACAATTGACTCAAAAGTATTAAATTTAATGGGGAATGACTTTCTCTTAGGGAATAATATTTTTGTCAACCTTAATATTGAATTAGCTATCCTCCACAACTGAAATATCCTAACCTTGTAGGTGAATTTTAAGAGTAATTAATCCCCTTTTCCCAAAGATGAATTAATTTATCCACTCTAGACGTCACTTAGTAATCCCTTACTTAAGTTTTTCCTAGAGTTTCTTAAGTTCCAAAACTTCAATTTTCACCTCCTAAGTTTCTTGGGTCTCCCAACTCACAAGAAAATCCTAGTTGAAATTTCCTTCAATCTTCTAGCAAAAACTCCCTTTTTCCAAAGGTGAATTTATACCGAGCAATCTTCCAATAATCCAAAGTAAGAACAATTAAACCCAAGGAAAATCAACAAGTGTATGAATATTCAGTCATGGATTCAAGCCAAATTCAATATTAAAGCATCATCAAAACATCAAATCCCTAAGAGAAATTAAAGATCTAGCCACAAATCATCATGCCAAGCAATCCACAAGCAAAAACCCTGATCAAAATCATGAGGAAATTAAATAACAAAAAGAAGGTTGTGACTGGAATGGAGGCTGCGTGGGTTTTTGCTCTGCTGAAGGCTCTCCGTGTTTGAGTGGAGATATGTGGGGAACTATGTGGATGGAGTGTTGGCGTTGGTGGCTGAGTAGAGGTGTTCTCTTGTGTTTGTAAATCGATTAGAGGCTGGCTTCATTGTTTCGTCTGGAACTTGCGTGGGTCAGTAAAGGACTACTTGTGCGTTGGTGTAGTGGAGGCTAGCTGGATGGTCTTTTGTGCGTGGAGGAGAGGGTTGTGTTGGTGGCTGAGTAGAGGCGTTCTCTGTGTGGAGCTTGCGTTTGTAGAGGCTGGCGTGAGTGAAGTGAGTGAAGGTTGCATGCATGGGGGCTTGAGTTTACGTGAGTGGAGGCTTGATGGGTGGGTTGCGTCACTTGATCAAATGGAGATGGATGGAGACAGCTTTTTATGAAGGAGTCTTGCGTGAGTTTGATTCTTCTGTGTGTTTGTGGAGAGTGGACTGAAAGCTTCTTGTCTGTGAGTGGAAATGAAGAAAAATGGAGGTTCTTTTTGTGAGTACCGTGGAGATTCTATCTATCCTGGTGGAGACTATGTCCGTGAATAAAATGAAGGTTGCAGCTTGTGTGTGGGTCTGCTCTTGGTTGGTGGGTCTGTGTTCGTGTTTAATGGAGCTGCGACAGTGAAGGTAAGTGAGTGGATCCCTGCAGTAGTGAGTGTGGGATGAAGGCTACTGCATTGATGATTGCGTGCGTGAATAATTGGAGGCGTTTTATTTATGAGTCCAGGTTGTGTTTGCGTGGAGTGGGGGCTGTGTGCTAGGAGGAACCGTGAGTGGAGGCTTTGGTGAGTATATGGGAGTTGCAGCTTTTTCTTGTTTTTTTATGTCTCTGAAACCACGCTAAACCCTCTCTCCCACAATGTTATGTTTTTGCAGCGTTTCTTATCTTCCCAAAACGCTAAAAGTGATGCTGTATTGCTAAATTTTTAAAAGCCAATTGAGCTGCATTTTAAAGCTAAGGAGGACCTACAAAGATGCTGTCGTTTGGTGTGCAAGGAAGGCTCCAAGGGCTGATATTCGTTTGGATGCTGGCTGGTTGATGACGTTATTTCAAGGTCAATTTTGATAGTGCATGAAAACTAAATGGTGATGATTTAGGAGCTCAAATTTTATCTGCATCTTTGTCTTTGAGTTAGCTTCAATATGAGACTTGAATCACAGGATTTTGCCATCTGAGTCAAAAGTTATGATCAAAACATCGTTGAAAAGTCATTCTAGCGATCCAAAATCTTATGTAACTTTCGGGAATTTATTTCTCCTGAATTCCAGTTCAGAAAAATCTGCAATTAGTCCCAATCAATCCGTCAATGAGTCAAGAATTTAAGTATGAAATTTCATAATTTTTGGCTAAACTAATCTCAAGATAAAAATCCCACAATGACTAAAGGTCAAGTCTGTTAAAAACTCAAAAACAGTGCAATTCGAATATATTTGTTTCATTTTTGCATTTTACATCAACGAACTTCGAATAATGCTAAAACATGATAAATCAGCTACAGATAAATATAAAACGAATGTAAATGACTCTGAATTAAGTCCTAAATATAAATAAAAATATGAGTGTATCAAAGTGCACCTTTTACCCTATACGTTATCGCAAGAGTTGTCACACCTATATAACTATCACAATAATCATTTTTTCCTTTAACGTTAGATTTGTATCCAATGCTTATTTTGTGGTTGCCATAGGTTTATAATAATACCATGGTTATTGCATTAGCGAAACCGTCGCAACATCAACTTTATTGTGTTGTATTTCACTACGTCTATTTCGATGGTTTTTAAAGATCTTTTGCAACAGTTCTTTGCTGTTTCAATGGATATTAAATGCTATAGTGAATTATTCTTAAATTTTACCGTGACATCTGTAATTCAGTTATGCTCCTTCTAGGCTATTCAATTTGAGTAGGAACTTTTAAAAGCTTTTGTACCTTAAAAATTTAAAGCTACTATAATAAAAATATTCACTTGGCTGGTTGAATTTGACAAAAAAGACGTGTTACTGCTAGTACTTTTACAGTTTTACTGAATTTAAGTACTGAAGTGTAGCCTTTGCTGCTAGCATTTAAGTGTTCATGTGCTCCTCCTAGAAATGCGATAACAATTGCCAGCAACATTAATGTTGTGTGCATATATATCTTAACAAACATCATCACTATATCCTTAATTTTCTAGGGACAAAACTTCAGCAAGGTCTTTAGTCCCTGATCAGTGAATCGATTTCTGGCCGGATAAACTTAAAAACATTAGAGTAAGTTTTCTCTGTTGGATGTATTGAATCCCAAAACACAAACTTCGATGCATCTGGGCACACATATGTATGTGGGTTGCACAAGAGTGATGTTTCTAAGTAGCCGGTTCCACAGCAGCCACTGTTCACATCATCAAAGGCTTCAAAAGGAGGAAACATGTTAAATTGAGAGCATGAAAATCTTAACAGGGTATTACCTCAATGCTTAACTATTGAATGCTTGAGTTTTCTACTTACCAGATCTTTCTTTCCCTTGGACCATATTGCTCAACGCACCAAATGCATCAGTTAGATAGATCCTAGCTCCACGATTCGCCAGTCGATTTTGCATTAGAGCCAATTCTTTTTGGAGCATTAGATTAAACTGTTTTGCAACAGATGTATAGAATTCAATGCAATTACGCCCATAGATGGCGTTATGATTGTTAGAGAAAAGGGTGATAACCAAAGGCAGGCAGCCCATTGGAGGGAGTGAGGTGAAGGCAATTCTTCGAGCACCTTCATCGAACAAATCCTGTAATCACACAATTAACTTCCCCGTTAGACTTCCCGTAATCCAAAATAAGGAGGCATAGTAATGGTTACTAATTAGTATATATTAATAAAATCCCTCCCGTGTTTTCCCCAAATTATGATGCGTTTAATCTTATGATGAGTGATTTAGGTAACATCAAATCATCAATGCTCTATGGACCCCTTTTGTATTAGCTGGCGTTTGATCTTCTAGCTACTTCTTGAGCAAGCAATCAACTTAATATAGGTTAATTGCAACTCATATGCACTAATTGAAGATTATATGATACTATTCAGGGGAAGATTTGGCATACGACTTTTATGGACATGGAGAGGGAGTGTTAATTATAGCAGTTACTCCGTCGGCCTCTTAGTCTTCAATAAAATGTTATTTCTTCTTTTACGGATGAATTAGTCTTAAATAGTTGATCAACAGTAATATCGAATTACCTGGATGAACTGCGTAATATTCTGCAAAATGAACTGCTGGTAACCTGAGACGGTGTATGTTTTTTGTCGAATAGGCAAAGTGAAGTAATTGACAACGAAGTCATTGGTCCCCGCACTAAGGACAAAAATGGCTTTGTTGATGTGCTTTTCAGTTCCTTTCTTCCCCAGTACAGTCTGAAGCTTGTTCTTGTACTCTCTAAAATACTCCAGCTGCTTCGTTATAGGAATCACATCCTGTTATGAATGTTGAAAGTGAAGCCCATTAAAGGTTGAGAGTGTACATGTGATGTATATATAGAATATATGGAAAAAAAAAAGAATTTACAAATTCCATAAGGACTCAGTGATTAGGTCACACCGTGGATTAAACGATTAGACCCTCTACACGAAAATATGTTAATTTGATTAGGTCACTTTGTAAGATGACTTGCTTTAGAATTTAATGTGTACCGTCAGCCCCCGTAAAAGAAACTTACCCGTTATCAACCATTCTTGCCTAGTTTGGTGAATGGCAAAACCATCTCAAATAGTTTCACTTTCTCTGAATAACTCCAGTATGTTTGTTGTTTTAGCCAAAGAAAATTTAGCACACTTAGTAATAATGATGTTTTGAGTAAGCAAAGGCTCAAGCCATATACGGAATTAACATGCATAAGCTGATATGTGTAAGCTTGTTGAACAGCTATATATAGTCTAGAGAATGGCAAACAACCATGGTTGAGTGATGGCTATCTATGTGAGGAAGAAAGAGAGAGATACAGTGATTTTGGGTGTGATGGGATCGAATCCAGTGCCCGCTGACGCAAAACTGACTCCTGTTTTGAGCTCCTCCATGCTCAGACTTGGATCCAAATATGGTGGCACATATTCTTTAAGACCAATATATGACGCTGTACCAAATTAACCCACATAGATTGACTTTTAATATAATTCTCATTCATGTTAACTTATGTTTCTGTCAAAAGCAACAAATCTTCACCAATCAAACTCACCTATGAAGTCAGTTGTCAGGCGTCCATTGCTGAACCTTCCAGTAGGCGCATGATTTACAAAATCTTGTCCATAAGGTGGAAAATTGCCCTTAAAGAACGTTGGTATAAAGTTGTTGTTTCCAGGGTCGACGGTGGAGTCGCCGAACACAATGACAGCTGTAATAGAATTTCTTGGAGCCCTCGGAGAGGATAGAGCTTGAGTGTTGCCGCCGTTGAAGAGAAACAAATAAAGGATAAGTATTAATACTAAGTGAAATTGAGCGACCGATTCCATCGACCCTCTCTACAATGTGCTCAGTTGGTTCTGTGAAGGACGAGACATCTAATATATATGTCAGGTTTGTACCCTGGGAAAATGAAAAAGGGGAGTCTCATGTCCAGGTTGAAATGGGGCATGACCAAAATGCCCATTGAGGTCTCTTATCTGTCAATCTTTGCAGTGCTTTTGTTGACGATGGATCCCAAAAATGGGTTCTCATTGACCCAAAGTAAATACGTTAGTGGAAATTGATGATGGCCGTACTGCCAGCAGTAAGAGAGTGATGGATGGCTAGCTACCAGCAGCGTCCAGTAGTAAAAGCCGCTTAATTGGATACGGAATGACATATTCTCTATTCACTAACTTATACTAATTCTGCTTCACGCGACATTATTCATACACTTATATGAGTCTCACGTATATTATATAAAACTGAACTGATATAAAATAGTGGATATAAAAGATCTGGTTCTAAAAGATAGGAGAACCGACCACATAAAGTTGGTCTCCGAAAGAGGTAGTTCAGAACAATTTGTCATGTGAATTGGGCTCAATATAAGTTAATACAGGATTAACACAACGAAACCAAAGTACCACAAGACAGGAGAAAGTTTTATTGTTGCTTGTAAACCGCATTTGCAGGTGGAACATCCTTGTCAGTTGTCACAGATCTTCCCCTTAGCGGTTGCCATTAAGCGTGACAACAGTTTTTTATTAATGTTATAGGGGTCACGTCAATTTTAATCGTTAATAAATTATGGCGACCTCTGTCTACTTTTTTTATTATTAGAGAATTCTCAGTCTTATTAATTTGGAATAGCCCTATAATATACTGAAACGCTATGCCTACACCATCCCCTATAATTGTATAGGTGTTATAGCGGTCCAAAGAATTCTAATTTCAATAAAGCCTGCAGTTAGCCAGGGCATCTGCTATCCTATTTCAATAAAAAAAAAATTTTCCACATGCAGAAAGAAAAGTTCTCCACAATGAAGTTGGCATGGCTGTTAATGCATTCAAATTAATGTAAATCTCAAGAGTCTTTACAGGAGAAACAAAATTAATTCCACAAACTCATCCATATTCATGCTGTCTCCTAATTGACCACAAAAAAGGTTTCTGGAAATAGAAAAGCTAATTTCTTAGCTCCAGGAATTCGTGACGTGTGGCAGACGACAATAATAATTGAAAACTTTCGACTTGTCTGGACACTCAGCAAGCTAAAACAAATGCCTATTTCGAATCTTTCATCAAATGGGAATTAGTTTTTTTTTTTCTTGGCCTCTGCAGTGTTGAAGCCGTCAGCCATATTTTCTTCTTCGTCAACCAGAAAGAAAATGTTGTCCTCGGTCAGAGAAATCATAGAAGATACCCAAAGAAATTATATGAAAGACTTGACGTAGCGGAAACAATGGGAAACAAGGGTAAAAGTTGATACGTTGATTCGAGTCACGAATACTGATAATAATAATATTTACTTGTTGATTCAACATAAATGTTAAGAAATAGTGCAAAGAAAGGCACACAGTCTTCAGGAACTATTATTAAAAAAAACTACAAAAATACATTGTTTGAGCCATTTAAATAATCAAACTTTAAAAATTACCAAAATGGATAAAATACTAAAATATCCTATTATGAAAATAGATAGAAAAATATGAAAAACGCAACCAGTAGCACTGAAACCGAATATTAATACTAAAAGTTATAACAAATCAAAAAGTTCCCAAAAATAGGAAAAATGCGAAATTGACCCAAAAACACGAAAATTTGACCATTTTTTAAGTCAACAGAATTACGACCGCATTTGTCAACTCTGTTCAGATATGTACGCACTATCTCTTAGATTGCATCATTTTCCTCGGGGGGGACATAATTCGCCTTCAAATTGTCATCATCTGATGAATCACTAGAAAAGGGAATCAAATGCCTCATATTGAACACATCAATTGTACGAATATAACTTGGCAGCTTCAGACGGTAAACATTAGGATTGATTTTCTCGATGATCTCCTCAGGATCAATCTTTCTAGCAAACAATTTGTTGTAATTGTTAGGATATATGTTATATATCTAAATAATTAGTTTTGGCATTATTTATTAATTAGACATATAAAATATTAATCGGATAACGACTTGGATTCAAAAGTTACTGGGAATAATCTTTTAGTTGAAAAAGAATCCTATCTTGGTTTGAAGTCTATCTTAAGCCTATCTCGGCTTGAAGTCTATCTTGAGTAGAGGTGTGATATATCATGTTGGTAGAGGAGAAATTTTCAGCAGCCAATGTCATATTTTTTGGATTGGTATTTAGAGAATGATTCGGTGGACTTTGCAGTACCAAAAAGATTGGAGCTTGAGCTTGTCAATGTATTGGGTGAGCCCAGAAGACATCTACCTCTCTACTTCCCTTGCTAGTTATCTTGTTATGGGCGTTAATTGAGCATCTCTTGAAATATATGGCTGAAGGGTATCTCATGTGTGAGTGTGTGTGGAGTGAGATCTGAAGTGCGCATGTGTGCAGACCTATCGGTGCAGTGGGTGGATTATTAAGTGTGCAGTAAGGAGTTAATTGAATTTGAAAAGAGATATATACTACGTCGTGGATGTGCTCTTCTAGTGTGTGAGAAAAAGCGTGAGTGTTGCTTCTCTACGCACTCCTTCTTTGCTTCACTATGTGTTGCTTCTATGCTTTTGTTTTTGAGAACCCATGGCTAGGGTTTTGTGAGAAGCATGAGTTATTTGTGGTGTGTGTGTAAGTGCTCTGTTTAGTGCGTGATTTTGTTGACTTTTTGCTTTGACATTAAAACATTGGAATGGCTTGGATAAAATACAAGTGATTGAACCTACAGTGAAAGGGGTGTGCGCAGTGTGTGTGTTGATAGCAGTGGGTGAATAAAAGTTTATAAGCGGAATCTATCTTACAAGGATAGGCATAAGATGTTGGATTTTTAATGGATGGGTTGTGATTGGAGTTGTAGGGTGAAAAATAAACCTATAGCTAATTCGTGAGAGTGGTGTGAGTGCCCAGGTGTAGTACATGTTTTATTGTTGGATTTTATTTTGATATTAAATGTTGGAGTAACCTACGGTTAATATGTGTGTGGTGGTGTGCTTGAATGTTGTTTGTGTCGACATCTGCGTATGGAGACTGAATTGAGGAAGATTTATGGAGTGGCTCTAGGGTGGATAGCTTTTCCATTGTTGTTACGACTACTTCCAGATTTATTTCAGTGGAGCTTAACTTTTCGGGAAGTTGTTCTTTTCTTTTGTCTCAAGTGTTTTCGTTTTCGTTTCTAGTTATTTTAATCACATAAGTTGTTTGTTAATTATTTGATTAATTGTTCTTTCATTAAAAGTTGTTTAGAAAGTCCTCTGTTGAGGTTAACACGAGTCGGTCGTGTTATTAGGTGTGAAAATCTTTCACGGGAAGTGAGGTTGAGTGATAGTGTCAAAGGTTGAGTGGTGTCGGCTCAATAAAGCCTTGAGTAATTCTATATATTGTACTTCGGTGAAAGTGATTAATCTGGGTGAGGGCCCCGGAGACGTAGGCAAGGAGTATCGAATTGCATTAACAAATCTTAGTGTTGATTTATTTTGTTGATTTTAATTTTTTTTATTTTTGTTTGTGCTAGAGACCACGACGGTAAAATTAGAAAGTTTGCGAAATTATTACCCCCCTTGGTTTTTCAAATGGTATCAAAGCAAGGTCACCGATTCAAAACTTGGTAGCAAGTTGGTGTAGATCTTAGTTTCGCGAACATGGCTATTAGAGAGGGTGCATCGATCACCAGACCACCATTGTTATATGGTTTTAATTATCCTGCATGGAAATCACGGATGAGGGTCTTTATTCAGGCACAGGGAATAAGAACATGGAACTCGGTGTTACATGGCTGGACACATCCTATGATTATTGACGACAAAGGAGAGATAATTCTAAAAGATCCATCTAAATAGACTATAGGCGAAGAAGAGAGGGCACTTGCAAACTCATAAGCAATGCACGCAATTTTTAGTGCTATTGATGAAGGAAGCTTCTTAATGATATCGGCCTGTGAGTCAGCTAAAGAAGCGTGGGATACTTTGCAGACTATTCATGAAGGGTCCAAATCTGTGATAGAGTGAAGATTTCAGATGTTAGCTGTGAGGTTTGAAGAACTGAAGATGGATGAAAATGAAACCATTGGGGACTTTCATGAAAGGTTGCGAGATATAGCAAATCATGCACATCAACTAGGAAAGAAATATTTTGATCAGAAACTTGTCAAGAAGACGCTGAGATCACTGTCTCCAAGATTTATTCCAAAAATTGCAGCAATAGAGGAAGCCCACGACATTAATGATCTGTCATTGGAGAAGGTAAACCGAATTCTTACAAATTTTGAAATGAATCTTTTAAGGGGTAAGCAAGAAAGAAGCAAAGGATTGACATTACAGGTTAAAACTCAAAAAGGTGAAAGAAAGGTGAAAAGAATCAAATGTCATGAGTGTCAAGGTTTCGAGCACGTTCAAGCTGAATGTGCTAACATTTTGAAGAAAAGAAAAGGAAAATCCTTTACTACCATTTGGAGTAAGAATGAATTCGAGAGTAAATATGGTAGTGAAGAAGAAATTATTAATGATGCTGCGTTAGTTGCTTTATATAGCAAAAGTCCAGTTACTTGTTTAACAATAACCGAGAAGGAAGTAACTGAAGATGAAAAAGAGAGAAAATCGAAAAATTTCAGGAAAAACACAAATGATTCAACTCAAAGCTCGATTTTAGATTATGACAGTGATGAAAGTGGTTCAAGTGATAAAAAGGAGAACATTTACGAAGCTTACGAATTAATGTACAAAAAATAGGTGAAAATATGTAGAAAGAATGAAAGGTTGAAGGAAGAGAATCTCTCCATGAAGAACACCATTTAAGAGTTAGAAAAGAAATTGACATTGACGTCAGATGAGCTTGGTGAAGCTAGAATGGAATTGGTAAGTACCGAAAAGGGTTTGAGAATGCTGAATGGAGGCATAGAAAAGTTAGAAAAGTTGATCGAAATCGGTAATGTTAAAGGGGATCTTCAAGGCATTGGGTACAAAGGTGAGTATTCTAAGGTGAATGAGGAGAAAAATGATATACCCATATCTTTCCAAGAAGAAGCATCGAGGAAGAATCGAAGATTTATTCCCACATGTCATTTTTGCGGAGTTATCAGGCACATAAGGCCAAAATGTTACAAGTTAATGCAGACGTTGTTTCAAAGAAGCCAAAATCGAAGGACCCTATATCCCTCATATAAATTTCAGAATCAGTCTTCAGTACCGAAATCCACTTGGGTTAGAAAGGATCAAGGACAAGTAGAAAGATGGATTGAAGGAAAAACAAGAAAGTGTCCAGATTCATAGTTAGTTACCGCTTTTGAAGCAACTGTTCAAACAAAGGATAAGTCAGTTACTTCAGATGAAGAAATCGATCAGACTGTTGATGATCGAGATAATGTGATGAGAAATAATCCCAAGTTTGAATTTCTTCGAGGAGCACCGGGACTGTGTGCTTTGCATTTTTGAAGTATAGTTTGTTGTTATTTATATATAAAAAAGAAGGAAAAAGAAAAGTTAAACAAATTTTTTTAGTTCTTCTTTAGTTTTTACATTGCTATTGTCGTCCCATCTTTTTAGTAGTTTGCATTGTGACTTTTATTTGGCTCCACCAAAGACTTTTTAGCTCTCTCATCAATATGGATCTCTCTCTGGTATCTTTCTCTCTTTCGGGCATATCTCTCAGTGTTTTGAATGATGGTAATTTGTCTTCTTGGTGTGCTTATGATTCTTCCGCTACACCTATTGTTGATTATTATGATTATATGTTTTGATACTGTTTTGTCTCAAGGGGGAAATGTCAGATTGTTTATGGTGAATGTTCCATTTAGGGGGAGATTTCAAGGTATATACGTGACTAATCGTCGTGCTTATTGGCATCTTTTGTCCCAAGGGAGAGAATTTTGGATGGGATTCTTATTACTAGGATGTTCTTTGGAACTTGATGTTGCATTAAGGGGGAGTTCTTGGATTGTGGTTTGAATTTATATATGCCTAATTTTGTGATTTAGGAGGAGCTTCGAATTTGTGACAAATATGCCAAAAAGGGGGAGATTGTTAGATATATTATTTTGGCATATTTTTCTTATCATCTTGAATTCAAACACTAGTTGAATAATATCATAGATAGAATAGAATTCTATCTTGTACACAAGTTGAATTGGTGAAGGATTATGTGACTTACGTGGTTGAAGAGATAAGGGTATTATGGTATTTTTCTTACAATGTTGATGAGGATTTTCAGCCAAAGATAACACACGTGGTTGTAGCTTGAAAATTGTTAGATGACCTACGGCTGTGTAGTGTGCGACGGCGTGAGTACAGTGGGAGTGCAGTGTTTTTAGCTGGTTATATACATGTTTGTGGCTTGAGAGATATAAGTGATTTATGGCAGAAGGTGCGTAAGTAGTGCAGTGTGTGCGTGAGTGCTTTGTGTTATGCGTGGTGTGAAGGTTTCCTTGTCTTGATTTGTTTTCACTGCTACGTTAAAGAGTTCTCATTGGAAGTCACGTTGGCTTGATCTTAAGGTTTGAATGTGAAGATTATGTGGCTGAGGTGTGCATGTCCCTTACTTGGGGCAAAAAAGGCGAATCAAGTGGTTTGCGACAATTGTGTTGTGTCGCATGCGTGAATTAAATTTTCTGAAAAATTGCTAAAGGTGTGTGTGATATCCATTTAATTCGTTGGAGGCTGAATTGAGGAAGATTTGTGGAATAGCTCTTGGGTGGACTGCTTTCCCATTATTATTGTGACGACTTCCAAATTTATTTTAGTGGAGCTTAACTTTTCAGGAAGTTGTTCTTTTCTTTTGTCTCAAGTGTTTTCGTTTTTGTTTCCAGTTATTTTATTCACTTGAGTTGTTCCTTAATTATTTGATTAATTGTATTTTATTAAGAGTGGTACAGAAAAATCCTTTGTTGAGGTTAACACGAGTCGGTCGTGTTATTGGGTGTGAAAATCTTTCACGGGAAGTGAGGTTAATAGATAGTGTCAAGAGTTGAGTAGCGTCGGCTCAGTAAAGCCTTGGGTAAATCTATTGTACTTCGGTGAAAGTATTAATCTGGGTAAGGATCCTGTAAATATAGGCAAGGAGTGCCGAACTGCGTTACCAAATTTTTGGTGCCATTTATTATTTCGCTTTTGATTGGTTTTATTTTTGTTTGCGCCAGAGATTACCACGATAAATCGAAAATTTTGCGAAACTATCCTCTTACGATTTTTCAGATGATTTAATTGATTACGTTGTAGAATGTCCAAAATAATCAAACTCTCAACACGTAAACAATAAAAGAAATCTGTGTGCCCTTTAAGAGGTACCCTAGTGGTAGAAAGAGGGAGAGGATTGTGTGAAAGGTTGTAGGTTCAAACCAGGGGAGGAGCAGCCTTTGATAAGGTGATGTAATCCTTCTGGTAGTGGCCCATCCCGTAGAGCAGGTACCCTTATTACTGTCTAGGATCAGACCCAAATTTACCTATCTATGAGTTTAAGTGAGTGGCTCATAGATCCCAAAATTAATTAGGTGAAGCTCGAAACTTGAATTATTAAAAAAAAAAAAGAAATCTGTGCATATTAGGAAATAAAAAATGGCCTTAGTTTGGTTCGAGAATAATCTCGATCTTTTCGGCCAATTTATTCGATGAAAACTTAAATGTTCGTTAATTAGTCACCGTCATCTCGTGAATAATTGAGTTTACGTTCCAAAGTCAAACCGCATAGGTTTTGACATCCTGATAAAAAGAACAAAAACAACTAATGAATACCTCGCACAAATCTATTATAACTAGTCAACTTTCTACTCCGTGCTTGGAAAGCAATCGCATGTTGTCGTTTAGAGATTGCAAGGTCGTTGTAAATTACACCATTGTTCTGCCCTTTTCTTTTTATACGGAACAAGTCCCTACCCATCAAACACCTGCAACTTTTAGAGTTTGACGAGGCCAATTAAGACAATCCTGATGGCTTCTTCTTCATCATCCGCTGCTTCTGGTAGCAAGTACGATGTGTACCTTAGCTTCCAAGGCACGGACACGGGAAGTGGTTTTATTAGTCACCTAGTCGCGGATTTGGTCCGGAACCAAATGGAGATAGCTCCCGTAGACAACACGGGTCCAGACCAAACAGGAGAGGCGACCAATACCTCACAGGTTGACTTGGAAAAGATCGAACAATCGTACGTTTCCGTGGTGGTATTTTCGGGTTCCTACGCGGAATCCGAACGGTGCCTGGAAGAGCTCGTGCATATAGCTGAGTGTGTCAAGACCAAGGAGCAGATGATGGCCTTGCCGGTGTTTTATCAGGTGGACCCCACCGATGTCCAGGAGCTGACGGGAAGCTACGGAAGGGCTATGGCTAGGCATGGAGAGGTGTTTGGGAGAGATCCAGGCAAGGTGGAGATGTGGAAACGTTCCCTGAAGGAAATTAGCAATAGAAGTGGGCGGGTTTTACAGGACATTGCGTATGCAATTTCCTTATCATAACTGAGTTGATGCAATTCCTTGATTTTGGCCCTTTCCCACATGATTCGGCTTACTCGTGATCTTGTGTTACATGGTATTTTCAGGACAGAGGCAACGCTAATCGAAGAGATTGTCGATGACATTTGGAAGAAGCTGGAGTCTTTGCCTGGCGGTGACCTGGATGATGGCTTTGTGGGAATGGATTCTCGCCTCAAAGAAGTTGAATCCTTGGTAAGCGTAGAAGAAGTCAAGTCTATTGGAATTTGCGGGATGGCCGGGGTAGGCAAGACGGCCCTTGCTGAAAATCTTTATCACAGAATAGCTGCTGACTTTGAAGGTCGATGTTTTGTGAGTGTAAGAGAAGAGTTGGAAAGATGCACTTTAGTTGCCTTGCGAGATAGAATCCTTTCCAAAGTTTTGAATGTGGAAGGTTTGAGAATAGGCACTCCAAAGATATTGCCATTACCGATCAGGCGAAAGCTGCAACGGACAAGGGTACTTGTGGTTCTTGACGATGTAAGTGACCATAACGAGTTTGAAACTTTGGCAGGAGGGCATTTTCGGTATGGCAAAGGAAGCAAAATCATTGTGACGAGCAGAGATAAGCATGTTCTTCAAAAAGGATGTGACAGAACGTATGAGGTTAAGAAATTGGGTTACCGCCATGCTTGGAATCTCTTTAGAAGTCACGCTTTCAAGCAAGATCACCCAACAGAGATGCTTATTGATCTGACTAGAGGGGTGTTGAAGTATGCTGATGGAATTCCATTGGCTCTTAAGGTCTTAGGCTCCGCTCTGTATGCGAAAGGTGTCGGATATTGGGAAGGCATGTTGGAAAAACTTGAAAAGGTACCTGACAAGGAAATCACACAAGTCCTGAGAATAACATTTGAAGAGCTAGAGGAGCATGAAAAGAGCATATTTCTGGACATCGCTTGCTTCTTCAATGATGCTGATAAGAACAATGCCAAAATATTCTGGGATGCATGCGGATTCTATCCGATCAGTGGAATTAGAAATTTGAAGGATAAGTCTCTGATTGAGATCTCGAAACATAGGGTAAGAATGCATGATTTACTTCGCCAAATGGGGCAGGACATTGTCCGGCAAGAATGTATTCAGGAACCGGGGTATCGCAGCAGATTGTGGGATCCTAAGGATGTCTATCATGCATTGTCAAAACAAAGAGTAAGCCACATGTATATGCAGAGTTGAACTTAATTTTGATATTTGCGTTCCTATTGTTAAAATTAATTTGATGTATTTGGTTAGGTGAGCGAGAAAATTGAAGGCATATCACTTGACATGTTAAGAGTAGGAGAAATGCAACTGAGTCCTGAAATCTTCTCAGAGATGCATAACCTCAGGCTGCTGCGGTTTGACCTGTTAGCCTCAAGTTGCACCTCCCTGATGGCCTTCATTCTCTTCCAGATCAACTGAGGCTTCTCCATTGGACCAAATATCCCTTGAAATACCTGCCATCGAACTTTTGCTATTCGAGCCTCGTTGAACTTCAGCTTCGGAACAGCCAGATCGAGCAGCTCTGGGATTCAGATAAGGTTGTGGCTTCAATATATCACACTTTTTATGACAGGCTAACTTAGATCATATTACTGATATTTTTATGGAAAGGTTCCTGCTTTCTAACCTTGAGGTTTCCTTTCTTCTTGCTGTTCTTTCATTTTTTGTGCAGTGCATGGGAAGCTTGAAAATTATCAACCTGAGCAACTCCACTAACCTTATCAGAATATCAGATCTCTCGAAAATCCCAAATCTAGAGGATCTTAAATTAAGAGGGTGT
This sequence comes from Erythroxylum alaternifolium, assembly GCA_027478495.1. Classification (NCBI taxonomy): domain Eukaryota; kingdom Viridiplantae; phylum Streptophyta; class Magnoliopsida; order Malpighiales; family Erythroxylaceae; genus Erythroxylum; species Erythroxylum alaternifolium. Next base: position 4,254,292 of record JANIIA010000004.1, on the reverse strand, counting down.
ATGAAATTGGAGGAGGTCCCGCCGTCTATTGGTTGCTTGAGAAAGCTAGCTTCGGTAACGCTTGATGGTTGTTGCGAATTGCAAGAGATCCCCACATCACTCGGATGTCTTAAGAACCTCAGTTTCCTCAGCTTAGCTGATTGCACTAATCTCAGCAGAGTTCCAAGCTGTTCTGATATGACAAATCTTGAATACCTGTCTCTGTACTTCTGCCCAAAAGTCGAAGAGTTTCCTGAGGTTCCTATGAGCATAAAACAGTTGGATTTGAGTGGAACAGCAATACGGGAAGTGCCATCATCAATCGGCCAGTTCACCAGGCTTGTTCGCTTAGGCTTCGGTTACTGCCCTCGGCTTGAGAGTCTCCCAAGCAGCATTGGTGATCTGGAAAATCTTGAAGAACTTTATCTTGTTGGATGCCCGAAGCTAGCAGGCATTCGAGGTTGTACCCAAAACTTGACATCCCTGGTATCTCTAAGAATGACTTTCCAGGATGCAGATGGATTGCCAGAGGACTTGGGGAACTTAGACTCCTTGGAAGAGCTAATCATAGTTGAAAGTGCTATAACAGACGTGCCGCTAACTGTCAGTCATTTGAGCAAACTCAAGGACTTGAGTCTCTGGAAGTGCAAAAGCATTGCATTCTCTCCATTTGCAGCTCTTAGCAGCCTAAGCATTCTAAAAATAATGGATTGTGGCATATCCGAAATCCCTGACGGCCTTGGATCATTGACATCGTTGACAGAATTGCATCTAAGAGAACCAAATCTGAAGAGCATACCTACAAGCATCAAACAACTATCCAATTTGGTCCTGCTTAAGGCACAAGGTTGCAAGAAGCTTCAGAGTTTACCTGATCTCTCGCCTCGCCTCAAGATTCTAGATGTACATGACTGCACTAGTCTGAGATCCATTCCAGGATTAGGCAGCTTGATTGAATTCCATCCAGACCATGGAGCTAGTGAAGAGGAATTCACCTTTGGAAATTGCTTCAACTTAGATGAAGACACACGTGACATTATTGTTGGCAACGCCGAACTCAAGATCCTTCGTTTCTTGAATTGGATGCTCAATGAGGTCCATCTCTCCCACCCTCTCATTCCATGCACCTTATTCGCTTGCACTTTTTCTTTTTTCTTTTTTTTTATAATCAACAACATAATCGCATCATTAAGTATCAATCAAATTAAGGGCAACACTCATAACCGCTCGCACATATGGCGAGACTTAGTACCATTGGACCAAGAAGCCAACAACGTATCCACTTGCACAAGTTAACTAAAACAACCTTGCATTTGTTGATGATAGCAGGAGTACGACGAAATGGATTCCGACGAAGAGCAACATCCTAGTGCAAATCCATTCACAAGCGACCTCATTTTCTGCCTCCCAGGAACCCGAATTCCCAACTGGTTTGAGCATCGAAGTATCGGATCATCGATGACAATCACTACAGACGACCACCAGTTACTGGACCTACGTCGGCTTGCATTTTGTGCTGTTGTTGCTTGCAACGACCCTTTCGCTCTTGAAGCATCAACCATCTTCTGCGACCTCCAAGTAATAACCAAGTCCGGACGTACCCTTAAGCTACACTCGTTTCACCAATCTCCTTCCTTCCTCGACGATTACGGGGAACGTTTCCTTCGATCAAGTCATGTGTTTATTTGGTACCATTCTAATTTTTGTTACGATCAGAGTCAGTATTATTTCACAGAGGCCACGTTCGAGTTCTATCCAGTGGATTGGGAGGGCCAACGTTTGGCTTGTGAGGTGATGAGTTGTGGTGTTTCCACAGTAGGGAGGAAGTTTGGGGTGAGGGAGGCAGCTTTTGGAGATGAGGAGGATGATGAAGAGCCAATTGAGGATAAATTTGAGGTATCTTTGCTAAAAGGGCTGAGAATCAGATAGTCATCTGCCTGATGTTTTATTTCTTTTACGAATTCGTAATGTAATAACTAATTCAAATTAGTTTAGTAGTGGACCATATAATTGTGTCGCTATTTAATGCTTAATCCCAACCGTCATAATCGAACGCCAGCTCAAGGGCGTAGCATCCGCCCTTCTAAACTTGCGATTCCCGCCCAATCGTTTCTCACTTGCTTCTGTTCGATTAATTTCTCCCCTATAAAGAGAAAAAGGGCAGAAAAATACAAAGAAACTTTTTCCATGGTTTATATAACT
>JANIIA010000004.1:4230495-4244146 GCA_027478495.1 Erythroxylum alaternifolium | reverse complement strand
AGCTTTACATGTTGCATTTTTGGGACAAAAATACTCTTCTAGTCTTTTGTTGACTGAAATATATTAAACTCTTATATATTTTTTGGTTTTATTTCATTATGCCCTCTATTTTGAAAATAAAAATTATTTTAAGCATGAATTACATTTTGACTGGTAATAAATAAAAAAGAAAAAATTATTAAAAATATCATTGTCTTCATAATTGTAATCGTTAATTTAAAAAATTAAAAAATAAAATTTATTTATGAAACAAAATTTTTAAAAATGACATTTTGAAGAAAATCACTTTTTCAATTTTTTATTATTGTTTCTTTTATTGTAAAGTAATGAGAAGGTAACTCACAAATAAAAATTTGTAATTTTTTTCACCAATTAAGAGTTAGAACCTAAAGTTATGACAAAATAGCACCTTCAATAAATTTTCTTTTTTTAGTTTTGTTTTAAAAATAAAATTTTTAAAAAATTGTTTTCTATAAATTAACGGTCATGAAGTATAATTGTGAAGACAATAATATTTTTGATAATTTTTTCTTTTTTATTTATTAACAGTGAAAACGTAATTCATGCTTAAAATAATTTTAATTTTTGAAATAGAGGGCATAATGAAATAAAGCAAAAAATATAGGAGTTTAATATATTTTAGTCCATAAAAGACTAAAGGATATTTTTATCCAAAAAAATGTAGCATATACAATTGTGGTGATGTTATCATAATATAAGAGTAAAAATATCTTTTTAAATTTTGAGCTCCTTTGCATAATAATCAAAAGGATTAATAAGCCCATTTTTAAAATAGAGGAGGTCATAACGTAGAAAGAGATAAAATACGGGCTTAGTGCCTGTTTGGTTGAACTTTTGGAGAGTGAATAAGCACTTTTTTATCGCAAAAGTTGTTTTTAAGAAAAATGAGTATTTAGTTGTAAAATAAAAAAGCACTTTTTAGTAGATATAGCTTTCTTGGTAGCTAAAATATAACTTTTTAAGAATCTCAAATTTAAAGCTTCTCAAAAAGTACCTTTTTTGGTAGATTTTTCAAATCAATTAATGAGCCTATTTTTTAGTCCCTTTATCCTTATATTTTACACATAATTCCCACAATACCCACAATATATCTTCACATTTATTTTGAGATTTATATAATATTATTTGTCTTTTTTTATATGTTTTAATATTTATTTTTGATATTAGTTTTACTTATGTTATAATCTATAAAAAAAGATTTGGTTAGATATATTTTTATTTATGTTTTATATCATTTAAAATCATATAATAGCTAATATATTGTGCTTTACATATTGTTTAATATATTTTAAATAATATTTATATACATAAATAATTTTTATTATAAAATAAAATATAGTTAAAATTAAAATTACTTTTTATTTTATGTTGCCAAACAATTTATTGTATAAAGTTATTTCAAAAAAGCTCTTTTTTAAATTATAAGCAAATAGTCAATTAACTTTATAGAAAAACTCTAATTAGCTTTATAGAAAAACTCTTATCTGAAAACTTTTACTAATAAAAATTATACTGAAAAAAAGCTCTATTTAAAAAAAACTAATCAATTGACGGCGGGGAAAAGTTCCTAAGGGTTGACTTTTTTTAACCTAGATATCCACATGGTAGGCGGCGTTAGATAAATACTTTGACATACTATCTTATTGATAAATTAGTCTTTGTTATTTAAAAACAAATAAATGGCATGTTATGGTAACTTATATTATAGGCTAATTCATTAATATTATTAAAAAACAATTCAACTTAAATAACAAGTTATAATAACTTATAATATAAACCGATCATCTTAATAATTTATCCTTACCTCTTATTTCAAGTTAAAACTATTAATTGTTAAAGGCATGTTTATTTTTATTTTTATTTTTATTTTTTAAATTTAGTAAAAATTAGTTTTTTGAATTTTTGAATTTTTTTTGTTTTTTGTTTCTTTATTTTCCAAATTTTATAAAAACCACAAAAAGTGTTTTTGTTTTTTACTTTTATTTTTTCCGTAATCTGATTTACTATTAACTAAATATATATTATTTAATTATTTCATATATCAATTATTAACAAGAATTATGAATAATTGAATTTAATATTATATATTTATTTAATTAAAATTAATTAATAATTAAAATATGCATAGTTTAATTGTATTTAAATTTTTAATTAAAATAAATTAATATAATATAATAATTATAATATATAAATTTTAAGTAAATGAATCATATATTCAAATTATTAATAAACTACTAACATTAATCTTTATTTAAGTCTATTTTTCGTTCTAATAAACATTTATGATTTACCAAAGACATTTTGTCATATTCCGCCAACTCTTTTTAAAAAGGAGTGGATTTCCTAACATTGAGTTATTCATGATTCTAAAGAACTAAATAGATGCCAATTTCATGAATCATGCAATACTACAGATGAAGAAATGGGATAGAACTGGGATATCAAATGTAGCAGGAGAGGTATCTCTGTTGGCAGGACTAGCAATTTGGGCTACAACACTCCCTCGTGTAAGGAGAAAGATGTTCGAGCTCTTCTTCTACACTCACTACCTCTACATTCTCTTCGTTTTGTTCTTCATCTTTCATGTTGGCACCAGTTATGCCTTTATAATGCTCCCTGGTTTTTACCTCTTTATGATCGATCGTTATCTAAGGTTTCTTCAATCACGACAACGTGTTCGTTTAGTTTCTGCCCGTGTTTTGCCCTGTGAGACCTTGGAACTCAACTTCTCTAAAAGCCCTGGTGAGATTAATCACTTAACATTCCGTTTCTTAAACCTCATTTGAGATCATTTTTTTTCTGCAATGCTTTACTGTACATCACCTGTTTTACTCACAGGTTTGAGATATAGTTCAACTAGCATTATGTTCATAAACGTGCCTAGCATTTCCAAGCTGCAATGGCATCCATTCACTGTCACTTCAAATTGCAGCTTGGAACCTGAGAGATTGAGTGTTATGGTTAAAAGTGAAGGAAGCTGGTCGAAGAAGCTTTATCAGATGCTTTCATCGCCGATTGCCCTTGACCATGTCGAGGTCTCAGTTGAAGGACCTTATGGACCTGCTTCAACCCACTTCCTGAGGTCTGTACCATTGTAGATTTGAAGCTATGTTCTTGCTTCTGTAAGTAAAATCACGAACTGATTGTGTGATTTCTATATAACTAGGCATGACAAGCTTGTGATGGTGAGTGGAGGCAGTGGCATTACTCCTTTCATATCCATAATAAGAGAGCTCATCTTTGCAAGCACAACAAACGATATCAAGACTCCAGAAATACTTCTAATTTGCGCTTTCAAGAACTCCTCAGAACTTACAATGCTAGACCTTTTACTCCCAGTATCGGGAACTCAATCTTCCCTATCGAACCTGCAACTGAAGATTGAGGCTTTTGTTACAAGAGAGAAAGGACCCTTGAATGATAGCTCAAAACTCCGAACTCTTTGGTTCAAGCCCAAGCCAACAGAAGCACCAATATCTGCCATTTTAGGCCCCAAGAACTGGCTTTGGCTTGGTGCAATCATATCTTCTTCTTTCATCATTTTCCTAATCATAATTGGCCTAATTACCCGGTACTACATTTACCCCATTGATCAAGACTCCAGTGCAGACTTCTCGAGTGCTCTCAGAGTTTTGCTAACAGTTTTAGTTATGTGCATAAGCATAGTCATCACTGCAAGTGCAGTTGTTCTCTGGAACAAGAAAAGAAGCATCAAGGAAGGTAATCAGATTCAGAACATAGAAGTTCCCAGCCCAGTTGCATCACCAGGGTCCTATTTCATCAATGCTGATAGGGAAATGGAAAGTGTCCCACAAGAGTCTCTTATCCAATCTACTTCTGTGCACTATGGTGAAAGACCTGATCTAAAGAGTAAGTAAAGCCATTCAATTTTGTTATTTTACATAAATTTACGTTCATATTATTTGATATTGCATTTATTATATACTATGTTTATTTTGAAAATGAGAGAAAATATAGAGATTTATCAAATTTAAAATTTTCCAAAAATTATACCAATAAATTTGTAATTATGTTTACTACATTTTAAAATAAAAAAGTAAAATTTTAAATAAAAGTTTTAAACAAATTTTGGTAATATAATACCAATATTAATTTCTTAATACTATCACTCACTTGATAATTTAATTTATTAATAATTATAATAACCTCAGTTTAACATATTTCATTATTAATATATCATAAATTGATTAAAATTTTCTGGCTTCACCCCTTTTTGATTGTGCAATTCTTTTCTTGTGCTTAAGCTTCGGTCAGAAATTGGAAATCCTTATTCAAAGACTCCATTTTAATGCAGAAATGTTGTTCGAGTGCAAAGGATCAAGTGTTGGAGTACTTGTTTCTGGTCCAAAGAAGATGAGACATGAGGCTGCAACAATTTGTTCATCTGGTTTGGCAGAGAATCTGCATTTTGAGTCTATTAGCTTCAGTTGGTGATTTACGCTATACCTGTCCAAAAAAGGGTTTCTTTCATTTTCTGCATAATACGGTTGATTCCCTTGTAGTATTGTCTGTCTCTTGTAGTTGTATTTGTTTACCAAGAACTGTATCTGTATATATGGAAGTGTCAACGAACAATAAAAGGAAGCTGGTTTCTACTGAGTTTTTATCTGGAAAGCGATATCCATGCAAAGTAGCTCCTAGAAAGTACGAAATTAGTCGAAGTTAAATCAGTAAGATAAAAAAATCGTCGTAAAATTGACTAAAGATTGAATAAAATTAAAGAATTTAAAATATGATTAAAAGAGATTGTCTTTTTTCGTAAAAAAATTTAAAATTTAATTGAAAAAAGATATTATTAAATGAAATTAATTGATTATTTTTATTTATAAAAACTTATTAATTTACAAATATTCACATAGTTATTAAGAAAAATCGAACCTAAAAAACTTGACGATTTAAAACTTTTACGATTAAGCAAACTAAATTTGTTAAATTTTTTAATCAGTGGTTATTAGAACACTTCAATTTGCATAACCTAAGCAATGATACATAAAAATAGCTCCTAGAAAATGTGGAATTAGAAATTAATATATCGATTTAAGTGTTTGTTTAATTTCTAATATTATAACCAGTACATGTAAGAAGTATTAAATCCTTAATTTAAAGGGGTTAAAACTTTTTGATAATTATAATTAAAATATCTTCAATTTCAACTAAATTCTAATAATATTTATTTAATTTTAAGCACCGACTAAGTTTTAATAAAATTCAATATCTGATACTAAGTCCTTATTAATATATTTATTTTTACCAAACTTTGTAATAAAGTCTAATTTAATTTAAATGTCTTTTTTTTCACTTTAATCATTTTTGATTGATCTATTATATTTTTAATATACTAGTAATAAGTATAAATTATTATTAAAAATAATATATATGCTTTTATAAATTAAACTCTTCAGTTTGTATATAGTTATCCAATTAAATCATTTGTATTTATATTTATATATCAAATTAATATTTCAAAACATATTATCAATACTTAAGTATCATAAATTCTAGAGTGATTTGACTTCATATAACTCAACTGTTAATCATACATAATATGATTCTAAATAAAGATTATATTTAATAAATACAATATTTGAATTTAATAATTAATTTTTGTATTGATATTTAAAATTCATGTTTGCTCCACTTTGATAAAGAACTTTTAAAATAATAAAATTGAAAATAATAATACATTGCTCTTAACTATTTTAGAGTAATAAATATTATATTAGTCACTTAATTTTCTTATAATTCATGTTATATTCATTAACTATTAACTCAATTATTATTAATAAACTATATGATATATCCTGGATAAGATTATGCTATACTATATATGAAGATATGACATTAGGTCCCAACAATTTGTTCATCAGGTTTGACAGAGAAACCTGCACCTGAATCCATCAGCTTTCAGCTGATGATTTGTGCTCTGCCCGTCCAAGAAAGGGTTGTGTCATTTTATGTATAATACAGCTGATGATTTGTGCTCTGCCCGTCCAAGAAAGGGTTGTGTCATTTTATGTATAATACGGTTGATTCCCTTGTTTAGTGTCTTTTTGTATTTGTCTCCAAGAAATTGTATATGTGAACAGTATATCAAATATATTTTCATGTCAAAAACGATCTCCATGAATGTCTCCTCCTGAACTGTCAAGTCACTCACCGGAAAGATCAGGCCACCGCTTGGAAACATACAATCTAGTCGCCAATTAAGTTCATCTTATCCTCCGAATTTCTTGTAAAATAACCAAAGTGAGCGTCAGGATAATGTGATTGATTACCTTGCACTGTCCTTTTGCATTTGTTTCTAAGAATTGTATATTTAATGTGGAAGTTTCAATAAAAAATGTCAAATAAAACATAACAAAAATAGTGAATAAAACTTGGTTTTAGTAAGTTATTATATGAGAAACGATCTTTATGCATTTCTAGTCTTGAAACTGGCTCAGAGGGTATAATTTGATACATCATCCATTGCGTTAAAAATTAAGGGTAAGTTTACGTATTATCGGATATCTCTAAATTTCATATATCAACATGATTTTTATTGTTGATGTTATTATTATACATTATGATAAAAATATCTTATTAAACAATTTTTACTCAAAAATCAAGAGATTCACGTCTAACAATTTATTATGAATTCATGACTATTGTCGAAATATTAAGAATGTGATAGTAGTTTTATTATTTTTTTCATAAATGATCTTTCTATATAATTTATTCATTCGGTCATATAATATTTATTATTTTTCTTTACAGTAATTATATATTAATTTCTTGATTATTTTTATATATTATTTAACATACTTATTGTTTTGAAAGATAAAACAAAGTATGTTAAGTACTTAATGGCTACATGTTGAACAATTAAGATAAATAATGTATAATATCAAAATATAACAATTTATACGTGAAATATTTTAGAAATCTCATATTACAAACTTAATTATATAATTATTATTGTGTTAAACATATAAATAATGACCCATGTGGAATTCTTGTGATAAATTAATTTAATGAACTTGTTTATAGTAATTGTTTATTTTGTACCAACAATATAATATACTCTAGTTTTTGATTTATCAACATCTATTTATATTATAAAAAATTATAATGTTATAATAATATATTTATCTCATAAATTAATCTATAGATAAAGATAAATCATAACTTTAAATAAAAAAATTATATAAAGGCAACAAGACATAAAGCAACAACTTTTATCATGAAATCATGCCCATACATGTCAAGTTGATCGTGTCCCACTTCATTGTAATGTTCCCTTTGGCCAATCTAAACTTGTCAAAACACTCGCATGGGACATGGCCTCAACACTTCGAAAGTGGTGATCTAGCCGTCAAGTTTTCGTATCCCACTTTGTGTTCGCCAGTCTCCACCAAAATAACCTCTTACTGCTTGCATTTAGCTAATGAACAAGTACGTAGAAGCCGAAGATTCTTGCTAGGCTGCTAACTTATTAAGCTAAGATTGTCTCACTAATACATAATTAGGGCTGCAGTAATACTTATAAGCATGCAAGCTATAGTTTGTCCTCAACGTCAGGTAAGCCGTACAACATGACAAACCCTACAGGTTCTAGAGATTTTGAACGAGAGTTCGTCCTCGTCGTCAGGCAAACCCTAGAACATGACAAACCATACAGGTTCTAGAAATTTTGTGTGAGTTTTGTCTCAATTCAGTAGGATTTTGCAACAGGTCACAATCCTTTATTTTCTCTCTTTTTTTCACTACAATAAAGTAATTTGAGTTATATAACATGTAATTTAGCTTGGATTTAAATTCAATACCTATATCCTCTAACTACACTTTTCCATACCTTGGAAAATGAGTGTGCTTAAAAGAATTTAGGAAAGGCCATTATAATTAATGAAATGAGTAGTCAATTTGGTTCAAAATCAAAATTTAAAATAAGTAATATAAAATAATTTGTCATTTACTCGAACTATAACATTTGTAATTTGCTCAAACAAAAACAAATATACGGTTTTGTTTGAGTTAGTAATTTATAACAATAATAGCGACAACTCAATAAAAATTTCGCTGAAAAACGAAGTGTGAGGATATCTAATAGTACACAGTCTTACCCTTAACTAGTAAAGAGACTATTTCTAAATGATTCACAAGAAAGAAAAAGAAAAAGGAGTTGGTAATTTATTACTTTTAAATTTTCAAATTTTAAATTGTTCTAACTCATGAAGCATGATAGTTCAAAATTTTGCATTTTAAAAATTTGATACTAAAATGCAGAACATATATGCAATTTAAAATTTTAACAATTTAATTTAAATTTATAATTGCTCTAGCTGAAAAATTAAATTAATATTTCTTAAAGCAAAAGAACATTTTCATTAGAGGCTTCATAAAGATTAATAAGATTAGAACTAAAATTAAAATGCAATTTATATAAATTAATCATTTGTTAGTTCATAAATATACGTAATAAAACCTGAACAGACTAATTAATGAAAATAAGACTTAAAATTAATAAAAATTACACTCAAATTAAAGATGAAGTTTTAATATAATCATTATATTCAAGAGTTGTTTTCTATTAGATATAATGTAATTCAATAATTTTTATTATTTCTAATAAAAATATTACTAGTAGTAACTATCTTACACTAAATTAAATAGTCTTTAACTGATTTAATATGTTTAATATAATTAGTATTACTCGAAAACAGTCTTTTTACGTAAAAATAAGACTGCGAATTACTATATTTCTTACTATTACAGTCTCCAATGTTGTACCCTTCCTTATTAAGTCTAATAAAAATACAAAACCGGCGTGTAAAAGTGATCGTTAGATTAAACAAAACCCCAATATGCTTATAAGAAGTTATAGTCCTGGATAAATTTTCTATAAACAAGTTTAACTCCTGACGATGGAATATACCATTCAACATACAATTCATCTATAAGTAATATACCAGCATTACAACTCAATAAGCAAGCTGTAGTTTGTCCTCATCGTCAGGCAAACCCTAAAACATGACAAATCCTACAGGTTCTGCAAATTTGATATGAGTTTGTCTCAGTTCAGTAGGATTTTGCGTCAGGTCACAATCCCTTATTTTCCTTTCTTTCTTTGTAAAGCAATTTGAGTTATACATGGAGGCAGGACTCGACTTTTTACTATAACATGTATTTAGCTTGGATTTAAATGCAAGACCTCTAAAGATTCTCACTCGTTAGTCTACACTTTTATGTATGTTTGAAAATGAGTGAACTTGAGGAATTTAAGAAAAGCCGTCATAATTAAAAGTAAATCTTCAATTAGACTCGAAATTAATAAACATAAAATATATATATAATTTGTCATTTACTGAAACCAAAACGGTTGTATAAGAGTTGGGTTCAATTTATAATTTATAATTTATTCAAAATTTATATTTTTATAAGATATGAAGTAAATCTTAAAATTTGATACTAAATTGTAGAATATATAATAAAATTTGATTTTATCAGTTTAGTTTGAATTTATAATTATTTGAATTAAAAAATTATATAGAGACTTAAAAATAAAAATATTTGAAACTAAAATTCAAATAAATATATTTAATTTAATAAAATATAGTACAAATTTGTAAAATCATACCTAAATTTAAGAGCTGTCACTTTTTTCACCTTATATATAATATGATTAGATAAATTTTATCTCTTGTAATAAAATAGTTCACATTGTACAACCCTAAACCCTCCCTTAAAATTTAGTAGTACGCAATCTTACTCTTAATTGCCTCATAGGGGTTGGTCGAGTTTGTGGAGTGAGAGGCATGAGGTCAAAAAGTCTTGTGTTCGAATTCCCCTACCTATGCTCTCTCAATCAAGCCTGTCATACAGGGTTTGTCTAGTGCAGAGTACCCGGTTGACGTGATTTGCAGGCTACTGCATCAATCCGAAGATTTACCCAGTGTGTATCTAAAGGAAAGCGACTGCGAGTTCTTCTGCTTCTAAAAAAAAACCACACTCTTAATTAATAGAGAGACTATTTCCAAATAAAATATAGCTTAACAATTACATGCAAAATACTACATAGATTAACAAATCATCAACAGGCTTATATGACATGACAGTCCTGAATATTTTTCATATAAATAAGTAGTTGGCTAATAATTCAGCACACCATTCATGTATACGAAATGAACAAGTGTTGCAATTCAGTAAGCAATATAGGTTGTCCTCATCGTCAGGCAAGCCTTACTATATGACAAACGTATAGGTTCTAGATAGATTTTGTTTGAGTTTGTCTCGATTCAGTAGGATTTTTCAACAAGGTCACAATACCTTCTTGTAAGTCGAGTTATATAGTAGAGATAGAAGTTGACCCCAATATCACTTTAAAGGATTTAGGTGAAGACATCATAATCAAAAGTGAGTCAGTTCGTTTTGTTTTGAGATCAAATTTGTTTGTCTTTTACTCCAACCAAAACCATCCTAGGGTTTGATTCCGGTTTTTATTTTTTATTTTTTAGTTTATATTTTTTAATTTTAAAATAGTATAAAATGAAAAATGATAGTAAAAAGGATGCTCTTTTTAAAAGTAAATTTTGGCATTTTACCAATTTAGTTTGATTTTATAATTACACCAAAAAACAAAAAAACTAAAGTTAATATTGCCCAAAACTATTTGAAGTGTTGGTTCCAAGCAAATTACATTAAGGGATCAACAAAGAATTTAAAAATATTATAATTTAAAATAAAAACCAAAATTAGCACTAAATTAATAAAATTACCATCATAATATTATTTTAAAAAGAGGAGAAGGGAAAATTTTGGTAAATCCATATAAAAATATTATTAATTATTTATTTCCAGACTTACATTTTTTAAAATTTGAATCAAATTATTATTTGATTAGTCTGAATTTAAAGCATAATAAATAGTATTAGAACAATAATTTTCAATAACATGATATTGAGTTAGAATAACTAGACAAAAAGTGTTTGGTTTCATATAAAAAAGCATAAACTATTTTAAATTATTGATTGGACCTTAATTAATATATAAAAAATTCAAGAATGAGAGGGATTAGAAAATCCAATAAGAGAGATAAATATTACAACTTGATATAATAAAATGAATAAAAGAGCTAAAGACCTTTTGACTTATAAAAGGTACTACTAATTAATTTTATAACTAATTATTTTTTAATTTGTGATTTTCTTTAGATTGAATTGAAGTTGTTATTGAATCCAAAAATAATAAAAATTACCACTAATGTAATTTTTATGTAATATGATTACTTATGTATAATATGATTTGATATTGAACTAATAAACTCCTAGCTAACAACTATCTGTTGATTTAATTAACTCTAAATCTGATAATCTTAATATTTTAAAAACTAAATTGATTCGACCAATTTAACAGTAAAATTTTGAATCAATAAATTTTTGGTTTGATTTTCAGTTTTTCAATTCGATTTAGTTTAATGATCTTCGTTGTTAAAAATCAATCAGTTTATTAATTAGTCAATCAATTTTTGTAAGCTAATTAATTTTTATAACTAAAATAAACTGATTAATTTTTATTTAACAGTATCCTTTTTCAATTAAACTTTAAGTTTTTTGATATGTAAGAATAATCTTCTTCAATCATTTTTTAAATTCTTTAATTTTATTCAATCTTTAACTGATTTTATGACGGTCTAATACCGATTGATTTTTTTAAATCTTAAACATCTTATCTTACTAGTTTATCTTTCAGTCCAATTTTTAAGATAATCCTTAATTGCTTTATGCAAGTCTGTTAGTATATTTAGTAGATTTGAACATTCAATAGCATACTACAATGCTCTCTACACTAGCCCTTTAAACAACTTACCATATGTCGAATAATAGCATAATACATACATCTAAAGTAATAATTAAATTGAAACAAAACACCAACATTTTAATATGACATCACAGTCTTGGATAAGCTTCCTATAAATAGGTTTAAATCCTAATGCCATTCAGCACATAATTCATCTGACTAGTGAAACTTCCTATAAACTGTCCTAGAGAGAAAATGATGAAGATGAAGGTAGTGAAAGATCAATTGTCTCCTCATCCTGGAAACCGAATTAATTATATGGTTCGGAAAATGATCAGGCTAGTGACTTTAATAGTGTTGCTTGGATATCTTATGATGGTGATAATGGTTCCCACTAACACATTTTCCCAAATATGGTTACTTACCATCGAGGGGAAGGCCAAGGCCACTTATTTTGGAATACAAGGTACGTACTGTAGTGTTTTACTCTAAGCTACCTATTTTGTATCATTCTAGTTAGTTTCACTTTTAACTTTTCGATACTTTCAGGGGCTACTATACTCATCTACACGTTTACCATTCTCTTTGTCGCTATCTTGGGATGTTTTTATCTCCACCTTGCGAAAACATTCAACAAGGTTGGACAAAAAAGGTTAGTAGCAAGAGAATGTCAATAACCTAATTATTAAATTCTTCAATTATCTCCTAAACCAAAAGCTATATACATAAAGAAAGTTTATATATTCTTGTTTGCTGGGGATTCTAATGAACAGAACTGATGATGAAGACAAGATGAACAAACGGTTGGAGGGATGGAGAAGGCCGATGATCGTAAAAGGGCCTTTAGGGATTGTTTCAGGCATAGAGATGGTGTTCTTGACAATGTTTATAACACTATTAATATGGTCTTTCTCAACTTATACACAGAACAGATTCATTACCATCACCCCAGAATCAGCCGAATCGGTTAATCCAGTGTAAGAACTTAACAAAAGCTGCGTCGTCTTAAGAACATCTAATAGTAACTAAGAAGTTACTGTTTCGATGATAGGGTTTCCAAACAAGACGTTAAATGGCAAGTAGCAGCTTTAAGGTTTGGTTTTGTGGGAAACATATGCCTCTCACTTCTCTTCTTCCCAGTGACTAGAGCATCAACGGTTCTGCCACTATTTGGCTTAACCTCAGAGGGAAGCATCAAATACCATATGTGGTTAGGTAACTTGGTCATGATTTTCTTCACTGGTCATGGTATAGCTTACATTGGATTTTGGGCTGTTACGGACCAGATTTCAGAGGTAAACTAAGTTTGCTTCAGGTCATGTGATTTGTCACAACCAAAATGTCATCTCCTCCAAGTAATGAACAGCAAAATAGCCGAGCTCATAGTCACTACAAAACACAGTTCTTTTCACGACAAATCTACATGGGAACTTCTTGCTGGACATAAATGATCGACATTCTTAAATATATATTATTGACCAGAAGACTTTAATATCATTTATAAATAATCTCTCTGCTGATTAAGTTAAGGTTGTGTATTACTGGACCTTAGGTAGTATTGTTGTTATTGTATGAAAATAAAATCATATCTTCTTTTATTTAAGTAACTAAACAAAAGATAATTAAACCCATATAATTTTTTATTATAAAATACTTATTTTCATACTGAAAATTATATTAATTTTTATAAATAAAACTAAATTTATTATCTAAATTAAAGTTAATGATGAGATGAAAGATTTTATTAAATATGATCCCTTAATATATAGTTTTCTTTTCGTAGTCTTATTTCTTTAACAACACTCAAAATCTTATATGATAATTTTTAATACTA
>JANIIA010000004.1:4177109-4188730 GCA_027478495.1 Erythroxylum alaternifolium | reverse complement strand
AGAAGAAGAAGAAGGAGAAGAAAAAGAAGCCATTGTTTTTGTAGGTGAGTATCGCAACACTTCGTGCATTATTTAAGAACTAGCCTAACAAGATCTGCAAATTAATGTGTGCTACGAACGTGATTTTGCCTTTTATAATCAGCTGTTATAAAACAGATACTATATGTCAACTTCTGCGTCAACTTGCCGTTGCCTTCACGTTTCCTCGTTGATTCTTTCTCCTACACGACGATTTTTACAATCATTCTCATTATTCCTTTGAAATTGTCCGAAAATTACATTTATTCATTTACTTATATGACAAATTTTTACGTAAAAAATAACATGAATTTTATCAATTCACCTTAATTAAAAATTTTATATTTGTATATTTTTATTAATAAAATATAATTTTTGATGAATTTTATTGTTAAATATTAAGAAATAAAATTAGAAGTTGTTTCCAATAATTAAGGAACAAATAGCTATTAATTACACAATAAATATTTAAAACATATACACAATAAAATAATTAACCTAAAAGGCCTAACTAATGTATAATACTAGATTTCATATGAAAGATGAATGCCCAAATGAAGGGTGTGCAGAAGAAATGAGTGTAAAAGAAGAGTTCAATCATCTTGCTCCTTACATGAGCAAGTGTTATTGCCCAAATTGCTTTTTCAACCAATAAATATATGTCTCTTCGTTAATCAAATTAGAGTATTTAACTTATTAATAATTTAGTTCTAAATTACATGTAAGTAAGGTAAATGGTTTAATTTACAAAGTATTATTTAAACTTAAACAAGTATATTTCAACAAGATTTTTTAATTTTAATAATATTTTAAATTTCCTAATTAATTTTAAAAAAGGATCTGATAAGAATCATAAATTTATGAATATTACTTATAATTATTACTAAATTTAAATAAAAACATTTTTACTACATTTTATATTTTCATACTAAAAATATTTTAGTTTAGAAGATTGTTTAGTTTGTAATCTATTTTACTTTTTATAGTATTATATATAAATTTACGAGTATTTTAATATAAAGAGTTACTATCCGACTTATAAGATTTCACAAGAGAAGTATCATAATCCACATAAAGTAGGAGAAGAGAGTAGAAAACATTTATAAGCTTATAAAGAAAACAACAAATCAATCTTTTATCTTGCATCTAGTTCTCTTGACTCCAAGTTAAAGTTGTTAGGCCAATCTGGACTTGAAATGATACAAAATTGTATTAGAGCTTATGTTAAAGGTAGAACATGATGCTAAGCTACAAAGAAATGAATAAGGGCAAAATGAGAAAGTCATTATTGTCATATAGTTTAGTTAGTAAGATTTGAGTCCATCAGCTTTAGTTCAACCGGTATTAGACCATCATAAAGTTAGCTAAAGATGGAATAAAATTGAAAGATTTAAAATATCATTAAAAAATAATATACTTTATTCACTAAAAATTTTGAAGTTTAATTAAAAAATTGTTAAATAAAAATTAATTTATTTGTTTTAATTTAAAACTGAACAATTAATAAATTGATCAGTTGTTAATAATAGTTATTAAAGTAAATCAAACTAAAAAATTAAAATTTTTACGATTGAATCGGCTGAATTGATTAAATTTTTCAGCCAATAAAATTATAGTTTAGTTACCATTGTCTTTGTTGCTCTGATTTGGGATGTTTTTTATCTCTACCTAAAGGAATGTCATAACTAACATTCATATTATTAAAGCAAAGCTACGTACTTACACCAGCAAAACTTTATGCTTGTTTTGTTACTTTTTGGCTGTGGATTATAATGAACAGAATAGATGATCTTATCGGTTCTTTACTGTTTATTATAAATGCTTTTGAGTTTTTATGAAAAAAAATCAAACTAAATTAACTTCAATTCAACGAATTAAATGATGATCAACTCCAATTTACTTAAATTTAAACTTGAACTTTAAAACCATTTTTTGGTAAGAATGACAATTGATTGACCCATCAGCTTAAATTTAAGCATTTTTAATAAGCCGATTTATGAGCTAAATTAAGCTCAAATTAATCTGAGATCCAATTTTTTAAAATAAAACGACATTGTTTTGTTTTTAAAAATTAGGTTTTGAATAAGCTTGAGTCTGAATAATTCAAGTTCGAACTCAATAAAAAATATGTTTCGTCCTTTTAATTAAAAAATTATTTTAAAAAAATTAATAAAACGAACTCATGAACTGACCCATTGTCATCCCTATTTTGAGGCTCCGAAGATAGACGTAATGAAACTTCCATATGTAAATACTACAACACACTTAAGTTTAGACTAAAACTGACAGAACTTCTATAGATAAGCGCAAGTTTAGTTTTCAGTGATGGGATTAGGGCCACCATATTACAAAATAAATCGCTTACTACATCAACCTCAATTACTACGAATTAATAATTTTTTATTGTACATAGTTTTAAATTTGCTTTTCCTGATTTATTTGGCAGGTTTCAGGCATAATTCAACAACCATTTTTTTCGTAAACGTGCCCAGCGTTTCCAAAGTGCAAAGACAGCCATTTACTATCATCACTTCAAATCGGTATTGTGATTAAACGAGTGAAGGAAGTTGATCTATGAAGCTATACCAGATGCTTTCATTGCCGGCTGCCATGGACCATCTCGAGGTCTCAACTGAAGGACCTTACAAGACCCCAGAAATACTTCTGATTTGGGCTTTCAAGAACTCTTGAAGAACAGCTCAAAACTCCTTCGAACTCTGTAGTTCAAGCCCCAACCAACAGACGCATCAATATCTGCCATTTTAGGCCCCAAGAACTGGCTCTAGCTTGCTTCCACCTTAGCATCTTGTTCATCACAAATAAATCAAAACCCCAACACTGTATTCCCAAAGCTCTTCGAGTTTTTCTGAGTGTATTAGCTATAAGCATAAACATTGAAATGACAGCAACTGTAGCGGTTCTCCGGAACAAGAAACAAAGCATCAAGGGACATGATTAAATTGTGAATAAAAATGGGCCGACATCAGCTGGATCGTTGGGCTCTTGTCCAGGCAATTTCTGTGCACTTTGGTGAAAGACCAACCCATTCAACTAATCTGCTATTTATTCCGCCTTGGAAATCTAACGGTGCAGTTCCTTTGTTGTGATTAAGCTTCCATCTGACTTAACACCTAACTATTACCAAGAGCACAGGTATTGAGAACTTTCTATCCAAACTTCACATCTTAGCAAAGGATCAAGTGTTGAGAGTACTTTTATGATCCAAAGAAGATGAAACATGAGATTGCAATGATTTGAGCATCTGGTTTGGTCGAGAATCTGCACTTCGAGCCCATCAGCTTTAGCTGGTAGCCTCTGCAACAAATGACCATTAATACTTCTGCGGCTTGTGTTTTAGTAGTTTCCTACCCTGAATTCTTAAAAATTTAATTGGAAACAAAAACAGATAACAATGCCACAGGTCAACCTATTTTCATCAATACATATGCAAACTTCTAAATCTTTTGAGCTTGATGAGCACATGCCTAAGCTGGCTACGTTTCTTCTATATCACCTGTCTCAAATACTTTCTGATGATATCTACAAAATGAAATTTTATTGAAGGTAACTTAGTCTATTCACATTTATACATATAAAAAAATTTATACACAGGTCAAAACTATGAAAAGGAAGAAACAAAAAGTAATAACAACAGGAGAGTCTGACCTCCAAATCCTCAACCAGGTCTTGGTACTCAGCAAATGTAGAGTGTGACTACAGCATACATCAAGAAGATAAGGTGAGCCTTCTACAAACACCATTCTGCAAATATTATAATAGAAGCATGTACCTGAAGAGTGAAGCTGTATGCTTTCCATAGGCGCAAATCATGACGGAAAAGATCAAAAAGAATCCTGTGGAAAATGACCAAGAAATTAAAGAACAAATCAAACTTAAGAAAAGATATACAGTTCCACATGGCTAAGATGGAAGCAAGCGATGCAAATGAATTGACTCCGCCTTAAATCTAAGCTCTTTTTTTAGGGTATGTAATACTTCAAGATGGCTGGATGACTACTACCTCTTGATCCTATGAGAAAAAAAGTAACAGAAAGCCCGTCTTTATCTCAGTGGAGTCTTATCAAGGGGGTCATAAACACCCAACCAAACTAATTAATTAACATGTTCAACATAATAATCTAAAAGAAATAGCTATGCTTCTCCCTAAGTACATGTAACACCAAAAGAATGAAATTATATCTAGCCCCCTCTCCTAGCAAAGCTTTAGCAGTTTATCACAAGTTCAGCCGTCGCAAGGACAATGTCCTAACAAGATCAATCATTTTCAAACAGCAGATATTAGCCCAAACCAAAAGTTAATGGCTATACTTTTTGAACTAAAAAGGACCCACTTGACAAGGAAAACAAAACCACCTTCAGAGTGAATAAGGTTCAATTTAAGAATGGAAAATAACCAAGAAAAGCAACATCACCCTTCATAATTATTTTGTGATAAACATTATTGCTCAAGGCAATTGTACCTCCGATCGTCTTAAGAGAGTTGCCAGAACAACTATCCACTACTTGAACTTTACAGAACACATATGTGCTAATAAGAATTCAGCACCTAACCGGCTTTGCAGCGTATCCATTTGAAGCCGAGACAAGTAAATGGTGGTTGTGTCAGGCGAGAAAATGAAATTAAACATTTTTCTCCTCAGAGCTGATTAATATAGATCAAAGCTAAATGTAAGACCTTATGAGGACAGAAGCCGTAATCTACTGATAAAAATCATTTAAATATCTATTAAAATCCTCCCAAGTTGTTGATAACTTGTGATTAAACATGATACTACTAATAATCGCCATCAAATGAATGGAAGTTAATCCGTTGTTGTGAAAAAAGTTCATCAATCTTGACTACATAGACACATACCAGTATGAGATCTAAATCAGAAAGAATGCCCAGAAAATGCAATAATCCACATTCACGTACATGCCATATGTTGGGAAAACAAAAGGGACTTTTATGATAAGTTGTCAATTATTAGAGAACTAAGATAGAAGACACTTAAGAACCAAGGAACATCAGAATGTTATCATGCCTTCTGTCCAATTAGTTCCAGCCCTGAAGCAAAATTCTCCAAGCGAGCACTACCGTATCTCTCCCGTTGAAGATATTCCTGCAATTATCCATATCCCAGTCGTGGGTACTACATATAGTCAAACAAGGAAAAGGAAAACAAATATGTCCCTTACCACTAAATCAAACTGAGTGCCTTTTACAAATGCAACAAGTTTGGAAAGCTCTTTTCCTGACATCAAATAGCTAGCATGACTTTCTAGAATGTTCTTCACAGGAGCAACATGTGCACTTGGCTCCTCGAACGAGGTACTGATACAAAGACAATCTGTTGTTAGTATTAACTGGAATGATGAAGCTGAAGGAGGTCAAGATATCCAATACAATTTATATAGAGTAAGCAAAATTAAACATCAACTAGGAAAATGCATGTCAACCTTTTATCCAAGGATGATTTTCTGTAACGAGAACGGAAAAAAAAATATCCCAAGAATATCGGAGATAATTTATCAGAATCTGTAGACATCTGTTCTGTAGACGTCTGTTCATATTCCTTCCCAGATCTTAATAAGAATCGCACCTAAGAACCACAGACAAAGGAGAAAATAATACACACCAACCATTATCAATTGAGGCATCATTGGTTAAAAATTTAGTTTTTGAAGCAATAGATGTCAAGTATAGCCATGGACAATACATACCAGCTCACCAGCAAGTTCATATAAAGAATCATCAAGCATTGCCTGCATCAGTATATAAATATTTGTCATATTCATGCGTTGAATAAAACCTATCAGAAAGATGAACTAGTGAAGTTATGCCTCCTTAGGTGTTCCTCATCAGGGGCCAGCACTGTCCTATTTTTATACATTTTGATTCGCAAGCTGTTGTAAATTTTGGATGTGGGTGGATGTGGGTTGAGGAATGGTTATGATTTGTGACACAATGCCCACTCAACTACAACCATTTGAAAGAGTGTAGAAAGAATCTACTAGGCAAAGATTAATACCATCTCTACCTGTAATAAACGTAAAGCAAAGTACTGACTGACAGCAGGACCTTCAAGTTTAGCAATCACCTGGAACAATCATAAGTACAATAGATTAACAAATACGGTATCATCACAATACATTGTCTCAATATGCTTATTTAATATAAATGTCCATAACTGCACTTTATTCACACAAGTTCTAGACTATAAAATATTTCCTTTACAATATAATTGAAACCCTTAGGCGCAGACTACAGTAATATTTTTCAAATTCTTGATTAATTAGTTATGGAACAGACTAAGATGCTTAATTTTAGGGTCATAACACAGCTTTCACAAACGGGAATGAAACAGATGAGTACTTTTTAAGAAACACCTAAAAAAGAAGAATGAAAGTAATAAATTCCAGCACCTATTAAGCAATCATTGAAAAGACTAATTCTTCATATCTTACAAGTATATAGCAAGCTGCAGTCCGATACCATCTGCGCTGGAAGCATTCCTCAAACAACCTAAATGGAAATAACAATATACATAATAAGCTTGAGGTGCAAATGCATCTAGCATGTGGACGGTCAAATAGGGTCACACCTTGGAAGAATGGAAAGAAATAAAATCCTTGGTTCAACAAATAGTGAATGTTGCGAAACCAGCAAGAGAAATTTAGTGAAGAACAGTATAAATTGTTCTTTCAGATATTATTTATAACCTTTATGGTAGGTTAGGAAAAGGAAGTTAGCCAAGACAGTTAAAAATCCTTAGCCTCAGAAACCAATCGATAAAATCCCAATTTTGTTAAAAGAAGAAAAATTTTAGACCTAGCTAAGGCACAAACCATGCACCAAAATGGGGAAGACCTTGAACACAAAGGACCAACAAGGTCTACTTAAATAATTCTGAACGATTAAAAAAGACTATGAAGCCACTAATTGCCCCAGAAGGTGGTGCATATTTAATAGCGAGACTTAGTTCTTACAAAGGGCCTGATATCATGATTTTTTAAATACCATTCTACATCAAGGAACAACTATGAACTTTCTCTCTTTCACAGGACACAGAGAAAGAGACAGAGAGTATACTCAGTTGATCTTCCAGCAGCAGAGAATAAATCTGCCCAATGTCTACCATCAGTTTTTCTTGCAACGCTGACAACCACGTCAAAATACTCTGGGAAGTTTCTAATCAAATCACAAGTCTTCTCCAAAAGAGAGGGACTGCCTGGAAGCTTTGGTACTGCCATCTGGTTCTTGTTCACATATTGCCTATACACAAGCATTATGCAATTTTAGGAAGTGCAAATAGCATTCTATTAATTGTTGAATCAATTGATACAACTTAAAAAGCTAACTTAAAACCTTGAAAAACGAAGCATGCAATTTTATTCAACCAACAAGAAGTCCCTAAGGCACCAAATATGCTAGAAAGCATAGAATTATAAACAAAAAAAAAAAATTAGTTTTACTTTCTAGCTTTCATCCACTGGGCTGATAATAGTCATCATTATGCACACCAACAGGTTATATAGCAATATACTATATAAAGAAAAACAATAAGAACATCTTATATGTTTATATAGACCCACCACTTCGATGTCTACAATTACTTCTGATGGAAATTTGGCACAGAACACATACAAATACATCTTTTACAGTCAGTAAATGTACCTGGAAATTTCGGCATCAAACACAGTAAAAAGAAGCCACTCCAGACAATGGGAAAAATGAGGCTTTTCAGCTGAAAGTTGTGCTAACCACAAAGCCTCCTCACGCTTATCCCTCTGTAAGACCCAGAATTAGAAGAGAATCGCAAAAGAATAGTCTAACCTAGCAAAACTAAACCAGAAAATATATAACCAACAGCCTGTAGAAATAGGTTTACTCAAGTCTACATGGTAGGGATAGCATATATAAAACTAGTTTTTGAACTGTATATGAAACCTTTAAGCAAGGACACAGAGTAATTTGCTAGCTTCTTTAGGAGAAAACAAATCTAAAGACCACTGACATGATTCCAGCAATACATAATGCATCCTTTTGACAAGTTTATCATCTCACGTGTCAATAACTCTTCCAAAATGAACATCCAGAGAACAAAGCAATAAACAGGAAAGAATGCTGTTCTGCTATAATACAACCTTCTGTCACCCCTTTTCATTTTTTTTAATTAAAGTACGTGGGTTGTTAAAAAAGGAATGATAGTAAAGGTTCTCAAAGAATAGAAGCAAACATCTGGGGCCCATTGACCTGCAGCAGGACACCAGGGTTTCAAAAAGAAGGAAGATAATAATGTGTAAAGGAAGGCATGTATAAAACCTGAAGGAGGTGTCGCAGGAGGCAATGCAGTATAGTCTGAGCTTGGGGAGATGGCTCAAAACAGGGGAACTCCGTGCATGCTGAAAATGACATCCTCTGACAGACCCCAACAACAACACCAGCATTTGGAAGAAGGCCCAGAGGATATATTTCTCTGTCAAATTCCAGCTCCGGGTCCAGCTGAAGCACAAATGTTAAGTTAATTAGCATGTTCAGGGTACTGTGATCAAATCAATGAAAAAATAAGTTAAGCCGTTGAAATACATAATTTTCAGATGCCACCACATCCACTAAATCAAGTACACATAGTATCAGGAATTGATATAGTCAGGCTGGGATGTCAATTCTTCCTTAAAGAAGACATCCGACCATACTGTAATGGGAAAATAAAACCTGGCTCACATAGCAGCTTAGGAGCCACTCTAACAAATGATGAATTTGACACGAATTTTAGGCAGAAGTACAAGTTCCTAATTCTGTCAAATTCAACTTGGAGTTTTCAGAATGAACAATACTTGCTAGACGAAATTGAGTGCCGATATTGACAACACAAAGATCCTTAAATTAAGTCTCTACCTGTAAGAAGTCCTCTTGTTTAAAAGGGTCAACACCTAGAGACGGATACCAAACCTGTAAAACAAAGCTTCCAGCAAGAGTCAATTATGAGGCAAGTCACAGCACAGAACTAGGGAAACATTACAACAAGAAGTCAACTACAGGCAAGTCCAAAGGGAGCATACACAGTGGCACCAGTATTACCTGCATCCCTCGGTGGCCATAGTCCAACCATGAAACTTCCTCGATTAGATTTGTCTTATCATCTGACTGACTACAGGTAACCCAAAATAGCTCCACAGAGTCAGTGAGCTTCCTCTCACGTCCATCATCCAAATCTAGAAGTGAAAGCTCCCCATTTCCTCTCAATATCAAGCATCTAACAAAGTGTACAACCATAATTAGAGAAACTGTGCCACAAAATAATCAATTAGTCATTGTGAATATTTACAATGATTAGAGACATTGCACCTTGCAGGCTCTCTAACCAACAAATCTGAAGAAGAGGAAACATGATTGTTTAAAGCAGATTCCTTTGGAATCTGGTCTGGAATAAAACGCATTGCTGCAGGATGGCTCTTGGCAGTCATGATAGAGAGTTCTCGTACTGTAGAAAGCTGTTTGTCATTTTATCACTTAAAATGCATGTATGAAGGAAAAGTTTCATTAAAACACTCCATAAGAGTGCAGACTGAAACTTCAGAAGCACACAACCACCAAAAACATACTCTCAATAAGAGTAACAATTTTAGCAAAAGTCAACTGGAAAATGTTCGTTTACCTGCAGATCTGGAGTACTAGAGGGTGTCAGTTCACCAATTAACTTTACATGGAATATGTGGACATCAAATGGACGGTAAGTAACAAGTATGTAATCTTGATAGACATCCATCACCATTGGTTTGGCAAGCAACGGTTTTCGACAAAGTAAGGAGCTTTGGTCAAGGTGATATCTTGGATAAAAAAGTAACTCATACCTGCATCAGAGCATAAGTTTGAGAAGAATATATAATCATATGCAGATTAAAATGGGTGACTCTTTTAAATCTACGAAGGAAAGTGAATACGGTATTTACATGGCACAATGACTGCATGATATGATAACCTTCATTCATAAGAAATACAATGGCCTCTAGAAGTTTTATAGTTGTCACATCCACCCTTCCCAGAATTGTAGTGCAGGAGCCAAATGCCCAAGGAACATCCTGGTCCTCAACATCCTAATTTCTTAGCTTTTATAATGTAAGAATTGTTATTGGTTTGAATTTTTCGCCATACTAAGCAGTGCTGTAACAGACACCAGTCCAAAGCAACCCATAATCTACATGAGAATCATTACAAAACATTACGACGTCTGCACCAAAGTGCTTCCTACAATCCAAGTTATTCTGGAATAAATCCCGTGTTGCTTTTCAAGATTCACAGCTTACGCACATAGATCACAGTTTCTCTTTTTTGGCTTTAAGCAATACCAAATCTTTCCAAGATAAATGCATTGAGCAATAGAATTACCAGTTTAATAATATAACATTAAGAGCAGTCATTCCTATTTACCATTGTGCACCTTAAGCACTATAGACTTACCCAGTTTGTTACTAATTGGCCACAAATTGATTGAACAAGGAATTCTTATCTAATCACAGACCTGAACTGTTTCCTTCTATATAATCTAACTGACAGTATTTACCAGAAACAGTCAAGTGCAAAGGGCTCATAACATTTTTCCTCGTAAAAGTATCACCATATATCAGCAAATACACTTTGAGAAAAAACAAGTCAAGCTGGAATCAATAGGTAGAGTATAAAAATATGAATTGATAACTTACATATTAGAAGAAACAACGTAGTTGCAGACAACCACAATTTTCCCCAGCCATAGCAAGCCTTTGCACTCAATCCTCTGCTCCTGAGTGATATCACCAAAGACTCGCCATTTTTTGAGTCGCATATCATATAAGATCAATCCATGAAGCCCAGCAACAGCCAAATACATTCCATCCTTGCTAGCTGCCACATGTTGAACTGGCCAATTCTGGGAAATGTATGAAACCTGAGACAAAAAAAGATACCAGGATTAGCATTCCCAAAATGAAAAGACAGCAACTGAGCAGAAAATGGACCGAACTTTCCATTTGATCACATACTGGCAGGTTTAGATGTAACATTTTTAATTCGTCTGTATCTTCAGACTGTACAACAAGTAACCTATCTTCTCCATAAATCACTTGACGGACATATGTCATGCCAGAAACACCTCTGCTAAGGCAGCATTTCCCAAAAGAAAATGCGAGAATTCTCTCCAAAGATCCTTCTTCAATTGCATAAAGCCTATACCCATATTCATCCCACTGGATAAGTGAGGTGCCGCTCATTAATGGTTCATATTTACAATCTTGGTTTGGTTTGACTACTGGAGAAGATGCAGAACTTAAACCAATTTGTCGGATAGTTGACATCAAGCGACATCCAGATACGGACCAAACTGTAAGCCCTCTTAACTTCCAACCAACCGCAAAGGCAGAATTATCCGGTGTCCATGCAATACAACTAACAGAACCCGTATCTTCCATTGAATATCTGCATAACAATTAGAAGAAGAAACGGAAGCCAAGCTTGTTAAGTCAAAATCTGTACTTGCCAGAGAATCTACAGAATTAAATCATGGATACTGTCAGCTGATCATCTAATCATCTAAAACAGAGTCTAGTTGCAAAAACATTGT
>JANIIA010000004.1:4119562-4129573 GCA_027478495.1 Erythroxylum alaternifolium | reverse complement strand
CCGTGAAGCTGACAAACGAGCAGGTTTGACATCAATGTTCCTATTTGTGAAGAGCAAATTTTGGTCTGTGCATACAAATTCCGTATCATCTGTTTATATTTTATTAGAATTTTTAATATGGGTAGAGTGTAGAGGTCATTAACAAGAATTGGGCTTGGGTTAGCTATTGCTAAAATGACTAGAACTAGTCATTTGGATAGTTGACCTTTACCACTTATAAACCCTTTAACATTTTCATGTTTAGTTAATATGAGATACCTTAACATATTTTGGCGTCCGGTTCTATTTTGGGATTATTTGGATTGTGGTATGAATCGTTGATGCACAGAAAGTGCATTCTTGTTTTCTTCTTAGACTAGCATGTCTTGTTAATAACAGTTAGCAGAATTTGACTCACAAGTTTGTTGTTCAGATATCTCCAGGAGTTTGGTATCTGGGTCTTTTCAATGGCATTGGGCCTACAAGGACACAGTCAAAGATGGTATGATTATTTTAAAATTTTAATAAGTGCCATTATCCAAGTTCCATCCCTTTCTACTTAAGTTACTACTTTAACTTACTCTAATTCCTCAAATGCATCATTAGCTTGCACATTTTTAGTAATCAATCAGTCCTACTTCAGTGATGTAGCTACAACTGTTATTCTTGGAAGAAACAAGTTCTCATTTGAAGAACTTTGAGTGGTTGGAGAAGTATAACAATGGATCATTTGCTGGCTAAAGTTGATATTTGGATATTGTTTACAATAAGAATGAAGGCTACCTTTTTGTTTCCATTAATGGAAAAGTTGGATATATTTGCTGATCAGTCCTATAAAGTTACGCTTAAATTTGTGGAGAATTTCGAAATTCTTGCTCAAAGCTGATATCTTGAAGAAAAAATCAAGCACAAACCCGGACAAATACTAGATTATCTATCCTTGCTTTCTGTTTTCTATTCAGCAAATGGTTTCCTCTAGACTTTAGTAAGAGCCTAGCAATTCTTAAATGATAGTAAATAGTATGAAATTGCAGATTGTCCGCAGCCCAGCATACTCCTTTAGTGCCAACATCAGCGTGGAAGGATGTAGAGCCTCAACATTGTGGGGCCAGTACTGTGACCAGACAATAGACCTGCTTTCATGTTCTCAATCTAATAGCTACAATCTTACAGATAATACACAAAATGAAAATTTCGAAACATCTGAAACTGGGTTTTCTTGCAAAAGTTTTGAAGCATCTTGCCATGAAGAAAGTGAACCAAGAGTCTATTCATTGGAGGTGGTTGACTTGGTAGAACAATTAACAATAGCAGCAACAAATTTCAGTATCAATGCAGGCCCATCAAGTAGCGGTTTGAAGGCTGGTGAAGTTAGTTTAATGTATTTTGTGCGGCATGGTGCAATGCCTTCGGTGGCACTTCATGATTATTCTGGTGACTTAATCAAGGCCCCTTTCATTCTTCGTTCTCCAAATCTTGGCCGCTGGTTTATTACTGTTATACCATCTAATCTCTCAAAAGAAATTGGGGCTACTGAACTTGCTGCAACAAAGGTTTGCTATTCCATCAAGTGGCAAGTGCTTGGATGTCCAGTTGGCAAGGCGGGACTGAATTGTACCTCTTTAAGATACATGCTTCAGGTAAGATCATGAAAAACCATGAGCTCCCCTTATCTTGACTGTGACTTGCTCATTTTTCTTGGAAGATGCAAATCTGTGTTGTCGTTTTGGCATGTTATGTGTGGATTGTGATAATATGTTGGAATAACTTCTAAACAGCTTACTTCTATAGTTTATTTTTATTCTTATATCTTTGAGGAAGTATCCACACATGAAAATTAACTTTATGAATCATGGTTGGTTATATGTAGACAAATCTTAGGAGGGACAACTCGCCCTTTGAGTCCTATTATCTGCCAGTCAGTGAAAAATTATCCCCAGATTCTGCTAATTTTCCTCTGGAGCCCCTGTCAGGCAATACCTCATATGGTGGAGAAGCAGAAGATACTTGGTCTTATTTTATCCTAAACATTCCTCGTGGTGCAGCTGGAGGAAATATACACATTCGCCTAACATCGGATGCAAAGATAAACTATGAATTATATGCTAGATTTGGTGGAATGCCATCTATCAACAATTGGGACTATTATTATGCATACAAGAATAGAAGCAGTGATAGTTCTATGTTTTTCATGTTGTATGATTCAAGTGAACAGAAGGTTGATTTTTATATCTTGTATGTTAAGGAGGGAACTTGGGTTTTTGGATTAAGAAGTTTTAGTGCATCAAATAGTAGTTCCATTGGCCAGACCATTATGTCTATTTCAGTTGAGCGGTGCCCTAAAAGATGCTCTTCTCATGGGGAGTGCAAAGTAGCATTAGATGCCAGTGGACTGACATCATACAGGTTCCATATTCTCAATCTCATAACACTTTTTCCTTCTTATGTTATTCTTGGTGCAAAATTTTTAGTGCCAACTTGCATAAGTGAGATTGCATAGGTTAGTACATTCCTAATCCCCGTGTCATTCTTTGTTTTCTTCCTCAGCTTTTGTTCCTGTGACCGAACGCATGGGGGCCTTGATTGTAGCATTGAAGTTGTATCGCAACAGAGTATGTACTTTTTTCCATCATTTGGTTATTTTTCTGGGTTGTGACTTAATCTTTTTAAGCCAAAGAACCATTTCCTTGAAAGTGTCAAGGAGGGATAGGACTTGAAAATCTATGTCAGAGGGTTTTCAAGCACAGGCGCGGAGTCGACATTTGACAGATATTTGATATAAACTTCTGATGTCTATTGCTTTGCTTTAGTGAAGGATATGAGAGCTGACCTTGTTTCTCTGTCTTATAAAAATCTTAGTTTCTGGTAAACTGTGCTTAAATCAACCAACTATGGTGGTCCAAGGTTGATCCTTACGTCTTATAAAAGCATTACAGTTCAGTTGTTGAAGCAAGAAGGCATTGATCTGCAAATAAATTAAGTTGTTGAAAGTTGAAAAAGTTGTCTTTGAATTAATAAATAGATGGAATCTGATGTAGGGCACATATGGCAATCGATTGCACTCATTGCGTCAAATGCTGCAGCTATTCTTCCTGCATATTTGTCTCTTCGGCAAAAGGTAAAAATCTTGATTCTATTCTTTACTTCGTAGCTTATGCTGTGAAATACTTATTGCAGCAACAATAGGCGATGATACTTAGGTGAATATGCTTGTCTTTCTTAAGGCTGTCATGGTGATAATAATGCCCTTCAGTTCCATAATAGAACCGATTTGCCTGTTAAGCAAGTGAAAATGGTAGTTTTTGTTTAAATACCAGGGAATTTATACCAACATATCAGCTCAAAGTTGGCGTTGGGTTGAGTTATACTGCTTGCAGGCATAAATGTTAAAAGCCATCAGTCAGAAACCGTTCTCTAACTTATTTTGGTTCTTTGCAGGCATTTGCAGAATGGGTGCTTTTCACGTCCAGTGGCATTTCAAGTGGGTTATATCATGCATGTGATGTAGGCACGTGGTGTGTATTATCGTACAATGTTCTGCAAGTATGAATCTCACCTTAATGATCTTATATGTTAGATTTGCCTAGAACTATTGTTGCATTGCATAACATGAGACTGGTATAAGTTCATCAAAACATGTTCACATGAGGGCACAAAAGCTGATTGGTTGCATAGTGTAGCTCCCTCACAGCTTCTACACGATCTGAACTGCATAAATAACTAGATTTAGGGAAACAGATTGATTTGAGTTGGCTTCATTGTTTTAAAGCCTTATATGAGTAGAGATACTGTAAACTTCTGAAGTTCCATGGTTTCTTTTTTTTTTTTTTTAACAAGCTCAAATGTTCCCCAATTACATTTTTGTCATAGATTCTCCTTTCAAATGATCCTCCAGGATTTGTTGGGAGATAACTTTTTATTAAGAGGTTGTCTTACAACCTCGACCACTTAGGAAAGGCGGTTATCCAATAAAAGTTGGGATTCCGTGGCCCTACAAATCCATATAACCCAGTCTGCCAAATTTCCAACTCCGGAAAAATCTAATTTAACACATTCCATAGAAACACGATTGAAGCTAGGCAACCATTTGAGGATAGTGTTAGAACATTCATAGAAAAATTAGTTTCGTAAATTGGTTTAAGATGTAGAACTTTGCGTTTCTCTTGCATATTCTTGCAACATTGCTTGATTTTTATATAGTTTTTGCATATGTGTATATCTTATTCCTAGTTTTCAATTTACTGATCTACTGACTTGAAACTGTTTCAGTTCATGGATTTTTGGCTCTCGTTCATGGCTGTAGTGAGCACTTTTGTGTACTTGGCCACTATTGATGAAGCTTTTAAAAGGACTATTCACACAGTTGTTGCTATCCTTACAGCCCTTATGGCCATAACGAAGGCAACTAGGTAGTTTGAGCTTCCACATTTAACCTGCATTTCTTTCATTTAGAAGTGGATTTTAGTTTGACACACTGATTGCAGGTCTTCGAATATTATTCTCGTGATAGTAATCGGGACACTCGGTCTTCTTGTTGGGTTGCTCATTGAGTTCTCCACCAAAATGGGGTCATTTTGCATTGGGATGGAACTGTGTATAAATATGACCAGCAGGTGAGTTCGCCTGTAAGATGCAGAGGCATATACATAAAACAGTAGTTAATCGCATATTGTTTCGGTAAAATTCCAATTGTAGGTGGCATAATGTGAAAAGTTGGATGAACAATTTATTCAAGACAATACTGAGAAGATTTAGATGGGGTTTTGTACTTGTGGGGTTTACTGCATTGGCCATGGCAGCAATAAGTTGGAAGCTAGAAAGCAGTGAAAGCTACTGGATTTGGCACAGGTTCATTTAATTTCCTCTTTACTCTATACTCCTTTTCTCTTTGTTTCTCTATCTGATTTTTTTCTTTTTGGGTACAAAACGGTTTGCAGTATATGGCATGTATCCATATATTCATCTTCCTTCTTCTTCCTTTGTTCAAAAGTGGACGATGTAAATAGTGATACGGAAAGATCGTTAGACACAGAATATCACCTAACGCGGCAGAATTCATTTCCAAGAGTCTAGGAGAGGGTGGGAGATGGAGAAATTTTCCAAGATAAGTCCTCAGCTCCCATGATAAACAGGTTACAGTTAAATGCATCTCTGAACGTGTAGTGTGAAGTATGAATCAAGTATTCTTGCCTCTTTCTTTTTGGGGTATACTTAGTCTTTGTCTTAGAATATGTCAACCCACAAGAACCAGATACGGACATGAACTTCAGTCGAAAAAGCTGAGTGCTGCAGATTCTTTTCAGCGTAAACTTTGCTGAACTTTGGGTCTTTTGGTTAATTTTCTTTTATAATACTCTTCTAGATGTACATAGGAGATTTAGAGAGATGAATGGAATACCAATAGTATAGCTTTGTTTATATATGTATAAGCATACTGCACATATTTATAGTTTAATATTCCTAATGAACAATTTGATAATTTTACGTTGTTGACCATTTGACTACTTTGTTGTGTTTTAGTTGTGTGGAAGCCAAAAATGTTGAAATGGAGAATTGTTGAAACAAAAATAGAAAATATCAGATTATACAGACCTCTGAGATTAGATACAAATAGAAAAGGAAATAGATTACATAAATGCTAAAAATGGCCAAGACATGTAGGCTTACAGGACTTGTTCTCCACCGAGACAAATGAAAACGGAACGGTAAGACATAAGAAATAATAATCTTCCACAAAATTAAATGCAACTTGCTTACTTGCACAATGAATTTTCCTATACTCAAAAGTAGTAAACTTTACTAAAGAACTTGCTCCCATGATCCTGATCACGGAACCAGAAGTGATTAGAAACCCAGTTTGGCATAAGCTAGCTTCCTCGACTCGTAATTGGATTCTTTCATTGATCACAGAAATGGCTTTCATTAATCAAGATACATTACCATTTTTTTACAATCTGATCTTCTTCCCAATAAATCTGCTTTTATTCTCTTCCAACTGAAGCACTTCTTTGTGAGTTGGATCTAAAATCTGAGGCTGTCAGTTCTTTGTAATCTTTACGGATACTCCAGAGGATCTCTGCACATCTCTTCATGCTTGGTCGGCTCTGTCTGCGAGGAGCCATACATTTTACGGACAGTTCCATAATCTTTTCCAGTACCAAGTTATTTGCCGCACTTCTTTCCAGCTTTGGGTCCAATATTAAAATTGTCTCTCCGGCAATAAACTTGTTCACCGCCTGCAAGTCACACTTATTCAGAGTCATGTGCAGATCTATTCGATTCCAATTGTTTTTGGTGTTCTTGAACATTGAGTTGAGACAAAAGTTGGTGACAAGATGTATGAGTTAAAGGAATGTTTTGCACAGTATCTCTTCACACTAAACTCATTCCATATTTCTGAAGTGAATGATCTTAGAGATCTAACCATCAACGAGGCAAAGAAGAGAAGAAAATTGTACCCATTTGGGAGTTACTCGCTCTTTGATTTCCCGTTTCGGTTCTATAGGGCGTCTCCCAGTTAATAGCTCAACCATTAAGACACCAAATGAATAAACATCGCTCTTCTCAGTGAGTTGATATGTTTTAAGGTATTCTGGGTCTAAGTAGCCGGCAGTTCCTTTGATTTGGGTAGATACATGAGTGGCACCAGACTCACTATCAGCTGCTAGCCTTGCAAAACCAAAATCAGTGACCTTGGCTCGAAAGTTATCAGCAAGCAGAATGTTTGAGGACTTTATGTCTCTGTGAATGATCGGGTGGTCTGCAAGGAATGAATCCGATAAATGATGACATAGTTAAGTCACATAGTTGAAGAACATAGCTTCAGGTCCAGTATCGATGAAAATAACAGGCCATTAAAGAAAGGAAAACCTGTATACGTGTGAAGATAAGTGATTGCATGAGCCACACCAATTGCAATATCCAGGCGCTGAGAAAGGTCAAGGACATTGCCTCCGATACCTGCTTTAACAAGCTTCATTAACTCAATCAAGATCACAAGAATGTGAAGCTCCTATGAAGACAAACAGACAGACAATGAGATGGAGAAATATGACAAAGTAAAAGTAAACTCACAGTCCAAGTGTTCTCTGAGAGTTCCATTTGGTACATACTCCATGACAATAATTTTTTCATCTCCATGCTCCAAATACCCATAAAACTTTACCAAATTTAAATGCTCTACTTGTGCCAGTGTTTGAATCTCGCTTTGAAACTCCACACCTAAATGTTTATCATACAAGCTCTGCAAAGAACAGGTCCCCAAGCCATTGATGGAGGCTGTAACCTCGTTAACACATTCTTTCTTGGACAACTAGAAACAGGAAAACAAATCATGTAAACATCCTTTTTTCTACGAACCTTTTTAGCTCGTTTGATTGCAACAACCGTACCATCTTCCAGTCTGCCCTTGTAGACTGTCCCAAATCCACCTTGTCCAATTTTAAGGGAAGGGGAAAAGTTCCTTGTGGCCCGGTAGATTTCATCCATGCTGAACTTCATAGTCCCCGCCTCTATTTCACGGGTCGAGTTGTGTGCACTTCCATACAAAGCTCCTTTAGAGCCTTGTCTCCGGTTATTTGCAGGATTGCTTGAAACTAAAAGAAACAAAGTTACACCTATTCAATCACTTGTTAAACTCGAAATTCATCATTTAAATCCGCAAATGAAAAAACAGTAAGAACCCACAAAGGAAATGAAATCGAACAAATTATGCTTTTGAACATTGTGAGAGATAAGAATCCACCCCCAAGCTAGGCCATGAGGTAATTAATTGACACGATTCGGGAAAACTTCATTACTATGATTATGCTTCTCTCTGCAACCAGATCAGTCCAGTAAAATGGGCAACAACTTGTTTACTTCAAACAGAAGTCAAGCAACATTCTTTAACTTGACGTCCCATGAACAAAATCGGGAATCTAAGCACAACTGACTCTAGACATATGAATCATTTATGTTGCAAAAGCTTAAAAGGGAAGCTTGGCAGCTGGAGTTTTAATTTACCAGAGGTAGGTTTAAATTCTTCAGAGTGCTGATAACTCTTGGAGTCCTCATTCTCAGGTGGCGTGAAGCAACCCACAAACACTCCAGCCACCGATCTGGCGGCGACAGCGACAGGGTTTCGCTTCTTGACGGAGGAGGAGGAGGAGGAGGCATCAGTGTAAGAGGAAGTCGGCGAGCAGACAAAGCGGCCGGGGCTTGGGGTCCGACGACCGTACACACTGTAGGGACTTTTCATTAATGACCTGACTCGTAAAGAGAGAGAGAGGAGAGAGAGAGGGCACGTAGAAAAGGCGCGCGGGCAGTTGGAGAATTTAAGCAGAGAGCAAGTTGAAGACTTTGCTAACATGCGCGGTTGACGTCAACTGTTTCTTCTAATTGGCACCAAGTCGTGGGTCTAACTTACACGGTGAAATCTGCCGTCCTTATAACTTTTTTCCACCTCTGGTCCAAAAGATCTTAGAAAAAATATGTGAATGAGTTTTCTGATATCTGAGTTATGGACACAATATCTCATCTCTGACCTTAACTTTGTGTGATTTGAATTAAAGATGGAAAAAAAAAGAGCCCGGTTCGGCTCGCTTTTGACTTGGATTCACCCGTTATTTCCAAAATGAGATCGTTTGAAAGTTTTTTCTTAAAAAATAAATGACAAGTCGACCCGGCCCGACTTGACATTGATTTCTTTTTTTTGTCATGCAAGCCAAAAATTGCATTCCATGATTATAAGTTTATTTTATATTAGGTCAAACTGAAATAAGTTTATATACATTCTCTTATTATATGCATTCTCATTAAGATACTCTTTAAAAATTAGAAGAGGTCGTTCGAGTTTAGGATTAGAAATAAGCATAATTTAAGCTATTTTTTACATATATTTTTTCATATTTGATGCTCTATTATGTCGATAAATAAATTTGACTATCTATTTTTTGATATAAGTTTGAAATAATAATATATATAAGTTATCTCTCGGATTATTCAAATCAAAGTAATTAGGTTGTATCTCTCGGATAATTAAAAACGAAACAATTGAGTTTGTTGTGTATATAATAAATTATATAATAATTTTTGTTAAAATAATTATATATATATATATATACACACACAACATCATAGCCTCCTTTAACCACTTCATGTCTTCTCTGAAAGACAAAGTATCAATTATATATATATAGGTTAAAGGAGGCTATGATGTCATGAACTTCTATGGTATTTTAGTAAAAGCATAAAAATATCGGAACCAAAAAGGGGATTTTATCCTTTTTTGGCAAAAAAGACGCAGCGAAGATTTACCGTACCAAAACGTGATGTATCATTTGCCACGTCACACCTGATCTCGATCGACACGTATCAGATGTTAGAGCTTGTCCAGGTCAGATTGACTTGTTTTTAAATCAAACGAAATCCGCTGTGCCACTTTCCTTACTCCAACCATGTGCCATTTAATCTCAACCATCCATTTATGTAGTTCGGTGTCACTTTCCCTACTCCAACCATGTGCCATTTGATCTCAACCATTTATTTATGTAGGTCCTACATAAATAAATGGTTGAAATCAAATGGCACATAATTGGAGTAGGAAAAGTGGCACAAAAGATCAAGTCCCTTTTTAAATTGGTTGATCCCAGGTAATCTGGTAGAGTCGAATTATCTGGTCTCATTATGTTCTCATTATTCTGTTCATATCATATCTCATGAAATAAGAACTCAATCATGTGTGCCTGTCACGTGTCTCTTGTTTTCTCGATGAGACGGAAGTTAGACTCGTAAAATTTTTCACCGATACGTTTTCTCATAACTATATCACGAGTTTTCAACTTGTATATCAGTCAAAGTGATTAATAAATCAAATCATTCATAAGAAAACTGAAAAATAATTTATATGAAATTTAATTTTTTTAAATGATTGTATTTAGTTTGCGTAATTAGCAAAAAGAATATTTTAAAGAAATATTCAATATTAATCTATGAATTTTTTTTAGTTTTGTTCAAGAAAAAGATTTTAGAGTAACAAATATTTAAAATACT
>JANIIA010000004.1:4097671-4109837 GCA_027478495.1 Erythroxylum alaternifolium | reverse complement strand
TAATGAAAAAATTTATAAATATGAAATTAATCCTTAAAATAATTATAAAGTTATAATTATTTAAATAAATATATAATTAAAATATTGGAATATTATTTAAATAAAAAATAAAGAATGAAAAATTAAAAAATTGAATTAATGAAAAAAGAGGAAAAAGGAAAAAAAAGAAAAACCAAAAAAGGCTCTCCTCCAATCTGCCGATTCTCCTCCACAATGGAGGGGGGTTGGAGGTGCTCTTAATAAACTAAATTTGAATTAATTAGGTTTTAAGATGAGTTTAGGTAGCGACGATAGTGACTTCTTTTCCTAAAGCAGAACACTCCAAAAATACGCTGAAGATTCTTCGGTTATCCTACACACCCACCAACTTTGACTTCTCCTGAGTATTATCTTATGAAATCCTTTTTATTTAATTATAATTTTAATTTAATTTAAAAAAATTATGTTCATCGTAATATTATATAAATTACATGAACATTACTTATTATTTATAAATTTTATTCATCTATTATTTAATTTCTTATAAATTTTGGAAAATTTTGACTTTTCTTGTAAAGTTAGACAACATTTAATTGTATTTTTAATTTTTTCAAATAACTTATCGATTAAGTTACGTAATTTAATCCGAATAAAGATAATAAACTAACCCAATAAATGATTTAAATCAATGGGTAAAAGTCTAGGTGAAAAATAGATCTCGATCAATATAGACCAGACTTATATCGAGCATGTGATGGGAAAGTTTGATATGGAAGTTATATATAAAAGTTAAAGTCTCTTACAATTGCTCATATCATTCGTAAGCATAAGAATTTTTTGACCCGTTAAGAGAGCTTACGTTTTTAAAAAACTGTAGAAAAAGATTGACCGCGTTCTGATTAACAGTTTATGTGAAGACGACGTAAATTTTGACTCGTTTCGGCTTTGGAAAACTTACTTGAAGTTATGAAACTTAAATAAGGTATTTTCCGTATTTCTTCATTTATTGTTCTTTTATGTTCGATTCGAGATACGTAATTAAAGTATCGTTACGTATTACAAGTGGTATCAGAGCGAAAACATGATCGAATTATTAAAAATGAAGTTTTTTTTTATTTTTTCTCTATAAGATTTTTGAAAAGTTAACTTCTATTTCTCATTGGGCCAAATGCCACCCGTAAATACTCCTTAATTAAGAATAATATTTATTTTAAATAGTAAAATGAAAGTTAATCTTTTATCTAATTTAAATTTTGTTTATTAATTTCCAAACTTTGTCTTTTTTGGAAAATAAGAATCCCGTTAAAATAAGTTTTAATAATACACAGTCTTATTTTTATACAGTAAAAATGTTGCGTATATCTTCCTTATTACAAACATATATTTTTTTATAAATTATTAAGTTATATAAATTAAGACATCCTTAAGTTCAGTTAAAAGATTGCACTAAAATGTTTGTGATGATTCAGTGGTTTGTGCTTAAGCGAGGATGAGATTTTCTGTTTCAATTAACTAATTTTTAATATGTAGACGAGATAAGATAAGATTGATGAGAGCAGGAATTGATTAATGGACATAGACGATCTATTCCCGCTCATGACAAATCTGATCCGACTAATACTGTCTGAAAATATCCGATAAATGATAATTCTGAGGATTTGGTACAGTAAACTGTTTTTAAAAAACATGAAAAAGCATTGTCTTTTAGGTGAAAGCAGCCACCGGCCATGGAGCGAGTGGACTCTGCGTATGCGAACAAAGCATGAAAGAACAAAAGACTACAATAAATCAATCAATAATACACAAAAGTACAAAGCTATCTTCACTTTAACCTTTACCCCAAACCCAAACCCAGTTCTTGTTTACAATCTCAAGGGGTAGTTTGTTGCTTTTGTGTAATACCAAACCTCTCCTTTTCCTTTTGCTTCCTGGAAGTAAGTTTCTGTTCTTCACGTCTCCTTTTCGGTGACCCATTTGGTTTTTTTTTTTTTCTTTCTGGTGTTTTCAATGTAATTTGGCATTAAATTTTGTCGCTTTTACCTGATGCTTCTTACCCCTTCTCCGCCTTTCTTTTTAGGGTTCTTGTTTTTATTTGGGCAATTGGGTACTGCTCTTGAATTGGGTTTTGAAACTTGATGTTGTTGCCGCTACTAGTTTTGTGTTTAGTCTTTTGATGGGGTTGGTTCACTGGTTGTGTTTTAGCTGCATGGAATTAGGGTCTGTTATGCGGTTCTGAAAGGTTTTAGATTTAATTCTACTACTGTTATCTGGGAATTTCATTGTCCAAGTGTAATTCCTTACATCTATCAGACGTTTTGCTTCCTTGACTGGAATTACTTGCTACTAAATGCTTATGATGAATAGGTTGTAATAAACATTATGGGATGAACAAGGTTCATTAGTTTGTCAAATCTTATGTTAGCCAACTTCTTTGTATGTTTGTAGTTTCATTTTCCAACATATTCACTGGAAGTTTGTTCTTCTGTTTAGCCAACTTCTTTGTATGCTTGTAGTTACTTCTTTTGTTTTTGAAACTGTCTTTCAGTCTGGTTGATAGGTGCGATTATCCGACTTCTTTCAGCGTCGGGTTCTAAGATAAATATGATCAGTGACTATGTTTTTTGACCATCCACTCGTGACAGATACCAGGAGGCTATTCACCAATCATTGGTAGACTTAATTAGATAAAAAGAACTTATTGCAGGAGATGGGAGGTTGCTGTTGTTCTTCCAGGAAACCCCATCTTCATGGAACACCTGTATATTATTATGTTAGTAATTTCTTCATTTTCTCTACATGTGTATACTAGCTCTTACCTAATATTGTTGCTTTAGCATTTAAGGATAAGCAACTATATGTGGTTTAATAAAGTGAAGGATATTTGGTTGTGCACAATCAGCGCTGCCACTTTATTGCTAATTTATTTCGGTGAAACGTTAATTACGTTGCTTTTGCGTTCGCAATCACCATTCACCATCCTGCAGAGCAAGTTAGGGAAGCCATGTCCTTGCTACCGTTAAATGAACTGACCTCCTTCGAAGTAGTGGCTCTTGGTTGTTTTGTTTATAACATGACGTTCCTGGATTAAACGGATGAGGGTCTAAAGCTATTGACTGACTAGCATCCTTAAGCATCTAAAATGGTTAATCTTTGAAGTGGGCGTTCACGTGTGTGTTTGGAATGTGTTAATTGTTCCAGACGTTTTCCCTAAAAGGAAGTCATAGAACTTCTGTGGAGATTCTGTAAAGTTAATAGTTCATTTTTCTTAACAAAAGAGGATGTTGGTGAATGGTGACCTGCCCTAGTATACTGTTAAAACGTTCAGATATTTTGAATTTGTATTATTCATCATTTGGTGTGCTATTTGGAAGACTAATCATTTTCTATTCAAAGGAGATATTTTCTGATTATCATGGTTTAGCAATGCCTTCGTGAAATTTAAATATTGTTTTTGCAGTGTCCAGCGGCTTTAGAACAACACGCGTCCTTAACATCTCACAGTGGTGCCGCGTCTGCATTTACTGCAGGTCTTCTGGTTGAATTAAATCTGAATACGGCTACTCCCGATACTTTCCGGCCGCCTCCTGCTCCTCTCCCATATGAACTAGTTCCAAGATGTCCACCATCAACTGATTCTGAAACTGTTAAAGATACAATTAGTGGCAGTAGTTTTGAAACTTTAGCAACGGAAGATTTTGTGGAATCAGACTTGAAAACTCAAGCTGGTTCCTTGCTTGGCTCCCCAAAGAAGTCTAAAACATCAAAACAAAATGAAGTTGTAGTGTCAGCGACCGAAGAAGAGGATGCTTGTCCGATTTGTCTTGAAGGTGAACTAGTAATGGTAAATATGCGGAAATAAATACATGTTTAGTGGACAAAATCTAAAGTTTTATCTGCTTAATTCTACAGAATATGATACTGAGAATCCAAAACTTGTGACAAAATGTGACCATCATTTTCACCTCTCATGCCTGTTGGAGTGGATGGAAAGGAGTGAAACATGCCCGATATGTGATCAGGTATACCATGGAAACTGCCTTTTTTGTGCCTCAATTTATCACGAGTTCCGTGTTCTTATTAACTGGGTGATAGTTGACATAATTTGCTTTCTTCAATTCTTTTCTTATTAGAAGCCACTATTATTCAAGGTAGGTTGTTCTGCTAAAAGTTGGAAAAAGAATGGGTGAGAGTCTTTATAACAAATATTTTTCTGTCCAGACCTGCTTACTAAGTATGGTAATTACTGAGTGGATGAATTGAATACTAAACTTGAGGAGTTTTGGGCCTTACATCATTTATAAAGAAGTCCGCTGAACTGCACACCTTGTTTGAAGATCTTGCATCACATCAATACCTTTTTTGCTTTTCATTTTTCACCTGCTTATCGTCCTTGTTCTTTTGTAAGCTTACGTATACTTGTGTTTTCTTGTAGGAAACAATATTTGACCATACTTCAATTGATATCTTTTGAACAATTTTCCTAGATGGGGAAGTTGTTTGCAGTTTCAATTGAAAGTTTTTTGATTTAGCGGGCTGGAGATCGATGTTAGTTGTTATTTTCGCAACTGTATAGCAGACTGCCCACATATTGCTTTTCAGTTTGGTTTTTGTTTGGATTTGAGATCAAAGATGTCATAGTTTTGCTTGTAACTCCAGCCAAGTTCTAAAGTAAAGGAAGGAGTGACACGACATGCCCCTTTGTCATTGTTATTACCACGGTTTCTACTATTCAAAACGATTTGCAGACACTCCCGTTGTTCGGAAAGGTAGTTACAGCACAAACAATGCGAAAAAATTGGTTTTTCTTCGCAAACTTTATTACTATGCAAAGAAAGAAGAAGGAACAGAGGGATTCAGCCTTCCACCTTTAGGTAATGAACTGGGGTTTTCTTTCTTGCACATATAATCTTCTATTCTGCTTGTTGTATGCTGCATATACTTGTCTTCTGCACTTTGTCTGTAAACTAAGTTACTGATCGAGTGGACAAAGTATCCGAGAGACAATGACAATGTATACACCTTCAGATGATTTTATGCTTTTTAAAACTTCACCTATCTCACTTTGTAATTCTATCTGTTCGTTACTAACTTTAACATCTAATAGACTTGTTTCATGTGAAATAGTTGTTTGATGTCAGTATCTGAATGCAGCGTCCACTAAATAGCTGTTCAGAGAAAAGTCACTATCTTTCCCCTAAAGTTTCCACCTTTCCAAGTGGAGCAAACCCTCCTTTTTAAGTAAATCGATCTAACGATCTAATACTTTCTTTCTTTCTCTGAGTTAATTTCCACAGTTTCATTTCTTATAATGCAACAGAACTTGCTCCAGATGAACTGCCTGAGTGCTGCAGAGAAACAAATTTAATAATTTATTAAAAATAATATAATCTGCAAGTTAATATATATTTTTTAAGTTCTGTAACTTAGATCCTCTCAGGTTAAACAACAGCTTATAACTTATTTTCTATTAGAAACGTGAGACACTGAGCTGGAAGCTCCCAGCCCCAGTTTCGAAAATTTGAAGAAACAGTTTTTAAAGTTCGGATAAGATCTGAAAGCTGGAGCCTTTAGTCACATGCTTCTTCTTTACA
This sequence comes from Erythroxylum alaternifolium, assembly GCA_027478495.1. Lineage (NCBI taxonomy): Eukaryota > Viridiplantae > Streptophyta > Magnoliopsida > Malpighiales > Erythroxylaceae > Erythroxylum > Erythroxylum alaternifolium. The sequence continues at coordinate 4,104,267 of JANIIA010000004.1, read as the reverse complement.
GTAGACTTGATAAGACTTGAACGGCGCACACACGCACACACAGATAATATATATAATGCGGGAATACTTTGTCCTCGTAATGGGTGTTAGCTAGTGGTAGAAGAAGAAGAACACAAGAGTCAAACTCGAGCTAACTAGTTGACCAAATACCTCCTTTCACACCAATCACTTTCTTCCACGATGTCTGAACCTTGTGTCCTGCCCCCTGAGACTTGAGAGCCATCTTGGTTTTACTTGAACAGACAGGAAAAGCTACCAACTCGCGTGGAATCTTTGTTCTATGCAATAGTAGTTTTATCAATTATAAATTTGACATAAGCTCGTGAATAATGAGGTGAGTGGATTATTTTTCACTGCATTTGTCTGCCACTAGTGTAGTGTCTTCATTTACCACAGTATCCTTCACCTTAGTTGGATCCAGTCTCAATAAAATTATACTTTTAAGTTGGAATCATTATCGCGAAATTTTAAATATTTTTAAGTCTTAAAATTCGAATTTATTTTATACAGGAAAATTATAATTACACTCTTTTATAATTTAGTTAATTTTTAAAAAGAAAGAATTTTTAAATTTTTACTCAAGGCTTCTCGTTTTGCAGGAGTCTCTCAAGAGGGTCATAATGACCACAACTTTCTCTTTATATTTTTATAAAAAGGTTGCTTTTATGACTTAAACGTGTAACCTTATAGTCACAAAAGAACAACCGATAATTTTACTTTATTTTGACAATTTAAGATAATTATAATAAGTTATAAATTTAAATCAACATTTAATTTAAAAATTAAGTTAAATTGTCGTGTTAATAATATTTAATTAATACATACACATTATTTATGCCTTATATTCTTTGTCGGTGCTTTTCACAATAGTTAAAAAATCTTAATCAGTTTGGTTAGTTTAATCGTAAAAATTTTAAACCTTTAATTTTTTAGTTAATTTATTTTATAACTCTTGTTGTTAAAAATCGATCAATTTATTAATTAATAAATTAATTTTTATTAATTGTTAAATTCTTATAAATTAAAATTAATTAATTACTTCCTATTTAACAATCTCTTTTTTAATTAAATTTTAATTTTTTAAATATATAATAATAATATCTTTCAAATATATTTTAAAATCTCTAATTTTACATCATCTTTATTCGATTTTACGAGAAATAGGTAAAATTACCACTTAAATATCATAGGCATCTAGGGAATCTTGGTGCTAAATGGTTGCTTGCGTAATATCCCTTGTTACTTTTGAAGAATATTTTCCTCAAATACTTGTCTCCTCAAATGGCAGCTTTTTCAGATATACATACAAAATCTTCTGTCTGTAGCCGTGCAGCTTGAAAATTGATCCATCTTCTGACTGAGCCACTCTGTTGCTCTTCCCCTTTTATCTCTGCAAGCTTCATTAAAGGGACATGCTCTTGTTTCTGTCAGTAACATATCACTGCCTGCCCCATTATTCACTCCCATTCTCATGGTTGTTCTTCTCCTCCTCTCCTTTCTACTAGTGACCTCCAATGCAGATTTCTCTAGATTTCCCACATCCAGAAATCATAGCAACAGATTGCTAGCGGACTCAGAGATAGAGTCACAGGACTTGCTTGTCAACTATGGAGAAGGAACCAGAAACGAGGAGTTGAGGACCAGGAATGTTGTTATTATCAGAGGAAACACCACAATTTATAGCAAGAACGGAACTTTCGAGTTGGGTTTCTTTAACCCTGAGATGTCAAAATGGTACCTTGGCGTCAGATATGCGTCAATAGCTGTTCCCACTTACGTTTGGGTAGCGAATCGCGAGACACCCATTGTCAACATCTCCTCTACCGTCCTGGAAATCACTGAAGAGGGCAGATTAGTGATTTTTGAATCGACTACAGCCATTTGGCAGACCACAAACACAGAGAAAGCAGCAGAATTTGCATTTCACGATACGGGAAATATTGTTCTAATGTCGGTTGCAGGCTCAGTTTTGTGGCAAAGCTTCGATTTTCCTACGGATACTTGGTTACCGGGCATGAATATCACAAGTTCCCAATTTTTAACCTCTTGGAGAAGCTTGTCCGACCCATCTGTTGGTTTGTACTCGTTGAGGCTGAATCCGAGAGATTACGATGAGTTTCAACTTGTATACAACAAAACTTTTGTGTACTGGAACACCGGAAACTGGACAGGAGCCGCGTTCTCCGATGTACCGGAAATGACTATAAAGTACATCTACGACTTCCACTTTGCTGACCCTTATAGGGAAACGGCGTCCTTTTGGTATACCGAGACGGCATTGGATAGTGCACTGAGGCCTCCATTGACGAGGTTTAAGCTGGACGTTAATGGCCAGTTGAAACAGTACACGTGGTCGCAGCAGACAGAGAACTGGAACATGTTTTGGTCGGAGCCTGAAAACCAGTGTAAAGTGTATGGTTTGTGTGGTAATATGGCTGTTTGTAATAAGTCATTGTTGAAGCCTTGTGTTTGTCTTCCTGGGTTTAGTCCTGCTGATGATCATGAATGGGAAACTGGGGGCTACTCTGATGGTTGCAAAAGAGGGACTGAGGATTCATGTGGAGAGACTGATGAGTTTAAGGAGCTTGGTGTTTTTGGGTTTGAAGGAGTAGTTATGGAGTCACTTGTGGGCAGTAGTAAGAGTATTTGCGAGAGATCTTGTTTGAGTAATTGTTCCTGTATTGGTTTGATACATAATGAGAAGAGTAATATCTGCAAAACTATATATGGATCTTTGTTGAATTTGAGAAATTTAAGCTTGGATAGTACTTTTCGAGATGTGTTGTATGTTAGGGTTCCTAAAGAAGAAAATGTGGAGAAAGATAAGTCAAGATCTGTGATTTGGTTTGTGATTGGAAGCATTCTTGGTTGTGTTGGGTTTCTGGTTTTGGTTGTAGGGATGATTCTGTTGCTGTTCTGCAAGAGAAGAAGTAGAGGAAATGAAGAAGATGGTGCTTTTCCAGTTCTGAACCTGAGGGCTTTCTCCTACAAAGAGCTATATGCAGCAACTCGGGGTTTCTCAGACAAGCTCGGACATGGTGGATTTGGTGCGGTTTTTCAAGGTGTGTTGCTAGACTCTACTCTTGTTGCTGTGAAACGCCTGGAAAGGCCTGGTGGTGCAGAGAAAGAGTTCAGGGCAGAGGTATGCACAATTGGGAACATCCAACATGTTAATCTTGTGAGGCTTAGAGGGTTTTGTTCAGAGAACTGTCATAGGCTTTTGGTTTATGATTATATGCCGAATGGTCCTTTGAGTAAGTATTTACGCCGAGATGGTCCTAATTTGAGCTGGGATGTTAGATTTCGTATAGCAATTGGTACTGCCAGAGGCATAGCTTATTTACACGAGGGATGCAGAGATTGTATCATACACTGTGATATCAAGCCAGAAAACATTCTTTTGGACACTGATTACGTTGCGAAAGTATCGGATTTTGGCTTGGCGAAGCTTGTCTGTCGTGATTTCAGTCGAGCGGTGGTCACCATGCGAGGTACCTGGGGCTATGTTGCACCAGAATGGATATCTGGTGTTGCAATTACCTCAAAAGCAGATGTGTATAGCTATGGAATGACATTGTTGGAACTGTTAGGCGGTCGAAGAAATGTGGAAGCACCGCCTTCTGGCAGTGGAGTTGGAACTAACCATCAAAGAGATGGCGAAAATGAGGAGAAATGGTTCTTCCCTCCATATGCTGCACAGGAAATACTCCAAGGCAACATTGCAGCAGTTGTTGACAGTAAACTAGGAAATGCTTATAAGATTGAGGAGGCTGAACGTATTGCATTGGTGGCAATTTGGTGCATACAGGATACAGAAGATATAAGGCCTACAATGGCAACAGTAGTGAAGATGTTAGAGGGGATAGTAGAAACTCCCATTCCTCCTGCACCAAAGCTGTTACAAGCATTGATTTCCGGCGAATCTTATCGTGGCATTCAAATGCAATCTGAGAACGGAAACACGGTATCTATCACCGGCGATAACAACAGAGTATCAATCTGCGGTTCTCAATCTTCTCCTGGTAATGAATTTTCTCCAGTTAATGAGAATGTGAATCACAGAATGGTTTAACTAACCAGAATGTATACTCGAAAAGCTGACCAAGTTGTAGAAAGAAAATGAATTCCTGAGAAAGTATCAAAGTTACATTCTCTGGAGATCAACAGCCATCAAGAAACGTTGTTCTGAAAACTCATGGCTCTAGCCTGAACCTTACAACTGGCTCAGGAAAATTCCATTCACTTTTGGGTCCCACACATGATCACCCTTTGACATTGTAGTATCAGATGGATATACTCTTCAATCAATCTCATCTTTACTGTTCTTTTCGCTATAATTTCTAGATAACCACAGCACTTTTGAATCTTTGGACCGTAGCCAGTAGTTGCCGATTGCACGTGTAAAGCAATAGCATCATTAACAATGTTTTGAAAAGAAGTTAGAAAAGTAATCTAGGAGAGTTAAGGTTTAAAATTTGAATTGATATTAAAATATTATAAAATTGATTAATAATTGAATAAAATTGAATAATTTAAAATATAAGCGAAGAAAAAGACCTTCGATCATATCGAAAAGTTAAGTTTAATTAATAAAAGAAAGTATTAAATAAAAAAAATATTTATTTTGGTTCACAAAAGTTAATTTGTTTGTAAAAAGTTGATCATAAATTAAAAAATTGATCGTTTTCAATAATAAGAGTTATTAAAATAAATTAAATGAAAAATTTTAAAAACGAATCGAAAAGTTAATCGATTCGAAATTTTGAGTCTAATTTGATGTTTTCCTCGTATTTTCTTATATGATTGTCTTTATTTCTAATTTAATTCTTAAATTTATTTAGGACCTGTTTAGTTTCACTTTTTTTTGTTGTGATTTTTAATTTTAATTTTTAATTTTTAGTTTCTTGTTATTTAAAAAATTAATATTTATTTTAAAAATATTTTAATTATGAAATCAAATTTTTATTTGAAATCTATATATTTTGAAGATATTCTCAATTCAATTATATTTACTAAATTATTTTATTTAGTTTAATTGAATAAATTAAATTATTCATAATTTTTATTAATAATTATTCTATTAAATAGTTAAATAATATATATTCAATTGATAATTAATCAGGTTATAAAAATACAAAAACAAAAAACAAAAACCACGGTTTTTATAAATTTTAAAAATTAGAAGAAACCAAAAACTTGATTATTTATACGTGAGTTAAGCATTTGATCCAAGACAAAGTTTTAGATTAATAGGCTTAAAAATACAAGGAGAGCTCAATAAAAACTAGAGATAACATATTCCAAATGTCTGAGTTTTGAAATTTTTGCAATTCACTACTTAGACTTTTAAATTTTTCAGTTAAGCGATTAATATTTCATAATTTTAATATAACTCAGATCAAAATATTAGTTTTGTTAATGTTTTGCTAATTTTAGTTAACGAGTCATTTTTTCTATGTGTAATTGTTTACGTGGAAAATTAATTGTTAATTAATCATTTATATGAACTAAAATACCTAACTCATAACCTCTTTCTAATATTGGGTTAAGTATTTTAGTCCACATGGATGATTAGTTGCTAATTGTTTTTCACATGAATGCTTATATGTCACGAACCAAAAAGATTACATTAGTTAAATTAGTAAAACATTAATAAAACTAACATTTTGAACTGAATTATTAATGTCATAAAAATTAGTTACTTAATTGAAAAATTTTAAAAATTAGATACCAAATTAAAAGTATCTAAAAAAGATGAATAGTCTAGAATCTGCTATTTCTAAAAGCCATAACAAGTCCAACAGGACCAAAAGCTACAAGTTCAACATCAACATCAAAAGTTGAGTTTGAATATTTTAACACTTGTTTCTAATTTTAAAGAAAATTGGTTAGTCTAAGTTTAAGATCAAGTTTAGATATTCGAATTTGAATCAAAATCCAAGTAAAATTTGAACATATTCAAAAAGTTTAAACTCATTTACTAAAATTAAATTTAGATTTTTTAAATATACATGACTTATAATCGCGTGCACGAGCGTGTGTTTCTGTATGTTTATGTTGTACACATGTGTGCTCGTTTGTGTGTGTGTGAAGTTATTTTTAGATTATAATAGATCATAATTCGTGATTTAAGTTTGCTACCTAAACTAACCAGCATTTAAATCAAAACTCACCATTAATTGACTGGATGTGATAGTTTTTCGTACCAATTAAATGATAACAATAAGCTTAGTGAAAAAGACTAAATTTTAAATTAAATAATTGAGATAATTGTAACTATTCAACTTAATTTTTTTGTTTACCATAAATTAAATATGCATTTTCATAAATAACTTATTATCTACTTATACCAATCTTTTATGAAAAAAAAACATATCACTGAATTCATTGATAGTTATATAATAATCATTATCAAATTAAATTGTCAAATTAATTAATATTGATTATTCATGAAGTTCAGAACATAAAACAAGAATTAGCACTAGAAATTTTTTTTTTTGTAAAATGAATAAAGATATATTACTCTACATTGCAAGGTTTTAGAAAACCACGTAGGCCTCTATTCTAACTCATTCACCCTAAGTGTTCCTGGGCTT
>JANIIA010000004.1:4060818-4084397 GCA_027478495.1 Erythroxylum alaternifolium | reverse complement strand
GAAAGTCAAATTTCTACCACGTAAGCACTTTCTTATCGTAATCCTCTTTTTACTTATCAATTTTTGCGGTGCCACCGCACTTTCTTCCAACCTCCATTTGTTCGCCCGTAGATCTAAATATGTAATTGCGTTTGAAAGTTGTGATAGATAAGTATTTATCTCTACCATACCACAGATCCAAACGCAACTATATTCTTATGGTTCTATTGAAATAATAAAAAGAAAAAAACTATAATTTTCAAATTTTATTATTACATATTTATCTTTTTATGGAGTAATTATTCTTCACATATTTGTTGATGCTTATTCTAGAATATTCTTAATATTCATAAAATTCTCATGCCTCATCCCTGTCTCTCATTCTATAACACCAATCAAACCCAAAACTCTAACTCAAATCTTTTATCCAAAATTAACTATGATTAGTTAACCATGGTTACTATTAAAGTGGTAGAAATTTATAAAGAAAAGTTATATATTTCTAAAAAACTCACATGTCATCTTCCATATCTAATTCTAAAATACCAATCAACCCAAACCCTTAACTCAATCCTATATGCCCAAAATTAACCATGGTTAGTTAATCATGAGCACTACAAGTTGGGGCCTTTGCTTGGCTTTGCATATTTATTCTCTTTAAAAATATGGTAGAAGAGAGCAATAGAAAAAAAAGGTTAGAGAAAATAGGGCAAAGGTCAAGCGATCGTCACTTATTCGAAAAACACAAAAACATAAATCCCACAAAAATTTCTGGTACGTCTCTCTCTTTCCCTTTACTCAAAGATTTTCTTTTTAGTTTAGCCCAAAGAAAGAAAACACTGTTACTTCGAATAAATTGAAGAATAGGGACTGAATTAAATCCTTTTTCCTCTTAGTTTTATCTCTTTTCTCGAAACTAACACCTATTTAAATCTGCAATTAAGGAAAATCGAGAGGGCGGGACCGAAATTTGTTTTCTAGGGCTCTTCAAAACCCTAAAATCAACTTTCTTCCCGCCAAAAAGCACCGTTTACTGTTCTTGACAGGAATCGTGATGCTAACTTTCGTGTACCCTTTTGAATTTTATTGTTAAAATTTTCGTTCCTTGCTGGTTTTCTTATTAAGATTGAAAAAAGATGATAATATGTTTCTAGGGTTTTTGAATTGGGGAATTAATGGCAGGATGGTCGATGGTAGCAGATAATGGGCATGCACTAGATTGCGTTAGAAACTCACAAAAGAAGTTGGAGCCAGATGGGTTGTTGGTGGATTTCGAGGAGGTTTCGAGATGGTCTGGTCTCAAAGCACATCAACCTGATAAGAAGTATCAATGCTGGTTTACTGATTTGGTCAAAAATTTTTTGAAAAACGTCTGTGCACTAGAAGCTGGCTTTTGGACTCTCCCTCCAATGCTCGGAGATGGGCAAACAGTGGATTTGCTTAATCTTTTTTTGGTCGTGAGAAATAAAGGAGGATACGATGCTGTTTGCAAAAATGGGACGTGGGATTTGGTGGCTGAAGAATCTGGGTTGGGTTTGAGTCTCGCATCTTCTGTGAAGTTGGTTTATATAAAGTATTTAGATGCTCTGGAGAAATGGCTAGAAGGGCTTATTGATGAGAAATACTCGAAATCCAAGTCCAATGCTAGCAGCTCCGGTTTATCTGGGGTTTTATTGGAGTTAGGGGCGCAGTTTAATGGGTTCTTGATGGATGTTCAGGGTTCAAAGCATTTGGATTTGAAATCTGAATTGAATTTGAACAGTATGCTTGAGTCACGTGAGAGTGAGAAGTGTGATGTCGATGATGAAGAATCTTCCCTTTTAGATTCGTCGAAAGCTGTAGTTGGTTTGGCTGAACTTCAGACAATATGTAACAAGGTAGTAAATTGCAGTGAGATGGATTCTTCTACCTGTGGAGAGGAGAAATCCAAAGTGGAAAACCCAATTTCCTATTTGGGGAAAAGTGTGGAAGCGTGCAATGAGAATGATAAGCGTATGGTGATGGAAATGTGTGAAATCAACGAATGTGCAAATGTTATGGAATTGGAGTTAGATAATAGTGAGGAATTAAGTTCCTCTCGTAAGAGAAAAAGAGAGTCCTTATACAAGATGCTTAATTGGGTTACTGGGATTGCAAGGGATCCATGTGGTCCTGATGTTGCAGCATTGCCGGAGAGAGCAAAGTGGAACTCATTTGGAAATGAAGAACTATGGAAACAAGTATTACTTCTTCGAGAGACATTCTTCCTGAAAAGAAGTATTGATTCAAGTACTGAACAATCTTGGCAGGTATCTCTCATCTCTTGCTTGCGCATATTACATGAAAGGTTGATTGGTTGAATATTCTTCTCTTTCCTGTATGGAGTTGCGTTTCCTTTTTTCTTTAATTGTAAAAGGTAAATTATGTTAAAAACCGGTGCGCCTGCATGCATGAGGTACAATTCAGTAGTTGATTTTGGTACGTTTAACATTATGCTGGAATGCATGAAGTTCTGTAAGAGGACATAAGTCCCATGCCTGATTGGTTACTTGATATAATATGAATTATAGTCACATCAAACAATTAGCAAAGAGTTTTAGCTTTTTCTACTATTGTTGGTTGTAGATACATGTGTAGACTCATAAGTTGACCATGTTGTACAATCGTTTAAGTATGTCTTAGGGAGTTTCCAATTTTTGAATGATGTTTTTAAATGATAAGTTTGGACTAAGTTTTGAGTCTTATTTATTGATAAAAAAATGAGTTTGGATAAGGTAGCTTGAAAACAAGTGGTGGAAGTTTTTCTTCCACTTTTATATTTGTCCTCATCCTCCTATTATGCGGATCTCCTTCTCGTCCCTTTAACTTTTCATCTCTTGAAAATGTCCCCCATCCAATTTGGTTTGGCAAAGTAATGTTGATTCGAAAATTGAGGGTAGAACAATCAAAGGTTACATTGAGAAGCTTTTTAAGGAAAGTTTACCTTTTTGAAAAAGATAATGGTTATGGTAGGTCTAGTTTTGAAGGGTTGGTGTTGAGTTGGGTTTTAGATTGTCGTGGTGGGTCTAAGGTGGGGTGGGAGTGATTTTGGTGATGTTAATAGTGGTAAAGGTTGGTGGCGATGTTTGAGGTATGACGTTTTGATGGTGGAGTTGATTTGTAATTGCGAGTAATATTTTGTGGAGAATGTTTTATGTAGCTCTTGGTAAGGGTGGTGAGAGTTTCCAATTATAGTACAACTTTGACAGTCTTCGGTGCTTTCATAATTAGAAGGGGCAACCTTGTCATTGGGTTGGTAGTTGACACTGGTGGTGCAGGGTAGTTGTTTAGTATCGGTGCTAGAGGTGATGGTTGGGTTGTTGATGGTGGTAGAGGGCGATTAGGGGTGTAGCTATAATCGAGGGAGCTTCACGCTAGAGTATGCTTATTAGTTTCATATTCCTTATTCCTGTTGTCTTTCTTATTTTGAAATTCTCTTAGCATAAAATTCAATTTTTACACTATTCAATGCTATAATTAAATAAAAAACGTAGACTTTTCATATATTTTAAGAAACTTTAGAAAAACCTTCTAATATTTAAAAATTTCAAAAACATTGTTTTGATTTTCAGTATTTTAGAAAAAAATCTCTTCTTTTATATTTTGAAAAAAAAAAACGACAAAATACACATGATAAAGACATCATATATGAAGTAATCAAATGTCATATACATAGTAACTTGGTTTTTAAACCTAAACAAGTTAAACTTGATTTAAATTAATAATTTAAGATAATTATAATAAATTATTAGATTGATTTGAGTTTAATAGTTTGGTTGAATTGTTACGTAAGTAGTATTTAGTTGGTTCATTTGTGATTTTCATGTTACGTGTGTTTTTTGTTATTTTTTAGTTGAAATCTAAGAGAGTTTTTTTTAATAAAAAATTATAAGAATTTTTTAAAATTTTAAAGATTAAGGGATTTTTCTAAAGTTTTCTAAATTACAAAGGAGCTTCGTGTCTTTTACCCTTTTGATTATGTTATTCTAAACATAATATTCTCTCACCTTATCTTTTTGTTTGGAACTTAGTCTACAATTGTACTTCATACAAGGCCAACTCTTAATGAAGAAAATAACAGACAATCATCTAGGTGAAATGATACTTTTCGCTTATTCTTCTTTTATTACATATGACAAGAAAGATAAAGAAATATCCTCATTAAATATTTTTGCTTTTATAATTGTTTTGAATTTAGGTATTATTCCCCTAGATTATCTTATGCAGCTTTATGTAGTAGTGTGCTTATTGGTTATACTGTAAGTTGTGATTGATCTGTATTATTCATGTTTCCAATAACATTTAACACGTGTGACTTTTTTAATGTGTAGAAGTGAGTTATACGCAATAATTAAAAAACTCATCCGGTTTGATCGGTTCAATCGTAAAAATTTTGAACTGTTTAACTTTTTGGTTCGATTTTCAAATTTTTTATTCGATTTACTTTAATAATTCATTGTTAAAAATTGATTCGTTTATTAATTAATGAGTCAATTTTTGTAAATTAATAAATTCTTATAAACTAAAATCAATCAAATATTTTTCATCTAATAATCTTTTTTTTCAATTAAATTTTAAATCCTTCGATGGTTAAGGATCATTTTTTAATTATATTTTAAATTCTTTAATTGTATTCGATCTTTAGCTTATTATGGCTGTCTAATATTGGTTGAATCTTTTAAATCTTAATCCTGTTATTTTATCAATTTAATTTTCGGTTCCGTTTTTAAAACATTGATTATATGTCATCTATGGCTTGTCATTTCATGTATGGTCTTGCATCTTTTGAGTCCAACTACTTAGAGTTCTAGAGGCAAGAACATGAGAATCATAGCAGCATCAAACTACGTGTTTGCTGGTTCTGTTGAGCATTAAACTGTTGAACTTAATATCTTATTTAATCAAGGTAGTTTAGTGTTGATATATAATTCTCCTATTGAAGGTGATTGATACAATTGTTTCCGTATCTCCTTGATAGAAATTTCTTGTGCATTTTATTCCCATGTAGAAATATCAGAAGATGAATCCATCCATGTATGATGATCATGTTGGAACCAGTTACAATCTCAGAGAGAGATTGAAGTGTAGCAGGAAGCTATTTCTTGGGGATGCTCATGAAGCACAATCCTCTTCCTCAGCGGCACAAGGGATCTGTCATGATGATTTCTTAACTGGGCATCCAGTGCTTGACCTTCCACCGGAAAAGGAAGTTTCTTTAGGGCCGGATTTTCAGGTTGAAGTACCAGAATGGAAAGGCTTGGTCTCTGAAAGTGATGTAAAGTGGCTTGGGACAAAGATTTGGCCATTGGCAAAGGTAGAAAACAAATATATTATTGAAAGAGATCCTATTGGTAAGGGAAGGCAAGATTCATGCGGGTGTGAAGTGCCAAAATCCACTGAATGTGTTAGGTTTCACACAACTGAGCAAAAATTGAAGGTTAAGCGTGAACTGGGGATAGCTTTCCACCAATGGCGATTTGATAAGATGGGGGAAGAAGTTAAACTTTGCTGGACAAAAGAAGAAGAGAAGAAGTTCAAGACCATAGTGAGGTCAAACCCTTCTTCTCTTGACAAGTGTTTCTGGAATGAGATAGTGAATTCTTTTACTACTAAGAAAAGGGAAGATTTAGTAAGCTATTATTATAATGTATTTCTTTTGCAACGAAGAGCCCAACAGAACAGGTGTACACCAAGTTGTATAAACAGTGACGACGACGATGAAGATGAGCCAGAGTGTGTATTGGTAACTAATGGGCATGAAGCAGCTAAGTCACCTGGCTCCCTCATACGTTCTGGGAAAAAGGTACTTAAAAATGTCAAATAGCATTTTGGTGGAAAGAACTTGCCTTCAAACTGCAGTTTTCCTTCATTGGAATTAAGCTGTGGCTTTATGAACCAAAGAGTTTTGAACTGCCTAATGACTACTGGGGCTTGGGGATGTCTACCAACGAAATGTTTAATTCGGGAAAGAGGATTCATTTCCCTGCTGAGGGCAAAGCTGCTAGTGGTGAAGTTCAAGCCAGCTGCATTGCTATTCAACTGCTTTTGGTTGATCGGCTTCATCTCATTTCACTTAGGTTTTGTCGTGAGCTGAAAATGTGAAAGTTGCTGAACTGCTTCTGGTTCATTTTTGGTTATTCTTTATGTGACAAAGCTGACGGAGTTACAGCCGAAGGCATACAGTGAACAGTAAAAATACCTGAGGAGATGATTCTCTGCAATTCATATTGTTTACAGGAGGATGGTGTTGTAGCATTCTTGCTTCTTGGTATTTCCATTTTCTTTCAATTGTTATGCGTCCATTGCTACGAACTTCTAATTTGATATTCCATTCATAGTATCATGCATAGTGTGTTTATTAAATACCCGTTTTTTGAGGTTAAGATGATAGTCTAAATCTTGGAGTAATATTTCTGTTAAGGCCCGAGATTTAAGGAGGTTTAATAATACACAGTCAAATAATAGAGGTTATTTTTAAATGACCCACGTGAATAAAAAGAATAAAAATAAAAATAATTAAACCATATAATATAATATAAATAAAATTATAATAAATAATAAATAAATAATAGTAATGAAAATCCAATTAAGAATGATAATAAAAAGAAATAAAAAATATATAATAAAATGGTTAAAAAATTTTAAAAATAAATAAATGCTAATAATAATAAAGATTATTTAATAAAATTTAAGTATATATTATTTAAAATTAATTTAATATGTTAATTTTGACAAAATAATTTAGGTTAGAATTAATTCAAAACTCTCTTTAATTTCTTCTAATTATTGCAAGTATCCACACAAATTCATTAGCTCGATGACTCAAAAGGTCCGATCTGATCCTAAAAACGTCGTCGTTCTCCATTAGTAGGTCGGTAACGCAATGACACGTGACCGTTGTAACCGTTGGTTGTTGGAATAACAGAAATAACTGTCACTCTCTCTCGTCGTCTAACCTTGCCTAGGTTTTTTTCCCTTAACCCTCTTGCTCTTCTTCCTTTAGTTTTTCTTGTTTTGTATTAAAAAGAAATGTTCATTTTATAATAATAAATAATGATCATAAGTCCAAGAAACTATAAAAACTCACCACCAGCTACATGTTTGTTGGTTATACTGTTCATTGCTTCTTTCTTGCTGCTCTTGTTAGTTTATATCTCTGATTCTCCATTAAGGTCTCTCCTTCGTCTTTGGACAAGTGAAAAGGATACGTAAAAGGAAAGAGATGATAAGGGAAGGAGCCATATCAACACGCATCATGAAGGACGTGCAACAATTGTTACTCTTCTTGACTGAGTTTCTTAAAAACTTCTCTCTTTGGTCTGATTGAAACTGTTTGCTTTTGTGTTGTTTTCTGGGTTTTAAATCATGTTTTGAGTGGGTTGATGATGGAACAAATCAATGTAGACGTGGACCGGATTGATGATACCATGAAAGAGCTTTTTGTTAATTTCGAGGGACCTGAAAACAGTAATTCTTCATTACTCTCAAATCTTTTTCTTTCTTTCTTCTCCATGTCTTGGTTCATCTTCATACAACTACTGAGCAATCAATTCCTTTTGTGGGTGTTGCTATTCCTTGATTTTCTTTCTTCATATGGCTTTACTTGCCCTTTTCGATTCATGCATTCTGCAGATTCTAAGATGTTTTAGACACATTTCAGTATAGTGATGTTGAAACTCGCTAAGAACGTTTTCGCAATACATTGGATGAACAAAAGTGAGAATCTTTTTCTGGTTTTGGGATGAACTGTGGCAGGTCTTTATCAAGGATGGGTGTGGGAGGTAAAGGTCGAGTTGCCCAGTGATTATCCATATAAAAATCCCACAGTTTTCTTTGTTACTCAGATCTACCACCCAAACATCGATGAGCTGTGAGTAGTTGATTTCAAACAAAGAGCTATATTTCATAGAATATCTTGTTAAAAGAAAGATGACTTGGGGAGTTTAATTTTCACGGTCTTTTACTTTCAGTTCTGGTGCAGTTTGTGTAGATGTCCTCAAACAGAAATGGCAACCTACGTATGGTAAGAACTTTCCTTAGGCTTTCCCAGATAGATATTCAAGTTAGAGATAACAATGTTCCTCGAGTTCTATCCACATTGTTCTCCAGATTTGTTGCTAGTGTTTAGAGATATACTACCACAGCTTCTCAAAAATCCAAATCCTGAAGAGCCACTTAACGAAGATGCTGGAGAACTGATGCTGCAAGATCAATCTGCTTATGAAAAGGAAGTTCGAGGTAATGACCCTTTTAGTTATGTTCCAATTTTCTTGCTATCCATTTTGATATTATTTGCCAATGAATGCAATACCTTCGTTTTGGTATTGTGAGTACATCATCCTCGATTTTACTCTACAAACTACATACTAGGCTATGTTACTGGGAAAATTAGTAGAATCCTGATCAATCAGATGTTCAGAAATCGCTCCACATCACACTTTTGGTACCTTGCATGCATTTGGTAAAGAAGAGAATAAGACTCAATCATCATTCTATCAAACAAAATAGGAAAAGAAGAGAGGAAATTTTTGTCAGCCTGTACATCACACCTTTTTTGCAGCTCCGAGAACTTGTGAACCGAACACATTTATTTCGATGTTTAGGTGTTATTTCCGTTCCCATATGCCTGAATTGGTTCATATTGACTTAATGAGTTCATGTATGCCTATTGAAGATATAAACCAAATGTATAAATACTTAATAACTCATAAATTACTTGTTTAAATAATCATTAGAATTCGTTAATGTAGTGCAAACTGCACCTCAACTTGAACACGAGACTTCTTACATTTGGAAGAAACGACGAAAGATGTACATGTCCCCACCTGTAATTGTGAATTCTAAGTTTCGATATTTAACATCTACTTGTGCCCACATGTCCATGACACTGTTTTTATCGTTTACTTGCAGAGCACTGTGCAAAATATGCAAAACGAAAGGTCGTTGTGGCTGTCCCAGAAGAAGAATCGAAAGATGAAGAGGTGAGTGAAGAGGAAACAGAGAATCTGAGGACGAGGAAATGACAGGCAAAGCAGATCCTCAACAGCCTCATTTGTCTTTCAACTGTTGACATGAAATACATGTACAAAATGTGTAAATTGGTTTCGTTTTCAGACAAAAGAATCGGAATTTTCAGGCTCCAATCTTTTGCTGCTCACTGATAGCCATTCAATAAAAGTTTGAATCCTTGGATCATAAGAAATACATCAAAGCATGAGAGCTTTGTGATTTTAACCTAACAATGGTCAGATGTAACCTATGACTGATGGATTGCCAGTACTCACTGCAAGGTGCAGTATACAATTGATAAACAACCTACAATACTATGAACAATAACTTGATTTATACCATTCAAATATATAATATCCTTCATTACTGAAGTCACAAATGGCTAGGCCTCCTCTTACCAGCATCTGTTCTCAACCTCTTTACAGGATTCGCCCATCCAACAGCACCGTCACTGCAATTTGTGGGTTGAGATTGTTTGCCCCACAGCTGAGTCGGCCTTCCATCCTTTGGGGTTGAACATGAAGATGGACTCATGATGTTACGACCTATACTAGGAGGTGAAACTGGAGCACTTGATCCATTCCTAGATTTTGCGAGTGACTTGTCCCTGTCTTTCCTCTTCTTCTTGCAGATGACCAACTCCCCGGGATGGACTGGAGAATCATCCTGATGATGAGGTTCCCTGTTGCTCCCACTTCCACTCACAAGCCTAGCTTCTTTCTGGGATAAGTGACCTCGGGCCCTTGAATCTTCACCCGGAGGAATTGAACCGCGCTGCATTGGCTTACGGTTGGTGCCAGCCTCATGTTCTACTTCATTTATTGGCTTGTGTCTCTTTTGGCCTAAAGGCACCTGCCTTGAGGTTGGAGTAGAAGCAGGGGCAGATGGTGCGGCAGAAAAAGAGAGTGCATTTCTGACTTCACGGAAATCTGTATCTGGAAATGTTACCTTCAAGATATCAAAGACGAGATCATGTACTTTCCTTGCTTCAGATCTAACCTGCACCAAGTAAATACACCACATAATGGTAACAATGTAAAGGCTTGAATGGGCACACAAGACCCGTGTTCAAATAGCGTACGTACACTACACAGAACAGCACAATTATTTACAAGAACAAAGTTAAATGAGCAGTCATACCTCATGTGAGAACCCATAGAACTGCATGGCACCCTTTAACATGAATTGCATGTCAAACACAAGCTCCATCACTCCACTGTACTCCAATCTGTCAACACGTTGTTCAATCTTCCTCAAGTCCAAAATATTATTTCCAGCACCACTTGTGTACCCTGAATTCTCTATTCTCTTCCACAAATCTGTTAGTAGGGGAGTTATTTGTTGACCTTCCTTATCCAGAACCCTCTGAAGCTTGCTAATCACATTTTTAAACTGCAGAAACAAGAAATGTTTTGTAGGTAAGCAGACAACGGAAAAAGATAATGCTGAGACTGAAAAAGATCAGAAAAAACCCGTTGAAATTTAGGAACTTCAACAAATGGAAGCTAAATTAGTATAAGTTCAAACAGGACAAAGATAAAGTAGAAGTCCTAATAAGATTCCTAACCCCTGAAATTGGTGAAAACATCTTTAAAAAGCCACATTTATTGCAATCTAGTTCATTCTAGTAGTAAAGATATTCCATTGGTCAGAAATAAAACTCATCAAAGCTCAAATTCATGCAAGGACGTTGTACTATATTAACTGAAATGTGAGGGGTGTTCAAATAATCAAATCTTTCATACCCTATTAATCATTTCGATACTTAAAACTTGATGACTTGGCAAAAACCACATTAAATAAGACATATGACAGGACATACGCTGATTAAAAACAGATCAAGATGGTACATACCCTTCGCTGGATACCATCAGACATCTTAGTTCCCACTGCCAAATTCCCACTTGTATTTGTCATTTTCGCGTCCCAACTCTCTCTGGAGTGTTCAGCAGCATCTTCTGCTGATGTAGACTGCAAATTCAATCGGCCATATTTAGGAGAAGCATGCAATTTTGATGTGTTAGCTATTTTCTTTGGAGCCAAGTTCCGCCTACGCTTTGCAGAATCGCTCTGATCAGGCTTGGAAACCTTGGGCTCTGCAAATGTTTTTGTTTCAGTATCAACCCTCAACTGTGTTTGATATTTATGATCACCTGGATATGCTAACATCGAATCTCCACGTTTAGCATCAAGGCTAATTTTGTCCTCTTGCCTTTCCACAGTATGACGTGGTCGAATACGAATACTGCGTTTTCTTTTTATCTTAGGTTGCAGAACTTGTTCATCTTCACCCTCATCGCGTTCATGAATCCAACTTCCTGACTGCTGATGGTCCATTTGAGAATCTCCAGATACAGCAATTTCTCCTTCCTCTAGTTCATCTGCCTGAAAAATGATTAGGAGGAAAGGAGTGACTAGCTAGCAGAAGTCAACCAATCTAACTGCACAAATACACAATGAGAAGAACCATACCGGCTTTTTAGAATGAGAACGTGGTTTGCCATCTAGCGCAGAAAGAGACCCAAATTTCTGAGAAGAAACAGGAGACACTGTTTGTGTCATTCTTCGGCTATCAGAAGATGACCCTGAGGAACCAGCTTCTTCCAGCATATAACTATTTTTGTTGTTTTCCACTGCCCGAGGGCACCCATAACTGTCATTGCAAACAGGAGCATCATCATCTGATTGGTCTTTGTTGATAGGTGGAGCTCCAACCGCACCACTCGATTCATCATCTTCGAATTCTCTAATTTCTCCCTCTTCTTCGGGTGCAGAATATCCATTTCTCTCATCAGAACTCAAGTCAGAGTATTCTCCATTTTCTTCATCAATTTCCTTGTAATTAGGAGATTTCTTGCCCTTTGGTCTGCCTCTTTTTCTTTCAGTTTCACTTGATTCAATGCCCATACCACTAGAAAATAGGATATTCTTCGATGGTTTTTTTGATAAATTAGCAATTAAAGTACTCACTTCCTTCGTACCAGCTCGGAGCCACTTAGGTACCTGGTCATACCTTGTCATCTCATCTGTCCATTCCAGCTCTTCATCCATTTGATCAAACAATTCAACTTCATCTTTGCTACGGGCTATCATGCGATTAACCTCCTGGAGTGATGGAACATCGTGGACTGTTTCTTGATATCGCTCTTCATCATGTAATAATGTCTCTAAAGTCATACGTCTCTCTTCATGTGTTGTTCTTTGGTCAAAACGCCCAGCATTTATGACCTCATCAGCCATGTCAATCTTGTACTGTTGAATGTTATTTCTTATGAGACTCTCAATAGATCCCATATAACGGTCCTTACCTGCAAGGTCATCTTCTAAATCAACTGTACCTCCACTTCTTATTTCATCCTCTTTCTGATGGCTAGAAATCTTGTCAACAACTGCTTCCATGTAAATGACTTTAACCTCTCTTGTCTGTCCAATTCGGTGGGCTCTGGCAACTGCCTGTTCCTCATTCTTCGGATTTGGATCAGGATCGTATATGATGACTGTGTCAGCAGATTGAAGATTAAGACCCCTTCCAGCAGCACGAATGCTGAGCAAAAAGATGAAACAGTCTGAACCAGGACTATTAAAGTCAACTATAGCCGATTCTCGATCTTCCAGGCTAGTTGTTCCATCTATCCTTCTGTATAAAAGGTGCCGCCATTGCAAGTATTCCTCCACAATATCAAGGAGTTTTGTCATGGTACTGAAGAGAAGTACCCGATGTCCGGTTCTTTGAAGTTTTATGAGGATCCTATCCAAAATCCATAATTTCCCACAAGATCTAACAAGGAAATCCTTGGAGAAGTCACTAAAATAGGGGTAATTAAGCAAAGGATGATTGCAAGCTTTCCGAAGCTCCATACATCTGTTATTTAAAGTTCTATACACCTTAGGCTGGTACATAGGATTTTTTTGAACCCTTCGCTTCTCATCTTCTGGATCAACTCGAAGAGTGCCAGTAGATTTGATCCAATCATAAACGGCACTCTGAATGGCAGACATTCTACATCTCAAAACTATTGAAACCTGCAATCCAGCACTGACAGTGTAATTAACTATACTCAAACCGTGGCAGACATAGAGCTAGGAACTGCAGTCCACATTAACATACCTTGGGAGGAAGTGAACCTTCTACATCTTCTACACGGCGTCTGAGCATAAAGGGTTCCAAAATCTGATGGAGTCGGTGAATGATGATGACCTTCTTTTCAGTCTCAAGCCAGTCGTCATCTCCATCATGTGTAGGACCTTCCTTTTGAAATGGTTTTGAGAACCAATCATGGAATGCTTTCCTATTGTCAAAAACTTCAGGAAGAAGTAGATTCAAAAGTGACCAAAGTTCCTTCAAATCGTTCTGCAGGAAGCCAAAAGGAGAGGAAATCATCCATGTTACTCATAGCATGGTAGACATAGTTCCTAATCACTAATCTAAAATCCAGTTCACAGGGTTAAATTATGCCTCACTTTTCACCAATGCAGAGTTATTTAATAGAAACTGATTTAAAACATGTATTTCTGATCTATAAAATGCAGTAACTCCAATACATATACAGTACACATCGGCAGCTGCAATACATAATTATATGTGGAATTTACCCGTTAACCACCACAATCAAGCCATGTGCAGAGCAACAATATGGTAATCTTGTTTAGGTTCTGCTTCTGAAATAACTAATAAACAGGCATGCCTAATACACATCAAAAATCCTGAAACTAACTTTGCTTCTCAAGACAATTGAATTTGGGCCATGGTTACAGATATGAGAAAGAATCTAAAAGTTAAATCATCAACAGGCATGCAAAAAGCACATCCTTCTCATATCTAAGGTTACTACCCAAATTTTATAATCTAAAAGTGAATGAAAGCAACAAATGCCACATTCCTAATGGTACCATCGATGGATATGCCATCAATCCAAGTAAAATTTATTACACTTTTTTGATCACCTTAAACTCCAATTGAATAAAACCAACCCCCTGATAACCTTTTCCCGACGCAATCAAGATGGTATACAGAGGCAATATGCATAGAATGCATAAGTTACAGAAATCAGCAAAGATATTTCTAAAATTCATATTCAATTTAGTCTAACACTTGCAAGCATGTATTAAAACATACCTGCAATGGTGTTCCTGTAAGAAGTAAGCGCCTCTGGCAACGATACCTGTCAAGATCACGAGCTAAAACTGATTCCCTGTCCTTCATTCTCTGTGCTTCATCAATTATGATGTACTTCCAATCCACTCTTGAAAGTTTTGAGCGATCATACATGATAAACTCATAAGTTGTCACTAGTACATTGAATTTCATCGCTAAAACCTCCTACAGAAAATTCATAAAGGTTGGCAAGTCTTAAGAAACTCAGCAATCAAATAACTAAAGATTTCATCTTACTTGAGAAAACAATTTTGATCGCTGATCCTTTCCACCCACATAGAAGATGCAAGACACAGATGGCAGCCAGTTGAGGAACTCACTCTGCAGCATTAACTCATTAGATACAGCAACACCAACATGTGAGCAATTTGCAGCCATAATTGACTAACCTTCCAATTCACCAAAACAGCATTAGGAACAATTATAAGATGTGGTCCATAATTTCCTTTAAATTCCATCAGATAAGCAATCAACGCCATCACCTGGTCAACAAATAAAGCAAACACATCAAGACAATTGGTACAAAGATTTGAATCTTTCTCGCTAATCATATACACTTCCAGATGGACAAAGCAATTCAGGATTCATATATCCAGTGATAACCAACAACATTATGATAACTGTTTTATGGGAACAATTCTTTAGTTTTGTTATTTACGTGGTAAAAAGAGCGGTTCTTAAAACTCAAGCCAAGAGGCAATCACCTGTACAGTCTTCCCAAGACCCATTTCATCAGCCAGGATTCCATTCAACTTATTATTATATAAAGAAAGCATCCACTGCAATCCAACCTGAAGGAGACGAACAAAGACACAGAAGTAGCTCAAAACCAAGATGCAATGAAATAATACTGAAAAACAAAACAAATAAACAATTCAAATATCCTAACATTAGCAACCTACAAGCTGATAGTCTCGCAAAGTTCCTGCCCGTAACATTGATGGCTGCCTTATGACCCTTTCATTCACAGCATGAGCAAGGCTGTAATATCTGTGGAGACACATGGAATAAAAATAAAAAGGAAATGTGAATGCTAGTACACTCAAGTATCACCTTTTACTGGTAAAAGCGTGTGGATTCTCAACAGACAATTGAATATTCGTTGTCCATAATACATATTCATGCATCACAGAATATACTGCAGAGATTTCCAGATCAAAATCCTTCCTAGTCAAACATAATTGTTGCATCCACTTCCAAATGCAAGGAAAAGAATTGAAAAATGAAACATGTTACCAAACAGATAACTTACTTGTTGACAGAGGAACTATCCTTGGGTGCATTCATTTCTATAAACCGGTTTCTTATCATTACTTCCTCCCCTGCACAAGCTGCTGCAACCCTTACTTCTTCTTCCGATAGGCCCTTTGGCCAATAAAAAATAAAAATGATTAGAAACTTCAATACACACCAAACACACAAAGCCTCGAGAGAGAACAGGTAAAACTATTAAATTAACAGTGGGATCTCTTAGTTCTTTCACTAAGAAAGAAGTAACTAAACGTATAAAAAAATGGGTAAGCGGTTCACACTACATGTGAAAATGTGTATGTTTATGACAGCAAGCAAGACAAAGATGGAATTTCAAAGCATGCCTGAAGTCGTGCAGCTGCTGCAGCAGCATTTGCTGCTTCCTCCACTTCTTGCTGATTCTTTGCAGCCGTTATCTTACTTCCCAGCTTATGAAGATATTCTTCCGTTTGAGTCAAGAACGATGACAGGACAGCATACCTTTCAGCAGCATCACCTACGATGCTAGTCTGCTGCTCCAGTAGCATTTCTCGGTACCTTTCAACATCATTGTTCTTCAAAGCCTCCATCCGTTTATTTCGATCATCATCTTTCCTTTTTGAGAATTCCCTCAACATTCTCTCATGGTATTTGGCAACTCCTCTGTTGCGTGCAGTACGTGCATCACGGATAGCCCAGTGGGCCTCCAAAAGTTTCTTACGCCACTGGAAGATCGATTTCAGTTGCTTATCTCTCAAAGCTTTTTGCGATGCCTGCACCTGTCTAGCCAGCTCCATACGTTGACGCTCACACAGCCTAACAAACTTCCGATAAGGTCTGTCAGGCATAGCCATTATTTCTTTTTGCTGTTGATCCACTTCATCTCTCAAGCGAGCTTGTAAATCTAAAAGTCTGAGCTTCTTTTCTTCAATTTGTAACCGCAACACTAGATCTGGACGAATCCTTTTCCTCTCCAAATTTACAGCCAACAAATCATTTATTTTCTGCAGATTTTTGGAACGCTTCTTACTAAGCACTTCCAGGCCTTCCTCATACAGAAGATCTTTGACATCATATGCCAATGTTAGGTTATTGTTGGTGTTAACAATGCCTGCTGATCCAACAGAGTCATGTTTCCTGGTAAAAAAAGGAAAATCAAACAGAGGACCATGATATTTCCTGCCAGAGCCATCTTTCTGCTGAGGTGTAATGCCAGCTTGTGCAGGTTTCTTAGCTTGCGATGGATCAGAAATAGGAAACTGTGATGCAACAGCTTTCCCCCTATCAGTTGCAAGATCATTTCTTACAGGATTTTTCTGAAGACCACGCTCAACATCCTGGTCTGAATTAACAGAAAATGTAACGCTTTGTTGCTCTTCTTTACCAGTAGCAACCTGGGATGTAGCTTCCTTTGTTGTGACGGGGGCACCTAACATTTGAATTTTTGAGATATTTGGTTTCTCATCTCCTACAAAAGCTTCTTCTTTCGAAGAATCCTGTTCATTTATAGAAGGCATGGCCTGTGCCTCCTCACTGGACTCCAAATGCCTCGTTTGGTTTTCTGCAACCTTCCTGCTGGATCTGTCTTGATTACTTCCTCCTGCAGAAACAAAATGTTGCTGCAGTTGCAATTCAAGAGGTGGAGGAGCAATAGACTGAAGAAGTTCTTGAGGAAGAGTACATTCTCCTTTCTGTCAAAAATCAACTACATTTCATCAGCCCCTTGTTTAGTGACTGGAAAAACACTAGGAAAAAATATTGCAAAAAGTTAAGTGCAAGAGAGCAACAAATCAACAGACCTTTAGTCGCCTAAATGCCAGTATTTGCGCTTTAAGTACATGCAACTGTTGTTTGGTGAAACCAACATGTTTTAACATCTGTGCAACTGGTGCACCCGTTGATGGGAATTGATTGCCCGAACCTCCATCATTAGGAATAGTACACTGTGCAGAAGACCAACTTGCCTGTTTAAAATGTTGGATTGACAAAGTATCATTGCTGCTACTTGCATTATTTGCAGACAAAGTCTGATCTACACCTTGGGTCACGTTTGAAGATGACTGAGGAGGGTGCATAGGAGGCATTCCATTCCCATGCATAACTGCCTGCCTAGTAGGTGCTTGAGACTCTCTATTGTGAAAACCATGCTGCTGCATTGCAAGGATGTTGGAGTTGTTCACTATCCCCGCATTTGATGCTAAGCCGAAAGGCCCAGGTGGTGCAATCTGCCTACCTTTAACAGAATTAGATTGTCCAGATACATCACTAGATAAATTAGCATGTGGAGAATTCTCATTTGCAACAGGTGTAGAAGCAACTTGCTGATTTGAAGCATGGACAGGTGATGATTGTGCTCCTGTATTAATTTCACTTGGCTTCATCTGGGCAGCTATCCTAGACTGCATGAGTGGAATGAGCTGCGCCATTACATTGGCATTTGCAGGTTGCGAAAGATCAATATTGCGCTCGAGTGCCCATGCTTGCATGGCGTGCAACTGTGCAGCTGCTGCAAGCTGGTTATTGGTCATGTTTTGCACGCTTTGCTGACCCTGTGGTGGCTGCATAGCTCTTGCAATATTTGCAGGCATTAACTGTCCAACACCTGTTTGCTGGGCTGCCGGAATTTGCTCATGCCTGTGTTCAGAGGTTAGTGGCTGTACATGCTCTATATGCTTTTCTGCACGAGAAATATGTTCAGAGGAGGTTTTGGATGATGATGTCTGACAATGAGAATTGGCCTGCATGGACACAAGTTCCTGCATCTTCAGATTTCCCATTCGTATATCCTGGTCCTTGCCAGCTGATGGGCCTACTAATCCCATCTTAGCTTGCTGCTGCGATTGCATGGCCAAAGCAGACTTCTGTTGGGCAGCCTGGAAAGCAAATTGGAGGTAAGCCTGCTGAACAGGACTGAGCATTTGTTGTTCCGCCTGACCTCTACTCTGCCCTTCCTGGGAGGCACCATGTTGTTGAGATAAATCAAAAAATTTTCTTGACTGTTGAGGAATTTGCATTGAACCTGGGGATGAGGCAAAATTGTTTCCTCCCATAAACCCTTGAAAAACACCAGCTTGATAAGCTAGAAGAGCTTCATTTCCTTCTGGTTTTCTCAGTAGTAGTTGCTGTTGTAATGCCTGCATGCAAAGATTATTGTTGTAAAACGGAGAAACTGTTCAATCATTTAAAAGCAAAGGAGTATTTTTGACTGGCAGTTTCAATGCCAAAAAGCCCTTAAACAACTCCACAACTTAGCAGGTACCATGATGTAACTCATCAGCTACAAAGATAATTCAGAGAAGATATTCAACCAAACAGCTAAGCACTAAAATTATGTTCATGACTCAGAATCTTCATTAAAGAAAAGAATCAAAGTGAAGGTATCTGATTTGTGTAAGCTCCGTTTTAAAACGGGTATAGAATTCATCTAAAGCCCCAAATTTCTGCCCAGAGAGAAAGAGCGGGAGTGAGAAAGACAAAAAGGGGTTAACAAAATAAGTTAGCTAACGGAAGTCAGAAAAATACAAGCACATAGGAAACAAACAAAAACAGTCATAATTTTGACAAATATGGATAACCCAAGATTCACCCAAATATAATTAAAAGAAAATAAAACATGAAAATTCAGCCGCAGTTGAGGAATTGGAAATTTCCAAGCAGAGCCCACATGGTTGCCACACAATTAAAGCTCTCTCGTCAGTAAAGTGCAGAGAAGTAGATTGATGCCCAATTACAACTAACACATCTCTTACCAAATTCCCATATTACAACTATGCCTAGTTTGCACCACCCAGAACGCCAAAAGCAATTTCAAGATCATACAATACTTTATACAAAATAACCCAAGAAATCACTCGCATTAATTGCCGAATTCACTAATCACTTCCCACTAATCACACATTACACTTCTCCTTGATTAGACAAATGCCATAAATCTGTAAAACCTCCGAATGCCAAACCAGCCAAATTTTACCTGCCTAGCCCCTAATTGCTGTTGTTGCTGCTGCTGCTGCTGTACTGAATCAAACCCTAACTGCGGCGTCGATACGGCGGAGGACGACGATGACGGCGACGCAGCTGCCGACGTCGACGCTGCCCTGCCGGCCGGCCCTACCCGGCTTGGCCCACCACCACCAGATTGCATGCAAATTTAACACAACAAAAAAAGGAAAAAAAACCCAAAATCCAAGAAAAGGGTAAAAAAAAAAAAAGGATCAAAGCCTTGAAACGGAGAAGATACAGGTGAAAAAGCCAAAAGTGCCTCCAAAATATCAACAAAACCCCTATTTTACCCTCCGATCCCCAACGTCCAAACCAACCAAGCTCACAGCTTTACACACACACACACTCTCTCTCTCTCTCTATATATATATACCCACCGTCTCTCTCTAGGCTTTTGATTTTGTTTTGTCCATTATCTCATCCTCCCACAATTTCACAAAAAAATAACCCAGAAATTAAAAAAGATACGATTTTTACGGCCAAAGCAGGTTGATCCAGACAGAGTGAAAGCGAGAGTGAAACAGACACAGACAGAGAGATTCCCACATCCTCTGTGAGTTTCACGCGACATTTTTTGATTATGGAAATACCCCTAATTAAAGTCAAACCCTAGGATTTGTTTTTGGGATTTGATCTATTCTTTAATGTATTTACCCAACCGGGGTTGGTGATGTGAAGTCATTGAATGTAGAGTTCTGTCGTTTTATGTAACTACGTCGTTACGTGGGGTCCATGTGGGATTTGCCCCTGCTGTCCCGTTTAATTACCGTCCGAGTCCTTTCTTGCCCTGGGGACGAAGCTTTACAAATTACAATAACAAAGGGAATAAAGAATAAAGAGAAAAAACATCAAAAATATCGATCTCATCAAAAGTTATGCCCAATATAGAGGATAAGTATATTGCCAAATTTTGAAAAAGATAAAATAGTTTGAAACCCTTTTTTCGAATTTCCTTTTTTAGAGAACATAAAAAAATTCTTCAAATTTAATAAAAATTTTTAATTTTAAATTATTATTATTTTAAATTAAATTTAACCTCAAATTCTAACATAATTTATTGTTATTTAAATTTTAAATAAATTTAATTAATAATTTTTATTTAAAATCAATAACTTATACAAACAATCTTTTTGGTTTGTTATAATTTAAGTAAAGTGACCCTTAGAGTAACTCATAAAGTTATTCTTTGTAACTTGAAAGCCACAAATTCATGTTACAGAAAAAAATCTTTTTATAAAATATAAAGGAAAAAATTGCGTACAATTGACGACCCTCCCTTCAATCCTTGCAAAGTGGAGTGTTTTGTGCACTGGGGCAACAAGTGATACCGAGCTATTCCTTTATAACCTATTATAACTTCCTAATCCTGTTAACTTTGGATAAGGTGAAATTGCATTATATTCTTTTATTATAAGATAAGAATATTATAAAAAATTTTAGGTCAGTTAATAAATGGATATTTTTTAACAAAATTAATAAGATACCCTTAAAATTTTTACACTTTATTTTAATTCTTTTTTATTATAATCTAATTTAAGTGGCATAATGCTTGCACTTACACTCTATAAAATTTAAGAGAAACTATGACCTTCTTCATTATAAAATGTAAAATTATTTTGATTTTATTTTTTGATTTTAATCTTTATATTTTTCAAATTATTATATATACCTTTTGTTTGTTTATTCATATTTATGGCATTAAGTCCCGTTAATGAATATCTAATGAAATTGACTAAACAAATTAAAACATTTCATAATAAAATAAAGTGTTAATTACTAAAAAAAGTTCAAATTTTTGTCAATTTTTCAATTATAGTTCGAACTTAAAAAAAAGCAATAAAATGCCAAAACTTTCAAATTTTTTCAATTCTAGCCCGAAATTCAAAAAATAGCAATAAAATGCTTAAACTTTCAATTTTTTTCAATTCTAGCCCGACATTAGTGTTTCCGTTAAGTTTGATAATGTGGATTGCCACGTGTTTCATAATCCTTAACTATTAAAAATACACGTCAACTAAATTTAACACAACAAATGAAAATTAATGAAACGACGTCGTATAATTACATAATTGAAACAACATCGTTGTTTAAAAATGACTTAAATCAAATTACGCAGCCTAGATGACCTTACACTTTGATTTCATTTTTTTCCTTTTGTTTTCAATTTGTTCTCTCGATGCCCTTACCCTTTGATTTTCAGATTACGCAGCCCCAACACCCTCACACTAAAAGAATCAAAAGAACGAACTGAAAACAAAGAGCTTATTGGTGCGGTATGTTGTAATACAAGAGTAGTTTGGGGCGTCAGAAGAACAAATAGAAAATAAATGACTGAGGGCATAGGGAGAACAATAGATAATGTCGGGCTAGAATTAAAGAAAATTGAAAGTTTGAGCATTTTATAACTACTTTTTGAAGCTTTGACTATAATTGAAATTTTGACTAAAATTTGAGCTTTTTTTAGTAATTAACCCTAAAATAAATAATAGTTTCTAAATTAGGAGGAATTAAAATTTAAAAAATGGGAGAGAGAGGGAGAGAGTAAAGACTATAAACTCATTAATTCCATTAAAAATGTATATATTTTAACAAGAGGATATATTTAGAAAGATCCTTTCAAACCTAAAATGCTAGTAAATGAATTTGCCTGTGAGATTTCTGTATCACTTTGTGGAATATGCTTTAGACTTCTTCTCCCACTACTACAACCTCTTTGAATCCCAATCCCCAACACTATTCATCAACTTACTAGGGTCCTATTTCAACAACTAAATTTTGTCAGAGCAAAAGTCAAAATTCAAGTCTATACAACTCAAAATGAATCACTAATTCAACTTATCACATTCAAATAATCAAAGAAAAGACGTCTCCAATCAAATAAGAACATGAATAATAAAAAACAGGAATTCCAGCAATTGATAGTATTAAATCATCTCATAATAACTTAAATTAATCCAAAAAATAATATCCTAAATACTCAAAACAATATGTTTAAAATGAAATTTTAACAATTAATCATAACTAAAGCTTGGAAAATCATAAATAAGTAGAATAAAGGATTAGGAAAATTCATTGAAGTGCTTCAATTTCAAACTCCAAACCAGCTCTTTCGAGGTTTAAAAAATCCTCCCACCAACCTTGAACTAGCTCAAGATAGGTGGGTAGTGGTTCCCTATCACCCCAAACACTCCTTGGAATGACTTTTTCGTTCAACCCGCCTTGACAGGATGATAGAACCTCTGGGAGCTCTTAACCTTGCGTGAATGCTTGCTCGTCCTTCTTCTCCACTACTCTGCCATTTTTATCGTAACACCTCATACCCAACAATGAAATCAGCATATCGAGTGTTACTGTATTCTTACATACCTAACATTTCGAACTACAACATTTTCTATTTAACACTTCATTATTCTAGCAATTACTATTCACTTTATAAAAAATTGACAAAGATTCCTCTATATTTACTTAAAACTTCCTTCAGAAAACTACAATACCCTTCTCATGCACATTACTCAATTACCCATCTCCATGTCAAACTCCTTGACAAAATAATTTACCCATCCTCCAATACATTTCAACACATCTAAACCAGATTTTATACATAACTTTCATGTATTCATATATAATTTACAATAAAATCTTGTCAGATCCTTCACTTCTTTATGTGTACATGTCATAACTAAAATCAAAATAAAAATTTGTAGTACATCCACCTCCAAATCTTTCGAGATCCTCTATGTGACTATTGTCTTATAGTAGATCCACCATAGTTTTCTTCTAATTCTCTTCAAAACCTACCCGCAGAAAGAAAATCCACACGTTAAGTTATAGGCTTAGTGGTGTTCAAGCACTTTCATTTCTCATTCAATTCAATTCATTCAACCATAACATGCATAATATATAATATATTTTAAAAAATAAAATATCTTTATTTATTTCTAAGCATAAATAAGCATTTAAAACCAAGTTATGAAAAAATACAAGTATGTATCTACTTTAATAATTCACATCTAATTACACATTATATATATATATATATATATAATTGTACAACTTATTCACACAGACGACTAGAAAGATCAGGGAAGGGGCAGGAACTACAGTCACTAAAAGAAGGAAATGAATTTCTTCGAGGTTTCTTAAGGATAAAGGAAGAGTGTTCCAGCGGATGGAACACCTTAAAAGCGGG
>JANIIA010000004.1:4011173-4022715 GCA_027478495.1 Erythroxylum alaternifolium | reverse complement strand
TAGGTATTTTAGTTTTGTCAGGCTAATCTTAAACTCTTAAGATTCCATCCTGAGAGTTTTAGAAGAGGTAAATCTGAAATCTTAAGATCCCTTAGGCTCTTACGTAACTTTTATACGTCTGCGTAGAAAGAGTTGTCATATATTGATTAATCAGCTACTGATTGATCACTAATCCTATTCAGTATCAGGTTCTTAGCAGTCCTAAATTTTTCAGTAGTTGTAACTCCCACATTGTCGCTGAAAATGAGACGTCTGCAATTGATCTAACCAAGGAGCATACCTAAGGGACTAGAGGATTATCAATAAAGAAAATTCCCCCTCTCTCTTCTTTTTTGGTGGCTCGAACTCGAGACTTCCTACAAAGAAGAGTATGAAGAATTAAAATCAATTAGGCAACTCCTACTTGTCAACTTTATCCCTAATTAGTATAAGTAGAGAAGTTGCTTCCGAAGAAAAAGCTTTTAATATCACATATATATATAACACGAATAATATTAAAAGACTTAATATAAATTTCATATTAGAAACTAATAAAGAATTGTAGCAATTTATATAAAGAAATTTTTAATATTTTAAAATTCACTAAATTTACATAATAATTATAAATTTTTATTAAAGAAAATGGACAATAACAAATAAATTATTTATTATAAATATCAATAGTGACTCAATTTGTTGGTAGTTGTGTATTTAAGAAAGTTGCGAAACTTGAAAGGGAAAGTTAGCCTTATCTTTGTATAATTAGAGGGAATTGGGTAGACTTAATCTGCTCAACTGTTTTTGTGTCATTGATGGTTAAACAATTCAATGCAGCCACTTGAAACGGAGGAATTAGGTGAGAAGAGTTGTGCATTTAATTGGAATTGATAGTATTTGTTGGGAAGGTTCGCATCTTCCACCAAAAATTTCTTTGTTAGTAAGTTACAGTATGAACTCAATACTTTTTATAGTATTCACTATTCACACTCTCTTTTAACGCCTTTTTTTTTTCCTAGATTAAAAATAAATCATAATTAAAAAAATTATTGTAGACAATATCGATCATTATTACTAATAAAGTTAGATAACTGATTAAACTATATATTTACTGTAGAATAATTCAAAAATAGATCAAAATTTAAATAACACAAAATAATTTTTAGTAATCAATTATTTAATTATTGAATAAAATATTATTTAATTTAATTTAGCTCAAATTAATTTAAATTTAGCTCCTTAGCCAACTCAAAATTTTGAATTCTTATAAACGAGAAAGAATAATGTTTTTGTTAATATAACTAATAGATGGATATCTACGTAATATTTAATAGACATGTTATATCAGTAAAAACAACATTTTGACCTAAATTATATAATTTTTAAAACGTTAGTTTATTTATGTGGGTCATTTAGAAATAACATATTTACTAATTAAGGATAAGGTTATGTATTACTGGACTTCTTTAAATCTTATATTTTAGCAAAATTTCTATTAAATGTTGTTGTTGTTTAAAGCATTAGTTTCTAACTTAAAAATTTTAATCCTAAATTTTTAAAAATTCTAAAATATTGTGCGTGTGCGTGTGCGTGTGCGTGTGCGCGCGCGTGTGCGTGTGCATGTGTGCAAACGCGCGATAGTGGGTGTGTGTGGTTATGGGTGGTTACACTTGCAATTGTTTCAATTTTAGATTGAGCGTACTGTTTATAATTATTTCTCAAATTTAAATTTTAAAAAAATCAAATCAAACATGCTCAAATTCTTGCATAAGAAGAGTATGGGAGGGTAAGATGTATACAGTCATGCCTACATTTCCGATAGAGATACAGGGACTGTTTCCTTATAGACCCCCGGCTAAGGTAAGAGCAAAAACAAACAAACACAAACAAACAAATACAGACAACAAAAACAGGCACAAAAACAAACACAAACACACAAAACAAACAGACCAGAGCAATGCAAGGACATCCCTGTATAAGTATTCTCAAATTTAGACTTTGTTGGAACTTATTAATTTGTTAAATGAATTAATTGAATCATGTAATTAATAAATTATTACATAATAATGAAATTTAGTTCAATATATATTTAAAATAGAAATAATAATGGTTTAAACTCAATTAAAACATTTTCAGTTCAAGCTCGACTTAATCAAATTTTAAATTTAAATAATATTATTTTAATTAATTCAATTAATTTCAAATTAAACTAGATTAACTCTTTTAAATTCAAACTAATCTAAAAATAATTTTAATTTAATTATTTAATTTTAAATCAGATTTAATCAAAATATTATTAATGCCTGAGCTGTAGTGGCTCCACCAACGTAGGAGATTGGATGAAAGTTTGATGGCCGCTCAGAAGAAAAATGTCATATCATATCGTGTCCATATTCTAATGTATAAGACCGAAACATCGTTACCGTCTTGGTTTGAGTTGTTGCAACCATAATAGCACATGTATCCATGTCGTTGACTTGTAATGTCTTTATTTTTTAAATTATTGTATGTTAAAATAAAGAAGCTTCGTAATAGGGCATTTTAATTTTTGTGAGGGAAGGGCACGCCACGTGGGAGAAGTTAATTCGCGAGGAGGTCTTATTTAATATTACAGCTATGACTTGTCGGGGAATGAGAACTAAGTTACGATTTTGCCCTCCTAAGACCATGGCCCACACATTTATGTGAGCCTCGTATAAATTAATAAATGGTCGTTCAGTCATAAGTGAAAAGACGTAAATAAGAGAAATATGTACGTAATCTAGTTAATTTTTTTTAATGGAATAAAGATCATTTCATTGAATGGAAAATTAGATGATATCATCTGGAACAACCTCCCATAAAATATAGGTAGCAAAGCGAATGAAAGCTCTAGCAAGTTGATGAGCGGCACAATTCAAATTACGTCTAACCCAATGAACTTGAATGTCAAGTCTAGACTCCAAAAGAACCTTACAATCTTAAACAATGAGACCAAAATTGGAAAGATCACAAGAAAATGAAACAAAAGCAAAAAAAATAAAATTTGACAATCAATGAAAATGAAACCACTTTGTTGAAATTGGTCTTTGGCAAGCTTACTCTTATTTTTATTACTGGATGGAATATTTTTTTAATATATAGTCTCGTTTCGAAGAAAATTTTTGAATAAATAGACATTTTGATTTGATTGTTCTCCTTTTCCCAAAGCCGAACATCAGCAATTAGTTTGTCTCGTCGCATCACAAAGTCATCACTAGCCGAGCCTTGTCAAGATTGTGAGACCACACCATAAAGATCATTATCCATCAACCAAGCATTATCAAACCTAAAACTGCGATTTGTGTGGCCCAACGAACCATTCGTATTGACCAAAAGTGGGGAATGGTCAAGTACAGGAGCTACCAGATGTTTGCAAACTGCATTCGGGAACATATCAACCCATGGTGGCGTAGCACAAGCTCTGTCCAACTTCTCTCGTACACGATCCGGTAAGTTCTCCCCATACACATAAGTAAACAAAGACCCAGTTGTGAAGATATCAGACAAGTTAGCATCCATCAAAGTCTCATGGAACCCATCAATCAAACCAGTGGCACAAGGCAGACCACCATCTTTTTCATAATCTGCTGCAACGTCATTATAGTCTCCTACACACAGCCAATGAAGACTACTTCGAGCTGCAAGAGAGTGTACATTCATACAATAAGTTGGTATTACCTGCGCTATAGATTTAATTAATATTTCTCCAGCTGAGCGCAAAATCTTAATTAAATCTGTAGCGCAGGCAATACCAGCTTACTGTATGAATGTGTTTTTGCTTCTAGTGTCT
The DNA here is from genome assembly GCA_027478495.1 of Erythroxylum alaternifolium. Lineage (NCBI taxonomy): Eukaryota > Viridiplantae > Streptophyta > Magnoliopsida > Malpighiales > Erythroxylaceae > Erythroxylum > Erythroxylum alaternifolium. Next base: position 4,018,928 of record JANIIA010000004.1, on the reverse strand, counting down.
GTGTGCAATGAGATGTAGGTGATGTTTAATAATTACTAGTGGCATGGTAAGGGGGGATCATGGGGTTATTAATTGGATTGCTTGGGATCGTATATGCAGCAAAAAGTCTGCTGGTGGGATGGGATTCAAGGATTTAAGATGTTTCAACACTGCTTTGCTAGGGAAACAAGGGTGGAGGTTATTAATTGATTCCAACGCTATCGTGTATAGTGTTTTCAAAGTTAAATATTTCCCATTGGAGGATTTTTTATCAGCTACTCCTAGATCGGGTTGTAGCTTGTTTGGAAGAGTGTCTTGTTCTCCAAATAAGTGTTGCAACAAGGGGTGAAATAGAGGGTAGGAGATGGGAGGACTATATATGTGAATAGGGATCCATAGATTCCTCGTGCAGATAATTTTTATGTGGAGGATGGCCCTCTCTTTATTCCTGATGCTTTACGGGTGTGTGATCTTTTTGTTGCAGGCGAAAGGAGACGGGATGTCTCAAAGATTGTGAATTTGTTTGCTTTTATGATATGAGGAAAATTTTGAGTATCCCATTGAGTTACATACCAATCAAGATAAGTTAATATGACACTTTGATCGGAAAGGCTTATATACGGTCAAAACTGCTTATCATATAACTTATCGTTTGTTTAGAAATGGTGGTGGTGGTGATGGTGCGTTATGGAAGTTAAATGTCCCTCCCAAAATTCAGGATTTTATGTGGTGTATTGGTCGTAATGTACTCCCTACTAGAGATAATCTATCACAGCGGGGTGTTAACACCTCAGTTCAATCAAGTGTATTGTTGCGAAGGAAGTGTGGAGGCATGTTGGTTTTATTTTTGCTAATATGAATTTGTCTTATCAGGATTTGCTCCTTCAAGTCTTCTCTTCTTTGTGCAAGCAACGAGTTGAGCTTGTGGCTATAGTTGCATGGAAATTATGGGCTGCTCGAAATGCTTTTTTGTGGTCTAATACCTGGCCGAACCCTTTGCATATTTCTCAATCAGCTTGCCTTCTTCTGGATGACTATAGGATGGCATCAGCAACATCACAAGCAGCAACGACAATAGTACATGCAAGTGCTACCCTGTTCAACGAGCCCATATTGATCATCAAGCTACTTGGCTCGCTTATGTTGATGGTGCAGTGTTTCGAGCTATGGACTTTGTGGGATTTGGCTTGGCTATTGAGGACGTTAAAGGCAATTTTTCCTTGGCTATTGAGGACGTTAAGGAAGGTGGTGATAGATCGTTGATTGCGGAAGCTCTTGCTTTGAGGCAGCGTTTACATCATACCTCTGACTCTTTACTTGAACCTGGTTGTATTTTTATAGATTGCCTCTCTTTATATTTGGCTATTAGCTCTATGAGTGAGGACAATTCTGATTTTAGTTTGATTGCGTCTGACTATAAGGCTTTTCTTCTTGCTCAGCCAGATAGTAAAGTTTTTTGGATTAGACGTCAAGAGAATAAGTGTGCCTATCTGCTGGCACGTGATTCTATCCGTCATAGCAGGTTTCAGATGTGGGTTGATATTTCAAATGTACTGTTTGAGTCTTATTCTCAAAGATAATATTACGAGTTCTCCTGTTTTCAAAAAATATATATATATATATCAACCCTGATGTACTGTTTGAGTCTTATTCTCAAAGATAATATTATGAGTGCTCCTGCTTTCATATATATATATATATATACATTTTACTGAAATATTATTAATAATATAACTTATCAATGTTATTTTATTACTTTTTATGTTTATTTAACTTATTTACTTACTTATTTTATTTTATTATTTTTGTTTGGCATATGTATGGTCATCTATTTTTAATCTTTATGATATATTACATGCGGGTTATCGGACAGTCTCTCTACTTGGTAAGGATAAAGTTGCATATTATCAAATTTCCCTAGACTCAGCACCTTAGCGGGACTTCAACTAGGTATTGACTTATTGATATTCAAATGGATTTTACTCTTTTATTCCAAAAAATAAATTTATCTTTTATATATTGTGATATGTTATATTATAAAATAAAAGTTAATATATATTTGATATTTTTATAATTAAAGACGTTTAATATAATTTATCTGAAGAATAAAATCTTAAGAAACTCATAATAAGAAGGGTTATAAATTTTGGGAGTTTCTTCTATGATTTAAACCCTTTTTAAAAATGTCTTTCTTCCAAAGCCCAGCCAACTTCGCTATTTCTTTCATGGAGAGGAAGACTTGGCCTCTAAGGAACTTTTCCGTTCAAATGCATATATCTAAATATCTACGTGTGTGTGGAAGCTAGATTGGAGTAGACTTGACAAATTATACGTCACTAAACTCAATTCAGTTTGATATGATTTGGTATGAATTCAATAAATTAGAAATTTTTTTTTTTTTGGTTAAAAGGAGGCTAAACGCCGAAATAAATAAGAAAAATAAAAATAAAAATTAGAAAGAACACAAACGGGATACAATTATCCCAATCATATCCTCACGAAGAAGTAGAGTTAAACTTCTTGGTGATTGTAATAAACTCTCAAAATCACTAGAGATATGCAATCCATAATTTGTTAACTAATCCGCACACGCATTCCCTTCTCAATGAACATGGCGAACGACAATCTTATAACCTGCCCCCATGCACTTACAAATTGCACACAACAGGGAGGCGGTGCGATGAGAAATAGATTGAGACCTAGTTATCAGTTGGCATGGAACTTTGGAGTCTAACTCCGATATCACCCGAGAGAGTTGCATTTTCTTTACAAGCATGAGGTATTCATAAATTAATTGAGTTTCAGGCAATGTTTTTAAAACACGATCGAAAATTAAACTAGCAAGACAAAAAATTTAAGGTTTAAAATGTTCAATAGTCGTTAAACCGATATAAAACTAACTAAAAATTAAGTAAAATTAAAGAATTTAAAATATGATTAAAAGAATTATTAAAGATATTATTCTTACCTATCGAAGAATTTGAAATTTAATTAAAAAATTATTATTAAATAGAAATTAATTGATTTATTTTAGTTTATAAGAACTTATTATTTAGTAAAATTTAAAAAAAAATAAAAATTGAACTGAAAAATTAGACTATTAAAAACTTTTACGGTTGAACTGATCAAATCAATTAAATTTTTTAATCATTAGTTTCCCAATAAAGTCGCTTCAATTTTAGATTGAATAGAATTTCTCTTTAAAATTATGTTGTTTTAATTTATAAATTTAAATAATATAAATATACAATAATATTATTTTAAAATAGCCAAATTCATTGGGTCCTTATCAAACCCAATCAGGAGCATACAGTAATACGAATAAGGAATGTGATATCGAGAAGTCTGAGAATTACAATGGAATGAATCAATGAAGCCAGTGGCTTGTAGTCTACTGATGGCTTACGTACGAGTCCACGCTTGTAGACTTCTAAATGCAATAAGCATAAGTGTCGCTATTGAGTCTAAGGAGAAAATAAGTTGAAAATGTTAATTGATTATCATTTTTCAATTAGGGTTGGTTGGAGTAGGTGGAGTCTTGCAAGAATTAAATGATGTACTGATTTTATGGTTGGGCGGTACTCAGATTGGTTTAGACTAGATGATCTTGAGTTGATAACATCAAGGATGTCTATTTTAACCTAAGTTGGCCAGATCACGAGCTAAACTGGTTCGACCTGATCGAACTACGGGTCAGTTAAAACAACAAAACAACGTTATTTTGTAATTTGAAAAAAAAAACGTACGAACGGGCTGGTCATTTTGTGAGCTCACCGAGCCATTCAATCAAGGGTCGAGTCAGAAATAGCCTGGGCTTGGGTCATTGATATCCTTAGGTAACATTTGTTCAAATAAAAAAGTTGTTTTATTAAAAATTTGAATTGAATTGAAAATTAAACTAGTAAAATAAGATATTTAAAGTTTAAAAGGTGTAATAATATTAGACTGTTATAAAAATGAGTAAAGATTGAATAGAATTAAAGAATTTAAAATATGATTGAAAAAGATTGTTCTTATCTATCGAATAATTTAAAATTCAATTGAAAAAAACTGTTAAACAAAATTTTATTTGGTTTAATTAATTATTTAAATATTTAATATTGTGATTGTAGAAAATAATTTATATTCGATGGAATAATATGAATTGTTTATATAAATGACTTTTTTTAAAGGTAAATAATTAATTGATAAAATAGTATGGTTTTAACTTCTGACCAATCCAATTTTAAGTTATTAAAATCGTTAAAAGTTTAAATTAATTTCCAATACAAAAAATTATGTCAATCATTTATTATTTTTAAATGTGATTGTGATTATTAATGATTAAAAAACTCAATCGATTCAATCTTTTCAACTATAAAATCTTAAATTGATTAATTTTTAGTTTGATTTTCAACTTTTTAGTTGTCTTTATTTATTAATTCTTATTGTTAATGAAATTAAATTTTAAAAATTTTAATAAAAAAATCTCTTTCAATCATATTTTAAATTCTTTTATTTCATTCAATTTTTAGCCAATTTTATAATGATCTAATACTAGTCAACTTTATAATGATCTAATACTGATAATTTTTTAAGCCTTGAATTTTTTATCTTATCAAATTAACTTTCAGTTTAATTTTTAAAATATCAGTGATTATATCAAAAAGATTCTTAACAACATTAAAGAATAATTTGTAGAAGAACTTATTAAAATTCATTAAAATCCAACTTCACTTAAACCTGCCTTAAAGACATCTTTTGAAAACATATGTACCATGAAAGCTGGAATGTCAATCTACCGTTTTTGGACGTTGATGTGACGTCGATGTCCCGTTCCGTTCTCAAGACAAAGTACAAGGTTAGACGCAATCGTAGGATTGGGAACTTTTGACACAGGTCCATCGATTTCGCCCGAGCAATTCTAGCCATCGATATTGGGTCCCCTCAATCACCGACCGTCCAGTCCAGTCCAACACGCTCGTTTGCCACCACACATTTGCTTGCAAGAATCAGACACGTAAGGTGGCCATTGTCGAAGCAGATAAATCGCTCACCAATTGAAAATCGTCTGTTGAAAGTTTGGTCACTTTTGGACGGTACGGACGTCTAACTTTTCAAAAAAAAAATAATTTAATATTTATTTAAAAAAAAAATTGTATACATGAAATTATTATTTTTTATAATGTGATATATCCTTTTATTAAAAAACTCAAATGGTTAGGAAAATCCTGAATAGTTTAACTTTTTTTATTTTTTAATTTTCTAGTTTGATTTATTTTAATAATTATTGTTGTTAAAAACTGGTTAATTTAATAATTAACTGATCAATTTTTGTAAATTAATAAGTTCTTATAAACCAAAATTAAATGATTAATTTTTATTTAACAATTTCTTTTTTCAATTAAATTTTAAAATTTTGAAAGTATTGAGAATTTGTTTTAATTATATTTTAAATTCATTAATTTTATCTAATCTTTAGCCAATTTTATGACTACTTAATACTATTTGAATTTTTTATATCTTAAATATCTTATCTTACAAGTTAATCTTTCGTCCGATTTTCTAAAACATTAGATATATTTATTAAATATTACGTGAATATCTATTTATCAGTTACGTTAACAAATTATGAACGGAAATTTTAAAATTTTAAAGGTTTAATCACTTAACTGAAAATTTTAAAAATTTATATATTGAATTAAAGAAATTATAAAAGTTTTAAGTACTTTAAAATTAATTATTCTTACGAATACATGTGTGCTCTTTTCAAACTTGATCAATGCACTAAGATGGGAGCACTAACGAAAGCCATCACGTGCCAAAGCATACGGTACCTACCGAACTCACCAATTAATCTATTAATGGTAGAATAGTAGTATATAGTAATATTATGTGGTTCGTATTAACTCTCCATGGGTTGGATCAACCGTTTTTTTAAAGATTAAAGATGCTAATAATACTATTTTTAAATATATAAATTTAAATCATATTAAAATTTTATTTTTGTTAAATATTTAATAAAATATTTAAAAAACTAGTTAAGTTACAAAATATCAGAAATTTAACTCTAGTAAAGTTTAAGAGGCTAATAATAATATTTTAAATAAATTATACAACAGATTACATCATGTAAAAGTAGAAATTTGTTTAAAAAATTTTTAAAAAGTTAAGAATATTATTCAAGTGAAAGTAAATATAGATGCATTGAATTATAACTCTTTTAAAATATATAATTTATAGATTATTGTGTTTATTAAAAATGACGATTAATTTTTTTTATAAGATACTAATATATGCTTGTAGGTCTCTACCAAATGATTTCTACAGCTTTTTATTATAACAAAAAGTTGATATTTTTTAAATAAGTATTACATAAAGTTCGAATCCATCACAAATTACTATTTAAAAAATTAATTAAAAACCCAGTCAATGTTTTAAAAATCGCATCAAAAGTTAAACCAGTAAGAAATGTGATTTAAAGTTTAAAAGTTTAATAGGTGTTAGACCGTCATAAAATTGATTAAATATTAAATATAACTTAAAGTTTTAAAGTATGATTAAAAGAGATTGTCCATATTCATAAAAAAAAGTTAGAGTTTAATTGAAAAAACTGTTAAATGAAAATTAATTGATTTATTTTGGTTTATATAAATCAATAAGTTTACGAAAACTAATCAATTAATTAATAAACCAATCGATTTTTAACAATAAAAATTATTAAAATCAATCGAGCTAAAAATAATTGAGTTGTTCAATAAGTTTTTTGGTTTAACCGATCAAATTCTATCTTCTAATCATTGATTCAAATTAGGAATGATAATGAATCGAGTCTCGGGTTCGCCAGACCCTATCGTTTCTTTTAGGGCCTAGGTCTTGCCTGAAGCTCAACTAGGCTTGAGGTAGGGGGCCGAGCCCGACGCAGCCCAACATGAACTTTTTAATTAAAAATGTAAAAATGACTTTGTTTTCGTTTTGCTTATAAGTATTAGGTCTTGTGTTGAGCAGGGCTTGAGCAATCTAAGCCCGAGGTTGACCTAACGCTCAACTTTTTTAAAATAGGAGCCCGAGTTCTTGTTAAATTGGGTCTGGTTGGATTTGGGCCCAATTCCCATTTCCAATTTAAATAATAACTTACGATTTCAGTAGGATTAGAGTCTCAAACTTCGTTAGAGGCAACAAGTCTTCTCTTCGAATATCACTTTGGACCACATAACCACTCATTTGGAGCTTATCGCAAGTACTTTAGACTCTATTTTCATATAAAATTTACGAATTTTTGTATCTTATTCATACTTCGTATGAAACTTAAGAAAGTTTTGAATTGAAATACCAAGGACCGGGGCTGAATAGATCTTCTCTCATGGGATTGTGGCCCAATGAGTTTCGGATCGGACATGCCTATTATAACCTAAACAAAACAAAGCTTCACCACAAGGTCTGCTTTCATCTAGTTCCAAAGAGATTGGTGATGAAAGGAAGAAACTTGTTTTTCAAGTTTTTTTTCACTTGAATGGGATAGCTCTGATGACGATCTGGTGGTACAATGCAGCAAGAGCGGCGCCAATGAAAGGACCTACCCAGAATATCCACTGCACCCGAACAAGCAGGATCATGTTAAGTTCTTACATAACTAACGTTACACGTAACCGACGACTTTGTTCTCAATCTCACCTGATCATTCCATGCATGCTTGTTGTTATAGATAATGGCTGCTCCCAGGCTCCGAGCGGGGTTGATCCCAGTTCCTGTAATGGGAATGGTCGCTAAGTGGACCAAGAACACAGCAAATCCGAT
>JANIIA010000004.1:3961098-3975186 GCA_027478495.1 Erythroxylum alaternifolium | reverse complement strand
TGTATAAAATAAATATTGGTTAATAAATAATAATTTTTAAATTATTTATTTTTAAAAATTAAATATTTTTATTAATAAATATTATATCAAATATTAAAATAAATTTATTTTATTTTTATTTAATGTATAGTTATTATTAGTAATAAAATATTTATTTTATTTTAAAAATAAAAAATAAATAAAATAATAAAAGTTAAAAAAACAACAAATTAAAAAAAAATTTGAGAAAAGAGGCGGGAGAAGAGACGCAGGGAGGGGGGAGTTTAAAATTTTTTAAAATTTTTTATAATTTAAAATTTAAAAAATTTGCAATTTAGTCCTTATACTTTTTAAAATTTTCGGTACCACCTGATATTTGACCGGTATTTACAATACCGGTTGGTACGGCCGGTACTAACCGGTATTAGTCGGTATTAACCGGTATTTGAACCTGGTATCCAAATTTAAATTTCGGTACCATTTTTCGGCCGGTACGGTACGTACCGTCCGATACCAGTCGGTACGGTACGGAATCCAAAACATTGATTTTTACACTTTTTTTTGTTTGTTAAGCTTTGGTAAGTAAATTTAATTATAGCAAAAAGTAATATTAATATATGAAAAATAGGCAGTTGTTATATTAAATTTATGTTATTATAATTTTCTCAAACACGGTTAATATAAAATTAAAATTTTACAGTACAATATATTAAAAATTATTTTATAATCTAAAAAAGTTTCTAAAATGGTAATTTATATTTACCGTTATTAATACCAATATTCACAAAATTATTCAAAATGTTCAAATATTAGGACTCTCATATTTTTTTAATTTTGATTTCTAAATAAATCAAACTTGTTATTCAGTTTTTAGTCTTTTGAATATTTAAATATTTTATTTTGAAATACTTATTAGATATGAAAATATATACTTAAAAGAGAGTATTCTTATAAGTCTTAACCTCCCGTCAATTTCACGCCTGGTCCATATCTAATTTCATGGATACATAGTCTTAAACGTAAGAAACTCTTACCCCTTTGCATGTTCTTCACCCGACAAGTCGTTTTGTGTCGGGTTCAATTAGCTTAGACTGAGAAAAAGCCCAACTTATAGTATGTCCAAAGGGTACAAAGTAAGGTCTCCTAATTATTAATTATCCTTTACAAGTCATATGTGGATTTTTTTATTTAGTTTATTTTTATTTCATTTTTTATTTATTAAGTATTATTATATCATATTATATTATTGTTTTATTTTATTTTTTTATCGCCTACTAATTAAAAATAAGACTACATACTTCTAAGTTTCCGCAATTTTATATATTAGGAAGATTTTTATTAGTATGAAGTCATTTGTTGGATTTTCATAAAATATAAAAATTTAATTTATTATTATTTATCAATTTTAATAAATATTTTAATATAATAATTTTATTTTAAAAATTTTTTGTACTTAAAAATTATAAAATATTTTTTAAAATAAATAAATTAGTAATATATAAATATAATTACTGGCAGGACTTAATTAATTTCTTAAGCCAATTCTATCTCTATATAATACCCTCCGTAATAGATTTTAATTAATCAAAATAATATTAATTTTATTATTATAAAGATGAATTAAAATTTTATTAGTGTTTAATATTAAATTTAATTTATAAAATGCAACAATTAGAACAAAATATTATTAAAAAATTATTTTAATTGAGTTAAAATTTCTATCAATAAAATGAATAAATAAAAAAGTGGTGAAGCGCGGCGCACACGGCTTATCATAGCAACCCTAGTCACGTCATCATCTTATGTGATCCCAACGACGACGTATCGTCGAAGAGATGAAGACGTGGCAGGGACGCGCCGCACGCGCTAGGTGTAATTTGTTTACCCTCATTTCATATGTAATATACCTAATAATGATAATAATAATAATAATAATAATAATAATAATAATAATATACTTTTCTTTTTCTTTTTTCTGATCGTTATTTTATTTTTCATCTCTCTCTCTCTCTCTCTCTGGATTTCTGTTTTCTCTGGCTGTAAACTTAAAACCTCTAATCTCTCTTTCTCTCATTTTATCTATTCGTTGGGGTCGCCGACAACCGCCAAATCTTCTCTGAGACTTCAACTCTGTCTGAGCTCTTAAATTCCGACAACGAACTATTCTCTTGTCTTCTCAGGTACGCCTTTATATGTTTTATATATTGTATGTATCAAGCGACAGTTACCTATTGCTGGCATTTATTTGTGTACGAGGGAGTAGATAAAACCCACACCTTCCTAAGATGGTGGTGTTTGATTGGTGCTTGTTCCATGAATGATTTGTTTTCTGTTCCTTTGATTCGGAAATGTCGTGTGACGACGTCGTTTTGGTGGTGCTTGAAGCGTGTTCTTGGCTTCTTGCTCGTCGTTTCGTAGGTATTCGTTTTTTGATAGATAGGGTTTGGCCTTGTGTTGGTGATGATTTTTTTTCCGTGGCTTTTCTTTAACTGTTTTTGGATTAGCGATTTTTTCTATTCAGTAAGATTTGGGTTGATGATAGTATTGTATGATTATTTCGTTCGATTAAGTTTTATTCCTACTGTTACGATTGGTTTAAATTGGCTTTTTATAGTTCGAAAGATTTTTTCTTGGGCTATGTTCGAATTTTTTTTGAAATTTTATGCTATTTTTCTGGTGCTTTAGTTGGGTTTTGAGGATTAAGTTGGTTTGCTCGATGAGTATCTTAGATACATCGGATATAGGTTTTGGACACGTGTGACTATAAAACGATGTTCTTTTCATTCATTTAACTTTTCTTGGAGATGAGGATTACTCTTAGAAATGGGATTGTTGGGTAATGAGACGGTTAAGCTATTGCAGAAGCATGAGAATAACAAAATGTTGAGAATTGGTAGGAAATGATACGCCTATGTAAAAGGGTAATCTATTGGCAATATCTTTAAGTGGTAGCTTCACTCTTAGTCACTTTGTTTTCTGTCACTTTTCCTTTAAATGGATGCATCTTGATGACTATAACTGAGTATATGAAGCCAAAAGGGGATAGAATCGTATTATTGTTGAAATCTTGAAGTAGATGCGAGGCAGTTGGTATAGTGCGTACTGGGTATTAGTTCTATGGTATTGGAGGTGTTTCGTTGTAATTTTTGTAGAGTGGACTATTTGAGTATAGCTAATTTCATGTATCAAGGTAAAGTTGTAGACTAAAGACGGGATATAAAGTTGAAGATAGTACTGTTATAGTTTCTTACTTTAACAGGATATTGCATTTCTTAATTAATGACAGCGGACTAACCAGATTATGGTTCTTTTAATGTAAAATGCAGGGATTGGGTTAGTTCATTCACTATCGGCACTGAAGCAAGACAGCCCACTATGTTAGTTTTATAACTTTCCTTAGAGAAGCATGGTATGTCTTATTATCTTTAAATATTCGTTCTTCTCATTCACCATCGTAGTAAAGCTCAATCTGAAATACAGAGATGTGGTCAAATTGGCAATGGATATATTTAATTCAGATGGTGAATCCTACTTTGACAGGTTGTATTTCATCACACCGTTAATGCCGCAACTTGGGACCTATTACTGAGAACTGCAGTGGATTTGAAAAGCATTTCCATTTTCAAAAGTGTGGGTCCATAGAGAGTAGTATCTAGCAAGTTGGCATCAGGACTCTGTACTGCAGAGGAGACTTTTTCACCTGGATCTGTTGGTGACTTCAAATTATCCTCAAATGTCCGAGGTTGATATGGCAGTGATTAAGCCCGAGGTATTTTTGCTGTCCAAGTCATTAATTGAATTAAGTAATTTGGCATTCTCAAATAGATAATACTAGCACAGCCAAAATCTTTTGTTATTAAGTGCCTTCCTATTTCAGCACGTGTGAAGTTTACATGAGCTGTCAATCTAAATTTGGTTGGAGTTGGAGTTTATAGAAAATAGAAATTGTTTTTATGTTTCCTAAAATTATTGCGGAAGATATAATATTATTAATTTTCCGTTGAAATTGAATTAAATGCTGGTTGATGCTTTCTCCTTGGGTTGAGCCTTTTGTTGAAATTCTTTATTGAATCAAAGTAATCTTTTAGTTCGTATCTCACTTTAATCTCGAAGACCAATTTCAAAATTTTTTTTCATGCATTCTCAGATGATGAAATCCTATGTCTGGCTACAGACTACGGATGGTTCAATTCAACAAGTGGAACAAGAGGTTGCAATGTTTTGTCCCTTCATATGTCATGAAGTACTACAAAAGGGCATGGGATCTTCCAAGAGTTATGCTATATCTCTTCCACAACGGGTCAATCCTGCCATGTTGAGCCTAGTGCTTGATTACTGCAGGTTTCATCAAGTACCAGGTCGCTCTAACAAGGTCCTACAACGATTCTGAGTTCATTCTGCTTAAATTACCTTTTATGCTCCACGCTTGCTTTTCTAAATGGAAGTCTGAAATAGTTAGACAGTGGAAATCGATTGCTATTTTTGGTAGACTTGTCCAGTTCTTCAAAAAATCATAAGTCTTAATCATTGCAAGTTCAAGCAGAAGTTGTGCTTGACTTTTGGGTTAACAGGAACGCAAGTCTTTTGATGAGAAGTTTATTCGAATGGATACAAAGAGGCTCTGTGAGTTGACATCTGCTGCGGACAGCCTCCAGCTGAAACCTTTGGTCGATCTGACAAGTCGTGCACTTGCAAGGATCATTGAAGGAAAAACCCCTGAGGAGATACGTGAGATATTTCATTTGCCCGATGATCTTACAGAGGTGTCTGGTTCTTCGGTGAACTACTTTTAGCCCGTTTACATTTCTTATTCTTTAACCAAAGATGTTTCAAATTCAGGAAGAGAAGCTGGAGCCTTTGAAGAATACAACTGATGATCCACGAATCCGGCTTTTGAATAGATTATATGCAAAGAAGAGAAAGGAACTAAAAGAGAGACAGAAACTTAAGGTGGCATATAAATTTCTTAAACTTTTAAAATTAGTGTGAAGTCATTTACAATTGTATGCATGATTCATGGATACACTTTTATCATGATGAGTTTGCCTCCTATGTGTTTCAGAATGTCGAGTCTGAAGAAGAGCGTGTAGATGATCGCTCTGTTGATGAACTATTGTCATTTATTAATGGGGGAAATGGAGGTATGCTTCAGTTTAGCAAATTCTTTGACCTTTTTTGGTCTGCTACAATTAGGAGCAAATTTCTATTTTGAAAGGAAACGTGGAAAACTATGTTGAAATTTGTAAAATTTTTCTTTTTAGTAATATGTATAACTGATGCGACGTTAGGATGATAAAGAAGGATGTTTATTGACTATGAGGCACCCTTTTCTGGTTCCTTTTACTTTTCATTGTGGCAATTGTGGGGAAAGTTGTTTGTATCATTGCGTAGGTTTGAAGTTGTAATGAGTAGGAGGAAGTGCCTGATAAGACCAAGCATAAAATCATATCTTAGCGATGCCACTTCATGTGTTTAGGTGAACACAGATTACCTAGTGTTTATCTCAGTTTGGTACTGAAACAGCAATAATTGGCGAACATATGTGAAATGGAGTTTACTTGAACGACTCCATCAACTAGTAACTAAAAGAACAGGCGACTGCAGTTAGTGCCATTAGTACTGTCTCCAGGAATATCATCTGTATCTGTGACACAAGCATTTTTCTCCTTGGTTCTTATTTACTTTTCTACTTCTATCAGCAGTGATAAGCTCTTCTTTGGCAGATTCGAAAGTTCTAAAAACTTCAAAGAATAAAAAGAATCGTCGAAGGAGAAAGGACCAGCAGAAGAATGCATCTCATAGTGAAGTTGCTGAAACAGATGAAAAGGTAGAACAGATTTTGTTGCATTATATATTAATCAATCTCTGTGCCAGCAAAGTTAAGTTTCTATTATTGTTTTTATTTTTGGTTTTTGTTTTGGGTAGGAGTCAAATGGACTTCATCCCATGTGCCATGATATTGAACTTGATGACGAATTCCGGCTACGAGATGGGGAAGATGACATCTTTGCACCTAAAGTTGAGTTTGATGATGTTGACGATGAGATTGATCCAGCACTAAAAGAGAAGATTGATAGGTCTGTATGACTTTGCATTTTGAATCCAAAAGGATACTTATCTGTTTCCTTTGAACTATATTTTCATCAATGGATGTGATTCTTACTCAGAGAGGTGGAAGATTTTGAGCGAAGGCTAAAGTCTGTGTGGCCTGAAAGGATGCCGGAACAGGAGAGGAGGCCGGTGCATTTTGCCGTGAATGGCAATGGCCCCTTGCGAAGATGTGGAAGTATGTGCTATTAACCATTGTGGATTGATGTTGCTATTCTTGCTTCTCTCTGTCTCGTTAAAAATTGCAGTTTTTGGTGTGCCCTCTTTATCTTTAGAAGTTACTTGCTTTCTTTCTGTTGTTTTCTGTTTACAGCCTATGATTACATTTTAGTGTGGTCATCCTTCACACAATGAATTTGTGGTTTGGATTATTTACTCTTATGTTAGGTTTTGAAAATTTATTTTCTTTTTAGTAAATTGACATTGGATGTGAAGTTATCAAGTCTTGTGGCTTTATTCCTCCGTACCTTTTGTTTATATATGAAGTTGTATGAGAAAGAAAGTCATTGATCTTATAAAATTCTCACAAATATGATTGATCTACCACATAATCTTCATCAATATCTAATAAATGATTCTTTTGGATGGAGGTAACAGGCGCTGAGCAAAAATGACTTTGAGAGCAATAATCTGTCAAAGACCGGATTGCTGGAGCATTTTTGACCATATGCTAGTACAGGTGGTTTTGTTGATGACATTGAGGAGTTGATATTCATGTTGACCTCGATCCGCACCCACGTAAGTTTCCTTTTGATTATTTTTTATTCTTTTCACGAAAGAGAGAAAAAGAGGAAAGAATTGCTTGTTCTTACTTAGTAAGGCAATTTTGATTTGCAGAGCAACCTTTGTACTTTTTAAGGGAAGAATAAAATTAAATGTGTTTTCATGAGATGGTGTCTGCGTTTAATTGGTCATAATCTTGTTTGAGATTCTCAAGATTCCAACTTTTTTATCCAAGAGAAAAGAGGGAAAAATGAGGAACTGCTTCGAATCCCAACTCAAATACATCCTTAAAACTGTTCGCCCAGGTTACAATTTCGCTCAAGCTGGTCCTAGTTTCCTGCATATTAATTGAAGCATCTTCAAGATTCCATTCTTATTTTTGTTTGTACTTGGATCCTTGAGGTATACAATATTTGGGTTAACAGAACAGAATAGTGAATGACTTACCAACCTGGTCAAGGTTTATTTTAGTGGGTAAGTGTTTGTGTGAGAACATCAGGTTTCTCATTTTGTTCACAACCTATCGTGAAAAACGATAGATGCATGGCCAGTGATCTTTAAACAATTGAGAACCATCCAAAGTTGCAACAACTAGCCCTGGTAAAAATAATTGAAAGCATTATATTGTATTTCGTACCGTATTAGTCAGAGGACGGAACGAAAATGATAAATACCATTTTGGTGTCTGGCACTGGCCATTATTGGGAATTTTTAGCAGATACTAGCCTGGTGTCTGCTGGTATAGGAAGTATTGATATAATACCGGAGTACAAAACAAAAAATTATTCAAAACTATATTGTATCATGATTAAAATTGTTACTTTTTACCACTTCGTTTCAGCCTTACAAGTGACAGTATTTGTACATCTATCCCCAGCAAAACGAGTAAAGAAGAGCGGATGGCCCTGCTATGCATAAATTTGCCAATTCCATGACTTGCACTTGTTATACTTTGCGCACTTCCCTGGAGCCTGTTAGTGAAAAATCGCTGTTGGTATTAAAAATTAACGCTTTAAAAATCGATTAGGTTAATTTAACAATGAAAATTTTAGACTGTAATTTTTTAGTTTGATTTTTTATTTTTCAGTTTATTTAGGACTAGACTAATTAGTTTGATATAAATAAATAAAAACTGTCTTGATTTTTGGCCTTTTTTACCTTTATAACTCTCAATAAGAAACCAAAAATCCAGCTATTTCAGTGATTCTTGAGAAAAAATCGGCCAATGAGTTTTAAAAATCTGTAGATGTGGGCCTACTGTGACAAGTTTCTTGCTCCTCTTATGCAAAAGAACAAATTTTTTGTTTGGATTAATTAATTCTTACGATGTTTTATTAAATTTGTAGGTAAAATTAAATAATTCAGAAACATTCCAATAGAAATGGATGATCTGCTTCCGATCTCCTTACCAACCTATGTACTTCCTTGTCCTGTCAATGTCTTGTTTTGACATAATGAAAAGTTACAGCAAACCTATGAATTGTTAGCGTGTAAGGTTGTAGGTACTGTTGTTTTGACATAATGAAAAGTTGCAGGGTACCTATGAATTGTTAGTGTAAGCTTGTTCTGTAAAAGGTTTGACTTGTTTGCTTCTATGTTCTTTAGCCAAGAGAACATGTCCTCAGTTTCGTAAACAAGTTATTATTTAATTTTTTATTAAATCTTATCTACATATTTACGTAAAATTCAAATAAATACATAGGCAAAATTAAATAACGTAAGATTAGAACACTGTAAACGACATTGAGTAATTTCATGTGCTTTGGTCTATGAGGACCGCTTATGTGGTTATAGGCTGTATTAACCTATCTTTAATCCAAATTTCACTTTTCGCACTTTTTTTCTTTTCTTTTTAATTTTCTAACATAATTTATCAATAAATTATATTTTTTAATTTGTATTCTTTATATATTTTTATATTTTAATTAAAAATTTATTTTTAATTAATATTCTTAAAAAATGAATTACTATTTTTATTTATTTAATCTCACTAATAAATTATATTTATCAAAATTTAAATTATTATTATTAAAAAGTAATTATTTTTTAATCATAAATTAATTCAATAAATCAAATTATTAATTAGTATATATAAATAATTTTGCTTAAGATAACTCAAGAATTATTTAATCATAAATTTATTTAATAAATCAAATTATTAATTAGCATATATAAATAATTTTGCTTAAGATAACTTAAGAATTATGTTAAAATGTAATATAGAGAAGTGTTTAAGGATATTAAAAAAATTAAAATCTTTTCTATTGACTTTCTTTAAATATACTTCAACTTTTAGAAATTTTTAAATAAAAAAATCATTCAATTTTCATACACTCAAATAAACCTATTAATATTTATTTAATAAAATTTAAAAATTTTATAAGAAAAAGCTATTTTGAATATTTTTAAAAAATATTAATTTATTCAAATTTTAATTAATTTTATAACAATTTCTTAAACCTTTTAAATCTAAAACTTCTGTCTTATTAGTTTACCTTTCTACCCTATTTTTAAAACAGTTAAAAACATGCTTGAAAGCTTCACTATTTAAGAAAATACTTACTTTAATTTTAATCAATAATGGCCCAAAACTGACTCAGGATACTAAAGTTGAATCGACTAGAAGTTTCGAGTTAATAGTAAACCTCATCTGCAACTATTATTCCCCTCGTCTACCTTGCCATTGAGAACGTTTCCAGGAGAAATTTTGGTCATTATCATTCACCGGATGTACACTCAGAAAACTCACTAGTGCTTTAATGGACTCAAAAGCTAATGAAATTCTGTTTATGTCACGATACTTGATATAGAGAAGATTAAAAGCTCTCCTACAACTTATACAAGTGAGGCTTTATGGGGTGGGTGGAGTAGTGTGTCAATAACTCTAAAATTGATGGAGACTTACTAGTACAGTTGAGGTCCAAGGCTTGTCATTGAGATTCAGACGGTTGAAACTGGACATGAGGGCAAGGCCTCTCAGGTTCTCCTCTCATCCATAGCGTTTTGAGGTCGCCTCTCTTCTTCCCCAATGTCAAAAACGTGCCTGCATCCATTATGATATTAGACGTCGTACACCTTTTTTTGGATAACTAAAAAAACCCTTTTATAAGACAAAAAGTCAAGTTGGCCAAATCTCAAATTGAATAATTCAATCCACTTGAAACTCAAAATTCTTCCACAAATTGTGAGACTTTATATAGTCAATTCTTTCACGAATTTAATTACTATAGGTATAATATATTATAAATATTTTTTTAAAAGAATATCTTTCATGACCATAAAACCAGTATTTCCTTACCCAGAGTGAAGGGGACAACGTAAAGTAATGCTGGTTGGCCATGTCCATCCATCATATTTAAAGCCACATAAGTGATCAAAAGACCTGAAATGCAAAGCAAGCCAACTTAACCTCACTGTGTAGTTTTATTATACAACCAGCTTTAAATAACTTATTAACAAGTAGTATTAATCAAAACTAAGAACCGAAGTCGTCTTCTCCATTTCAGTTAAGGACCCTTTCCGCGAAAGTTTTTCCCTTTTGATGACCATAAATGGACATATATCAGAATAAGACAGCGGGCAAACATTGGCAATGTAAGTCACATACTTTATTCAACTTTACCAACTTATAACACCCAGTTGTGTTCAGGAATTTCAAAAAGCAAAAGCAGGCTTCTCTCTACTATTTCAGCAGTGAATACATATCAATACTATAATGCTGTTACAATAGCTAGTTAAAAGAATCAACAAATGTTGCTTACCTAAACCATAAGCAGTCATTGCCCAGAGAAAATATCCTGTTCGGAGACTCTTATTAGCCAGCCAATCATATCTGTATCGATGGCATAAAACATTTCAGTCAAAGCAGTTCAACCACCGTAGCCTAGCATAATCCGTCCACTTCCTTTTCTATTAAAAGGAAAAGCTTTTTACATGCATGCTTATCTGATATTAAATTGCTTTGGTCAAATGAGATGGGACAATTTCCTACTAATATATGCATTTTTACCGGTCATGTTGCCCTCAACTCTGCTATTTGAAGAAACCATGAAAAACCAGATTAGCGCTAACCCTGATTCAATATTTCAGCCACCTGGCGAGCTAAAATTCATGTTTTTTAATTCTGGAAAACAGCTATTTTATCTTACATTGTTTTACTGCGATAAAGCAGCTACTGGGATGTTATTGTTTTTTGTTTTACCATGAGAATTTTGAAGATTTTTAGGTTGAGGTCATCACAAAATTCTCTATGCATAGGATCTCCATATTTGTTATGTATCGGGATTGAAGAATTAGTAGCATCAGATCTCTCTGTTTAGGGGGGTATGTTGTGATGCTTCTTTAAAATCGAACTCTATTTTCTTCCATTTTTCAACTCCAAGATCAAAACACCTAGGAGGTTTCCCTTTAATGTCCCATAATTTAAAATGAAAAACAAGACATTAACTTGATGGTAGAATGTTTTGAAAGATAAAGACATTACGAATAAAATGGGAAAGAAAGTACAAGGGTTGAATTCTAACCTTAATGAAAAAGCAACAACCAACCCAGGTAAGATTATGTCGCCAAACCCAATAACACTATAGCCACCCCAAGGATCAAACATCCGTGGGATTTTCAACAGCATAGGGATACCATCTTCACCACTCCTGTCACCTCGAGCTACCTAATGCAGAGAAAATCTTTTGAATCTTTACAGGTCAATATGATAGGTTACAAGAACCAATATCAGGTACAGAAATTCTTACCACAATCATGACACTCTCTTTGAACCACCACTTGGAAACAAATACCCAGAAGATGTCATACAAGAAGGCACAACTGAGAAGAACAGTTCCAACCTGATTTCAATATTTTTTGTCACGAAGAAACAAGTAACAATAAGTTATCAGTATTCAAAGTATTTTAAAGACATTAAAGGCCTCATTGCTTAGTACATATCATAATGATAGAACTCTCAGTAATGGAGAGTTCGTTTACTGAATTTTATTGATAAGTAACTCAACTCTGTCAAGTTACAGTGTGAGTTGCTGGCAAATTCGAGAGTGCCGCTCTCTCCTAGCCTTAGGCTCACTAGAATGTACTTAGAAATTGCCTAGAATTCCCCTCCCAATCATTACATCATTTATACTAGTCCCTCTCCCACGTCAGCCATGCAACCAACTCCTATTCTCTCCCCTCCCACATGCACGTAATACCTATCAGCCCCCCTGACTATAACAGAAAGTGGTAACTTTACTCAGTTACCCTTTCCTTTACCCTTCTAGAATAAACCTTAGTAATTGGAGGTCTAACATTGCTCCCCCCCATAAGTTGCACCTTGTCCTCAAGGTGAAAATCTGGAAATTGTTCAACTATGTTATCTAACTTC
Organism: Erythroxylum alaternifolium; assembly: GCA_027478495.1. Classification (NCBI taxonomy): domain Eukaryota; kingdom Viridiplantae; phylum Streptophyta; class Magnoliopsida; order Malpighiales; family Erythroxylaceae; genus Erythroxylum; species Erythroxylum alaternifolium. The sequence continues at coordinate 3,963,005 of JANIIA010000004.1, read as the reverse complement.
TCCCAAGTATTCTCCGACTCTGCTAAGCCTTCCCATTTGATCAAGACTTCCAGCCCTTTGGATCCGCCTAGAGTTCTCACTGCTAAGACTTGTTCAGGTTGCATAATTGGCTCCTCTGCTCCTGTCCAGCTATCCGGTAGAATCAGCTTATGCTTGTCATCGCCCACCACGGCTCTCAGCTGTGACACGTGAAAGATAGGATGAATCCGGGCTGTCTCGGGTAATTGCAGCTCATATGCCACTTCTCCAATCCTTCTCAACACTCGGAATGGACCAAAATACCGGGGAGCCAATTTCTCACTCATTCTTCTTGCTACCGTCAATTGTCTATAAGGAGCTAGTTTCAGCCATACCAAATCTCCTACTTGGAAGACTACTGCCCGCCTGTGTTGATCAGTCCTGGTTTTCATGTCATTCTGGGCCTTAGACAAATGCTGCTTAATTTTGGTCAAGTAGTGATCCCGCTGTTGTAGGAGGACATCCACCGACTCCATTCTTGAACCCTTGGCTCCCATCTGAAAAATTGGTGGGGGATCCCTCCCATATAATACCTTAAAAGGGGTAGTTTTGAGAGCCACGTGATAAGAGGTATTGTAACAATATTCTGCCCATCCCAACCATTTTGCCCATTGCTTAGGGGTATCTCCTGCAAAGCATCGCAAGTAAGCTTCTACCGACCTATTCACCACCTCCGTAGCACCATCGGTTTGAGGATGGTAGGATGAGCTGAATTTGAGGGTGGTTCCATGCGCCTTGAATAATTCCCCCCAAAACTTACTCATGAAAATTTTATCTCTATCGGAGACCACCGATCTAGGGAATCCATGTAGCCTCACAATATCCTTGATGAACACTTCAGCCACGGATTGTGCCGTGTAAGGATGCTTAAGAGGTAAGAAGTGGGCATACTTGCTCAACCTATCCACAACCACTAAGATGGATGTATAGCCAAGGGATTTTGGGAGCCCTTCAATAAAATCCATAGTTATATCATCCCAAACCTGATCTGGAATCGCAAGGGGCTGCAATAGTCCGGCTGGAGACAAGGTGAGGTATTTATTCTGCTGACATGTTAAACAAGCTGCCACAAATCTATAAATTTCCTTCTTCATACCCTCCCAGTACAGCTCCCTAGAAATGCGCTTATATGTTTTTAATGGAACTCCACGTCCTCCCAAATGGCTCTCATGACCATCCTTCATAATATTAGTTATAAAGGCAGAAGTTGGTGAGATTACCAATCTGTCTTTGTGGTAGAGTCTTCCTTGCTTCACTGTGTATGGGGGTCTAAATCCCGGATCTCTGCTGACAGCTTCAGCCAACTCCCTTAGCTTACTGTTGGCTTCAATCTCCTTCAAGATTTCATCCATATCTATGATTCGGCATGTCATTATCGTCTGCAACTCTTCCTGAGGCTGTACTCTTGAAAGAGCATCTGCCACTTTGTTTTCCCTTCCCGGTTTATATTCAATGGTGAAGTCAAAACCCAACAATTTGGTGATCCATTTCTGATAGTCCGGATGAATCTCCCTCTGCTCTAGCAGAAACTTTAATGGTTTCTGATCAGTCCTAATGATGAACCTATGGCCTAGGAGGTAAGATCTCCATTTTCGGACAGCCAACACAATAGCCATAAGCTCCCTCTCATAAGCAGATTGTCCCTTCCTTTCTGCCGATAATGATTGACTATAATAGGCAATGGGTCGGTTATTTTGCATCATCACAGCCCCCACTCCCGAGGCTGAGGCATCCGTCTCTAAAATAAAAGGTTGGTTGAAGTCGGGCAAGGCTAAAACAGGTACTGTAGTCATGGCCTGTTTAAGGTTATCAAAGGCCTTCTCCGCTTCCATTGTCCACTTAAAATTGTTTTTCTTGAGTAGCTGTGTCAACGGCCATGCAATGTGGCT
>JANIIA010000004.1:3947557-3960998 GCA_027478495.1 Erythroxylum alaternifolium | reverse complement strand
ATAAGTTATCAGTATTCAAAGTATTTTAAAGACATTAAAGGCCTCATTGCTTAGTACATATCATAACTTATAGTATGACATTGATTCCATCACGTCTTGACTTACACTCTGTCTATATATTATTGCATTTAGCAACCAAGCAACCGACAGAAAACAAGAAAGAGCCACAAAGTTAAAAGGACAGTATTGAATATCAGAAACCAAATTAGCAACAGTATCTCTTTCCAGGGTCAGATCTAGTTAGGATTACTAGCTTCCAGTATGACCAAGTACAAAGAAAGCAAGGAATGGAAAATTTCTCATGTAAGGCATCCCAAATAGCACAAAAGGGTAGATAAGGATGACATCCATGTAATGGCAAAGCATAGTTCCAAATGATAAATGTGAATCGCATAACTACCTTGAGATTTGGTACTTGAACAATCTGCAGAACAGTAATGATCAGAGCAATTCCCTGGTTGAGAACAACAGACAAAAGAAAACAAGAGAAAGTGAATATAGAGAAGCTTCATTGGCAAAATATAGTAAAGCCAGAAAGCAAGTTTGCAAACACAGAAGCATGTCTACGACCAAAGTTTTGAATAAAGCAGGGAACAAGATAACTCCTTTTTAACAATATAACATAGCACATTACAGGCTGCAACATAAAATGCCACATTATACAAGTAACTATATACAAAGAAAACATGATAAAATGGATACATTGACTAGCTCCACAAACCATAAAAAGGATGCAAAAATGAGCATTTGCTTAGCCAAGCAAAACATCAGCTGTGGGAAAGATGGATAACCTCTCCTAAATTATGATGCCTCACTAATTTGAAATAGAAGCTAAATGATGAATTCATGAAAAATCTGTTCAAGGCCAAGGAAACAAGAGGCAAGTTGGTCATATAGGTAGATACATAGATTATGTGGCAAACAGGTGGATGGGTTCGGTATTCCTCTTAACTAAGGAGCAAAAATATGTGTCAAGTAAACTAGGGTGACACGTAAAGAGAACATTAAGGATTTATCTCTTACAAGGATGTCTTGACCTATCCAAGCAAAGGACACACGACGGTAAACTGCCCAAACAACGGCAAACGCTATGCAGAATGGAGAAACGCCTAATGTCAGATATGAAACAGCTCCAAAGAATGGAACTTTAACATAAGTTTCTCCAGCACGTTGGAACCATCTGAAACTACATTGTTTGTTGTCAGTTCCAGAACAAGTATAAAAGGGCATAACCATTCAAAATTTTTGATATTGAGAAATAAGAATCAGGTAATTCTTGCACAATAGAGTATAGAGGAGTTTAATAAACAGTTCTTAGAACAAATTTACTAAGCTTCACCTATGCGAGATCAAGGTTGCATACCATGATAATAAGGTCACCAGGCAAGTCTGCAAACCCTGGAAACATGAAAAGATTTCTACAATTATCATTCCTTACACAACAACAAATTAAATAATGCAACCAGACACAAGCCTAGACCTGCAAATATGACATGAGCGAAATTGTCAAATGAACATACTTAATTTGGTAGCTTACGCCCTTCTTTAAACACAGGCATATTTGAAACCCTAAATAACAGAAACTCTAAAATATCAATGCTATTTCTTACACATATTGGCACTGCATCAATTCCACCTATATCATCTAAAGCACAATTAAGAAATATTGTTAGATGTACCTCCACCCCACCAATGCAGAAGAGGACGACCAGAACCTCAATAAACCAGTATGACATAAGTTTGTAAAGCATAACCAAGAAACATGATGCAATCACAACAAACAGAATAGCAGATGTCATGTTGACGTTCACGACGCTACTACGTCCTTCCATATTCAAGTAGTCATCAGAACCATCCTGCAAAGGAACCAAAACATATTCTAAGCATGAGTTGAACAGATCAGGAAATTATTTCACAAGTATTGTACCTAATAAAAATTGTCAAAACCAAGATGACCTTTAACAGCTTGTCCTGCTCTGTAGCTGCCTCTCTAGCACTCCATGCAGACCAATATGATGCACATAAAATGGTGCCAACAGCCATAAGCCATAAAAACACTTCTGCAACATCAACCAGTGGCCGTTGTGGAGAATAGAGCTGCACATGCACTGAAGATTGGTGTCAAAAATCTGAACCCAAGAACATGATATCTATAGTTGCATCCATACTGATGGGAAATCAGTATCTAAAATCTGATGCTTTAGAAGTATGCTAGGAGATCAAGGGATGCTTACCAACAGATTTGCTCTTTATATGGTTTTCCAAGCTTGCACCAACATCTTGTGGAAGCATGACAGCTGGGATGCCTATGATCAGATCAGTTTCATCTGGTTCACAAACCATCTTGAAAAGTTCTGCAGAGGATAGTTTGGATTTCAAAAGGCAAAACAGAAAGTTGTGCTATAATCAACTTTGAGAATTGGTGATGGTAAAAGTTCTTCAATCAGAACATGCATTGTTTTCTTCATGTATACTTTCATGCTTATAAAAGGATGATTTTCATTTTATGTTCCATACAAGTACAGCCAAGAACACATGAAAAGGAGGAGAAAATAGTAATGGAGAAACCATACAAAGCATACGAGACAGAGTACTCCTACAGAAAAGCTAGTTAGTGCTTGCATAATAATGAAAACATATACTAAAAGGTCTAAAATGAGATGATGCTTAAGATCATAGCTCAGAAAAGCATCGCCAGTAAGGCACTCGTAATGAACTTAATGAACTCATTAGGACATTAAAGTGTATGGAATAATAAGCGAACTCCAAATAATTACCAGTCTGGTTGTTTATTATGAGAATGGCGGAAGCACCAGCCTCTTCAGCAATATTTGCCTTGGTTACAAAGCTACAGTTACCTCGGTGAACCACAACCACCTCCTTCGCTGTAAACTACCAGACAAAAAGTGATTGGCAGATCAAAATCTGATCGAAAATGCTAACTGTCAAGAATTGTGGAACACATTAGAATCAGGATCCAATTTTGAAACCTTGTTTTTGGGTGTGCTACAAAAATCAGGAGGATCAGCCAGAGCAAGTAGAGATCGGTTAGCATGTTTTTCCTTCGATTCCAAAGTAGGGCCAAAGCGAGCACCGACTCCAACATACTCGATATCTACAACATCATCAACCCAAGTAGGAACTTTCACCTAAAATAACAAGAATTCATTAAACGGAACCCCGAAGTACCAGTTTCTCATAATTAAGCCAAAGAAAAAGCAAAAGTAGAGCCGGAATGAAACAACTGAACGTCTGGAATTCAAAACAAAATAGATGGTTCAGAATTCTGTTTTCATTCGTTCCAGGACAAAACAACATTTAACAATACTAAACAGCATTAAAGTATTCTCATTGATTCTTCCCAATTCCCATCCAATAATTTAACTGTACAATCGCCTCCACTCAACACTACACACATAAGCCTCCATAGACAGACAGTTACACTTATACACTTGCTCAGTTCTTCTCTCAACAAAAAAACTCAACTGCTTTCAGTTTACCCCCACAGTTTTAGTGAGAGAAAGAGAAAACTACAAAAATTAAAAGACATCCACACAATCAAGTGAAGTCAACTTCAAATTTTCCGTAAGATAACACCAAAACATCAGGGACTACTACGCAAGCAGGCACTTCTCTTTCCTTTCCTTTCCTTTCCATTTTCATTAGTGAAAATTTATGAGGAACATCCAGAAATCAGCAGTAAAAAAAAAAAAAACAACAACAAATCTAGGGTTTCATGACGCCTTATTATGAATACCAGAACGAAGTTGTTGTCGCAACCAGGCCTCCTAGGAGCGACATCGTCTTGGTGAACTATATCTCCAGCGAAGCCAAGCCACGGACAGGAAGCCAAAACAACAGCAACTACACATACAGCTGTACGTATATCCATTAAGATTCTTCGCTATATAGCTCTTAAGTCTTCAGAGAAGAGAGCTCCGGAAAATTGGAGGAAGAGAAGAAGGTGAAAATATGACGGAGGAGAGGAGGAGGAGGTGGTACGTGAAAAGGAAGAAACGCCGTGTGTTAACTGTTAAGTTGGAACTGGGTTTGGGCTTTTTCTACTTTTTTCCCATAACCGTGTTTGGATTTTCCATTCACGTGATAGTGGGGGTTTTTCGGTCGGTCGGTCACGCGTTTTGGGTGCGTGAAAAACAATTACCTCGTTCTTTTAATACTAGAGAAAAATTTTTATTTAAAATCATTAATTTTTTTCTTTTTCTGCAGATTTATTCTTTAATTACTAATATCACTAATTGTCAACCAAATATGATTAGTATGAGTAATTCAGGACTCTCATTTCTTAATCAGAGGTCTCGAGTTCGAGTCTTGAAAATAGAGAAACTTATTTGGCCAATACTTTACCCTTACGAGCTGACCCAATGCGAGCAAAGATTAGTCTAGATGTAGATGGCTTGAAGGCATCTTTCCATAATTGAGATCCTCCTAAGACACCTTGTGAGCTAACCTAAAAATAAAATTACTAATTGTTCAAATTTTATTAATTATAGCATTATAATAATAACAACAACTATTTAATAAAAATCTCACTGACATACAAGATTTAGAAAGTTTTACTAGTATATAAGTTTACTTTTAATTATTAGAAATGTTATTTTTAAATGTGCCATATTAAAAAAGTAATAAATTAAATAATATAATAAAGATACAAAAGTCAAAAGTCAACGTACTCAGTACACAAGACTCTCTCATTTGAAAAGTTCTAAAGAGGGTCATAATATACACGGTCTTCTTTTTGTATTCTTACTCAGAAATTATTTCCATAATTTGAACTCGTGATCTTATGATCAAAAAAAACAACTTTATTAATTATTCCAAAGCTCATCCTTTAAATCATATGATAAATTTAAAAGAAAATAATTAAAAAATAACATTATAATATTAAGTTAGACGAAATCATAACAACTTATTAATATATTTTATGTATTATAAAGGCATTAAAAAATATAGGATGATAGGATTAATTATTTAAAATTGTTTTTATGAAAATTTTAATTTTAGCAATAATTTAATTTTGAAAATCACCGAGTATTAAAATTTAATTAGTTGTATTAGTGCGTTTGACTTGTTAATATATTTAACATATCAAAATCTATTAAAATATTTTTCAAAAATAATTTTTAATTAAAAACAGTTACTACGTCAAGCATCATTGACATTGGCGCTTAATTAATAAATACCTAAATGCAAGAGCTTTTAGGGTGAATTAAATATGGAAATTTGCAAATAATCCTACCAAGTTGACGCGGTTTTTTGCGTGAAGCGCGTGGGACAGTGTCTTGTCAAAGATCAAAGGTTACCGGGCACTGGCTGTTCAGGTCAATAAATATTAAGTACAGACCGTACGCATAAGACGGCGCAATATTAAATAATTTATAGCCCACAGCAATCAGCTGTGACGGAAGCCCAGAGTAGACTGTACTCGTGTCGAATTCTGATACGCTGGATGGAAAAAATTAATACGGAAGGTCCGAGTATCAACATTATGACCAATGTAAATGAGACACGTGTTCTTGCTAGCTGGAAGAGTACTAAAAAGACTTCATTAAGCGTACGACATAATGGATAGAAAAACGGGGGGGACGCCCCACATGTAATATCAAACGTCTGGTCAGCTGTGTTACACATGCGTGCCCGGTGATGGTGGACTCACACGTGAGGCGTTGATCTTCATCGGCTGATGGTGTGTGGACCCTACGAGACAGTGGCTCGGTGATGATCCAGATGACTAGACTCTATCCATACATACCCACACCCACTTGACACTTGTGAGTATATGCCTGGAATATAACTATTTGACGTTGCCGTCAAAAAAGTCTTTCAATTTAATCCCATTCCATCTATTTTGGATTTTTTAAAATAAAATTTGAAAATTTATTGGGAAGAAATTAAAATATCCGGTAAAGATGAAAGTGGCACAGAAAATTAAACGTGAGTCCCACACATTTGTATGATTGAGATCACGTAAAATAGAATATATACACTGCAGTGAGTACAAAAGATCTCAATTACAATCTTACATTGAAATGTGCTCCAACAATTAATATACGAGCAACAATTAATATACGAGCAACAACATTCGTAGACCTATAAACAAAACTACATTTAACAACTGGTATCTTTGACAAGAAAAATTTGCAATCCTCAATAATCATACCAAAAGTGGAAAAATCATAAGCTAAAACACTGTTAATTAGTTGTGAATCTGTTTCAAATTTTGCTTAAATGTAAAATTTAAAAAGGTTTAATAATAGATTAACTTATTCTTAGCTAATAAAAATGTTATTTTCAAATGACCCATGTAAATAAATCTCTCATCTTTGTAAATTTTATTATTGGATAAGAAGAATGTCTTTGGATGTTAATGGTGTTGTTCGTCATTTAAAATTTCGATCCAACTGATTAATAAGCTTTAAAAAACTTTAATACTAAAATTTTTAAAAAGTTTATAAAATTTTAGAAAGTTTATGAAAATTTAGTTACAATACAAAATAAGGTTGTGCTTAGTTCATTTGAAGGAATGATAATAAAAATTATAATGAATATAATAAATAATATAAATAAATATAAATTCCATTATTCACTATATTTGAGGTATAGAATATTATCCTAAAAGGGATATAAAAATATTACTTATTTAATCATAATATATTACCAATCTTCTTAATTCATTTCTTAACGATTTATTTCTTCCCGTACCAAATTACCAAGTACCACTTAAATCTTATTTTTAAGAAAATGGTCGATTTAATAAAATTTCGAGATAACAAATTTAAAAGTGTTTAATTTTTTAAATATTTTAATTTAATATAACAAATTTAAACAAATTTTATTTAATAATCAACCTTTTAAGTTTTGTATAAATTAAATAAAATATTATTTTTACTAACGCATTCAATAAATAGACATTCACTTAGAATTTGATATTTAAGTCACTTTAATTAAAAAAAAACTTTTGACTATACAAATTTTAAAAGATTAATTATTAAATTAAAATTTTTTTAAAAATTATACGCTGTTTAATTTATCATCCTTAGAATTTATTAATTTAAAAGTGCCCTTATGTTCAAGTTGCGGTAGATATTAATAAATTAAAATACATAGGATTAATATGTTAATTAAATATATAAATTATAAATTATTATGTAAATTTAATAATAAATTCAATGAGTGTATTAAAAGAATAATAATTATAAGCTGTACCGCTATAAAATAATAATAATAATTTTTGTTTAGGAAACTGTGGTCCTACCTACTCTACCAAACAAGGCCTAGGTCTAATGAAAGCGGACGATATGGAACAAATGCCTTTATTGATGAGTTGGTCCTGAAGATAGCAATGTTTGAACCAAGGGTAAACGATGGACCAGAGGAAAGGAGAGAGCCGCTTGTCTTTGGTGACTCATTCAACAGGTGGATGAACACCGACGAAGGAGCATACAGTGTTTTGGTCTGTCTGCTACCCTTATCAAGACACTGACATCTGTCATGGTTTTTATGCTACTGGGCCAACTTAGGAATCGAATTCCACTTTGGAAACTTAATTTTGACTCGAAATTTAGTCAAATATAAGTTATACTGTTTAAATCTAAATTTAAATATATTAAACAAAGTTATTTTTAATATAGTTATGAAAGATTAAACTCTAAAACAAAACTCGGGGATGAAATTGTCAGGATCAAGTCAAGTTGAATGAGAATTTCTGGTCCTAGTGGACAATATTCCAAGCTTGAGAAAAAGCACAATAATCCAACTACTAAGACAATAAATGTGGCACAGATCTGCAGAAGAAAACGTCCCCACTTTATTAGAAGAACCAGGTCCAAAAAGCGGGTACGAGAAAGGTTACAGTGAGCCCCAACACCAAATTCTTCTATTTCCTTTCTTCACCCCATCTCCTTCTTGTTTTTGATTCTTATTCCTCTCTCTAATGTTTTTAGTATGGTTCAACAAAAGGTTCAAGGATCAGCTTTCTCTCCAAGTCAGTTCTATAACAGGCATCTATCAAAATGAACGGATACTTCAACTTTTTTGCTTAACTTTTAAGGAATCTTTGTCAAACCTTTATTCTATACTTTCTAATTAAAGTTTACATAGCCCTAAACATACCAACGTATCATTTCTTGGTCTGATCACGTATCCATACACATTAACTATCATATATACAATAAAACGTTATGAATAATGAGAGGAGACATTGTAATATTATACAAGAAGAGGAAAGGGAGTAAAAAGTACTGACATGTCTTCACGGTTTAACCATTGTGAACAACGTGCTGAATCAAAAGGAAGTTGGGAATTAACTTTTATTGTGTTCTATGGCTGATGTAACCACTCCTGGATTGCTGAACGAAGCGCATGGTTAGGTACAAGATTGCACCTTTCGAGCTTAAGGTTGGTCATCGGTGAGGTATCATGACCGCTGTCTAGCCATCCTCTTAGGGCTTCTGCTTCATATGTATAACCATCAGCTGCTACGTGTGGATCTCTCATGACTTCCTGCACGTTTAGAGCAAATAAAGCAGGATTTTCAATCACTGATGTACTTGAAGACCCAGTGTAATGACGTTTAGAATTTGTCCTGGTAAAGCTATCACTGAAAAGTTAATATGACAAATTAAAAATGGAGAGGAAGAGATGAACTTGCCTGAAAAATGGGGCATATGAAATATGGGGGAGGTTGGCACTGCTCCGCTGGACCAAACCTGAAAGACCATGAGCCTCCGCATGAGGCCTTCATTGGCTGAAGTACCCTCCACACTTCTGAAGCAAGATCTGGCCTACTTTTTCTGGTCAACTCACAACACCTCAATGCTAAGTGAGTCAACTGTTCAGCTAGCACAAATGGCCAGTCTCCTGCTAAAGGGTCCAATAGTACTTTCAAGTTTCCTTTATCTAGTGCATATTGCACCTCCTTTGTGATCCCTAACGCTGATTTCCCAGTTAACAATCTCAACAGTATGATTCCAAATGAGTAAACATCTGACATCGGAGTAAGCTCTCCACTGGCAAGAAACTCGGGATCCATGTATGCAAACGTGCCCTTGGGGTTTGTTTTGCAACATAATGTAGTGTTGCTAAAAGGTTCCTTGTGCGAGAGAAGACGAGAGATCCCAAAATCACTCAGCTTACTTACTAAATTTGAGTCAAGCAGGATGTTAGCAGGTTTTAAATCACCATGCACGATGCTCTGTGGTTTATTAGAGTGAAGAAAGATGAGGACGGAGCATAATTCTGAGGCAATCCGTATTCGAATTTGCCAGGATAGAGGAGGAGAATTATCCCTGCAGCTAAGTCTGTCTTCAAGGCTTCCATTGGGAAGATATTCATAAATAAGAGCCCAAGCTTCAGGACATGCTCCAATAAGAGTGACAAGATTTGGATGCCGCATCTTGCTCAGAATATCAACCTAACATAAAACTAGAAGATATTATGCACTGATCATAATCATAGTCAGATTCAAATCATTATTGTTATTCATGTCGAAAGAATAGAATGTATAGATAATTTGAATAACAAGTGGCAAAACTATTTTAGGAAACAGGTTCTGGACTTCCAAAAGTTACAGATGGCTTAGTAACTCTCACCAGCGGGATAGGAGGATCATGTGATGGACAATCTTTCACAACAAATTAAAGATATGAAAGGTAATCAACTAGGGGATATATTATCTATATTCTGGAAAGAAATATAAACAGCAGACCAAGCAATTGTAAAAGCAAAAGCAATATGTTTTTTTTGAACATTCTTGCGATCCTACCTCTTGTTGAAACTCTGAAGGACCTTGCAAGCTGTGAGGGTGGAGCATCTTTATAGCAACCTCAGTGTGGCGAAGGACACCTCTATAAATGCTACCGTAACCCCCTTCACCAATTTTGAGGGATGGATCAAACTTATTAGTTCCTTCCTCAATCTCCAAGAAAGAGAATTCGGAATAATACTGAGGAATGTGAGTTCCTGAGGCCTCTGCTCTGCATTTCCTTAGTTCCTCAGCTTCTTTTAGGGCCTTGTCACGATCTATCTGTAATTCATCTCGTTCTTTTTTATAATTTTGCAAAAGGTCTACAGCAGATATAATTTTTTGTTCCAGATCTTTCTCCATCTGATCTAACCGTGTGACTTCACTCTCCAACAATGACTTCTGATCTAGGGCAATGCGGAGTTCTTCCATGACTTGGTCCCGTTCTTTATTCATCTTCAGAAGTTCTTCCTTTTCTTTTGCCAGCAGCTCCTCAACTTCTTTTCTTTGTTTTAATTCCTCAGCATATAAGTTTTCTGATGCTCTTGCCTATGATTGCGAAAGAGTAGAGTGCAATTACATAAGACATGTAGTCCTAATGTTCTCCCCAAAGATCACCTAGGCCCCTTGCTAATTAGCCCCTTGCTAATTAGCGGATCATAAAGTACATGCTTAAGGGATAGCTTTTTCACTAGAGACTGATGGGCAATGACAAAGCAACTAAGTGGAATAACTAGTCCAGGTATCATGTAGTAAATTCTCGTTACCTTACCAATAATCATGAACAGCTTTGCTTTCAGTGCAATTTGTATGACATACTTCCCTTGCAGTCCATATTTTCAAACTTAGATGAAACAGTTTATCATGTTCATGAAAACAATCACCTTTTTATTAGTGAGAAGTCAAACATATATGCTTCATGACACAAAATATACCTTGCGTATGGCCTCGATGGCATCTTTTTCAGCTTTTCCCCGCCTGACTGCTTCTTCAAATGCTTCTCGCTTTGAATTTGCAGCATCTGCCATCGATTGTTCAAGTTGATCATAAAGAGGATCCTCCAAACTCCTGTCCTGCTAGAGCGCAACTATTTAGATGCTTGCAGAAGGTAGCAATTTCATGTATTTCAAATTTTAATAAAGAATATTTATCCATTAACGAATCTTTATCCAAATTCCTAGTGTGATAGATTTTGGGAGTACCAGTACGCTGGGAGGAGATGAGTTATGAAGATCCACTATGGACCCAGGATGGTTCGACCCTAACCCAATCTCACATTCACTTCCCCCAGATTGAAGGTAAGGAACATTGACCATTCCACTAGATGAACAAGTTGATAAAACAGACCCCCCCTTGGTAGTGCTGGTTCTTGATAACGTATTACATTCATCAGAACTGTCTTCTGCATCTGACTTGAACTGTGGAGTTAGCAACCCCGCAACATCATTTGGAGATCTAGAAGTTCTTTCTGTACCCTCATGGCCATGAGATCTATCTGATTTTACCCTGCGGAATAAATCTTGAGCTGGATTTGTCAGTCTTGCATAATTCTGCTGCCTTAGGGTAACAGACTGCGATCTACGAGGGTTTGATTCTCCAGTTTCAGAATTTAGACTTTCCTGCCATGGTGAAGATCCAGCAACTACCATAGTTCCATCAGAAATAGCTTCCCTGTTCGACATAAATTCACTTGGTAGCATAATTGAATCGAGTATGTAAATATTACATACTTGGCATCTCTTGAAAATTGAAGGTTCAGAAACTGAAGCTATACTACACTATATCCCAAATGAAACACGTGGTCACACATTGAATACAAAGATTATGCATTATTCTTCACAACCCAAAAGCTTCAGTATTGTAAGGAAGTATTTTGATAAATATTCTGGTTGCCTGATAAGAACCCTAGGTTTTATCTAAATAAATTAGTCAAAATTGGACAAAATAATTAAGGGCAAGAGATAGATATTTGATCACTTCCAGCAGATCAAACTCCAAATAGGATGTATTCTCATTGCAATCTGCCATTATAATTAAGACAAACCAATGTTCTCATCAATAGTAGCTCTAAATCCTAATATTCACGGACTCCTACTATTACAGATAACAGGATTTTATACAAAACGATTCACACAGAAAACAAGCATATTAAGCATACCTTTGGTATATAAGGTGCCCTTTACAAACAAACATGATGTGACAAAAAGCAGGCGCTTGAAGACGGACAGACAGCGCTTTCTTAGATTTGATTTCCATCATGTTCCTGAGATGTTAAGAGTTGCACAATTAATCCACATTAGAAAGTAAAATGCTGGTAATAACCAACAATTGATACAACTTTTAAACACTCAACACCTTGAATAACTCTTGTCTTTAGCTGCCCCCATAACAAGCGTCTTGATCCCACACCGAGAAACAAGCTCCGAAATCCCCTGCTCTATACTCTCTGTTTCAATAACTAGTTTTTCAGCTCGCACCTACAATAAAACAGTAACAAAGCAAAGGAAAGCAGTTAAGAAAACCCCATCAAAACAGTTCCTTCTGGAATCAATGGCCAGTAAATAGACGAAACTTAATACCCCCATTCGATAACAGATGCGAAGGTACTCTTCTAGCATCTGATGCATTTCTTTCCTTTCAATTTCGCGATACGCCAGTACTTCCTCTTCTGTGAGTGAACTCGCCGGAAATTTCCCACCCACTAAGAAACATCACATGTTCGTTTAAGCCGTCGAAACACAGACACTAATAAAGTCAAAATTGACTTCAATCAAATTTTACTCACTGCAGGGGATGAATTCTGCGGGTTGGTGCACGTGAAGAACGCAAATCTTCTTGCCTCCGGAGTTCTGCAACGCCCAAACAAAAAGCGATTTGCATTCTTTCACTGATTTCCCCACAGCGACGTGTATCTTCTCCTCGATTACGCGCGAAACGGTTTGCCCTCGTATGTTGTTCATACTGATCGCCGGAGCTCTAAGCTCTCGGAACCTCACCCGACTCCCCACAGCCATCATCGATTACAGTTACCCAACAAGTCACCGTCAAATTATCATAAATTTACGATTCCAAAAGGTAACATTTGGCGAAGAACAATTGCTAGAGATAAACATCGATCAATCAATTAAATTAAAGGCTCTGATTTGACTTGGAAAGGATCGAATAAGAGTCATCTTCTGCTTCGATTAGCAGAAAAGAGACTGAAGATTCTGATTTTAAAAAATCTAGACAATTATTTTACTTCCTCCAATCCGTGCCTCTCTTCCGGCGTTATTTCTTAACAAGGAAGCTTCATTGAATAAAATTACGGATGGGGTCTACTGATATTTTAATATAGTGAAACTTTTTATTTAGTTATGAATTTAAATCTTTTTGTTAATATTAGATTGGAGAGATCAAATTCCTAAAATAAAAGGAAGGCCTTAAGAATTGAAGCTCGTTGAGGAAAAAAGTAGTAATGGCAATAATATCTGGGCTCGTTTTTGACTTGGGTTGGCCTGGTTATAGATAAGTTACGGGTCGATTATAGTTCATCTCCAGTCTAATTGTCTTGAAATGACATCGTTTTGAATTTTTTCTTTAAAAAATAAATGATGGGTCGACCCGATCTATTGATATGCCTAGAAAAAAAGACTATGTCTCGACTAGCATACTTGAAATTTATACTCAAGTCAATCTTTT
>JANIIA010000004.1:3886935-3908653 GCA_027478495.1 Erythroxylum alaternifolium | reverse complement strand
GTGACCCTTGGAGAAACCCACAAACTCACAATCAATCAACTAGCCTAAGATTAACCCCAGATGATCAATCTCATTAAAAGGATATGTTCTACAGTGGAAATCTCCTAAACCTTAACTAACAAATTATGTCTAGAAACCTCGGAATCAATATGTGTCGAAGGCAAGTTGCATCCTAGGGAACAAATCTAGAACACAATTGAGCCGATTGAGTATCTATAAGCAAGTTGGAGAAACTCACAAGTTCAATTAAGAACAAAGCCAGAGAAACCTCTCAGGAATGTAATGTATTCTAAATAATCTGTCTTCTTTCTGAGCAAAGCCACCCTTATTATGTTAAAGGGTTTGGCCTTTTAACACATACGGTGGTTAACCTACCATTAACTCAACTAATTAACCCCACTAACCCACTAACTAAAATACTAATTAACAAATTGGCCACACAATTTGAGAAACTTCTCAAAGAAGCCCTCCTTATTTAAGTCAATACTCAAATAAAATAAAACGATAAAATTAAGTCCAAGGCTAAAAGCCCATTGTCAAATCACACTAAGTACATTAATAAAGTTGGACTCGTAATCAACATTCTTGGATTCTTCTTGGACTCGAACTTCTTCAATTAACCTGCTAAGTGCTTCACTCATCTTTTTGGTCTTAGTCCATGTCATAGGTCCGTGAATGGCATGTAGGGGATCCCCAATCAAATTAATTCTCCCAATAGTAGTAGGATTCCCAATCGAGGTAGGATTCTTTGGACTCGACCCTCCTTGAAGCTCCATGCCACTCAAACCATCTTCATCTCCATTTCCTTGGGTTTGGCTTGAATCTCCATGATGTGCCCCAAAATTCACATCATTTCCCCTTTCCTGAAAAGGATTTTTCCTCGAATCTAAGTCTTCTATATCTGCAAATTCAAAGGGAGATAAGCCAGTGACATTAAAAGTAGCACTAATAGTATATTCACCTGGCAGGTCGAGCTTGTATGCATTGTCATTGATCCGAGCAATGACTTGGAAAGGCCATCACCACTAGGATGTAACTTAGTAAGCCGTTGGGCTAGAAACCTTTCTGGTCGTAAATGAACCCACACCCAATCTCTGGGTTTAAAAAGTAACCTTTTCCTCCCTCGATTGGCTTGCTTTGCATATGCTTTATTATGCTTCTTAATTTGTAGCTTGACTTTCTCATGAAGCTTTTGCATCGCTTCAGCCTTTTTCTTCCCATCCAAGCTTAACTGGTCTTTTAAAGGCAGTGGAGACAAATCTAAAGGAGTTAAAGGATTGAATCCATATAAACCTCAAACAGAGAATGGTTAGTAGTGGAACGGATTGAACGATTATATGCAAATTCACAAATAGGTAAACAATCCTCCCATCCTTTCAAATTCTTAGCAATAATGACCCGAAGTAACACTCCCATAGTTTTGTTTGTTAACTCAGTTTGGCCATCAGTCTAAGGGTGACTTGTGGTAGAAAAGAGAAATTTTGTTCCCAACTTGGGCCATAAGGTCTTCCAAAAATAACTGAGGAACTTGACATCGCGATCACTTACTATAGTTTTAGGAATGCCATGTAAACAAACTATCTATTTGAAGAACAAGTCCGCTACATGTTTGGCGTCATCCAATTTTTTGCAAGCAATAAAATGTGCCATCTTAGAGAATCGGTCAACAACCACAAATATTGAATCCTTACTAATGCGCACCGCGAAAGGACTGATGACGATTTGATGGAGTTTTCGATGGGTGTTTTGTTTTGGTCGGTTTTTGACCTTGAGGAATTAAGAAGGATGAAAATTTCAAATTCAACAAACAAGGAAAATAAGGATACGCAAGGTTTGATTTTTATGACACCTCTTGGAAACTTGTTCCAAACAATCCTGATGATCAAAATAAAACCCAGAGAAACGAACAATCGACACGCCACAATTGGGGAAGCAATTGATAACTAAAAGATGGTTCGAAAGGTAACAAGAACAAGAGAATAATGTTTCTTCCTATTGAAGCCGACGACTTTTCAACAATTATAATCTAAAAAGTTTTGCAAATTTTGACCTAAAAACACATATTTATACCTAGGTTAAATAATAAAAGTTTGGGCTAAAATATATGGAAGCCCAAAGAAACAAAGTCCAAAAACTAAATAAATAGGTATGATGTGTTGCGCCACTACTAGATCTATATGCTTTTGGGCTTAAGTGATGAAGCATTAAAATAGTCCAAATCTTCTTGTCTTTAAGCTCCAAGTGTATCCGGTCCAAGGATTTGAGTTAAATGGATTAGTTTGGGCTCAGTTCATTAAACTCTCCTCCAATAGGCTTGGAGCTCGCCATGCTTTCAAGATAAAAGCCCACATACGTGTAAAGAACCTCTTTAAGTCTCTTGGTTCTAGCTTTGGTCATAGGCCCTTCTGGCCTGGCTAGCTCTCTGCCTCGTCTTGCTCGATGGTCCATGGTCCCGCTCACATTATTTTTCCTGAAAGTGCCAAAATCACAAATATTTTTCTTATGTAATAAATAATCTTAGATAGTTTTGTAATACGTAACAGAAGTCTTAGTTACTATCTCAAATCGAACGTGAAATGAAAATAACAAAGAAGTGCGGAAATGCCTGAATTCAATTCCATAACGATCAAAGAAGCTTTTCGAGACATAAACGAGCACGAATTTACCGATACCTTTATGGGATCTACTCACCTAAACACGTTAAAGCCTTTTTGTATACGTAAACCTCTAAATAGGCCAGAGCATCATTACATTCACGATTTGCTATAGCAGTGACAAAAGACCTTAACTTTTTATATATAACATTTATATTGGACCTCTCCGTTACATAACTAATATGAGTCTAGTCCATACTCAAATAAATCCATTTTTCTCTCAGACTTCAACCCATTAGTCAAGATTCTTTATTGGACTACTTTATTATTTTTATCCAGGTCAAATACATCTGACTTAATCAATAAATTATTAAAACTGTTAAAATATAATTAATTATTGTCCACCAAATAAGAAAATATCTAACAAGTTTTGGGTCTAAGTGAGCGGTACAAGTGCTAAAATTAGTATTTATAAGAAAATTTTAATTAAGTAGATCAAGACTTAAACAATTCATATTAATTTTAAATTAAATAAAAAATTTAAAGAAAATATGCTAAGATTAATATATATTATTTAAATCAAATATATCACTTATAAAATAAAATATGCAAAATATGCAATTTACATGTTATTTATGTTTACTAAGCTATTTACTTAACAAAACAAATCTTGTAACACTGAATAAAATTGCAACTTAGTAAAAATACATCCAAACTTATAATTATCACTTAAATTTGATGTATCATTTAATTTTAACACCTTAATTTATTAAGTGAAATATTTAAAACATGTAACTTATAAATATTATATTTATTGGTATTTAAATAATTTTAACATATATAATAATAATATTTATTTAAAAATAGGTCAATAGGTCTTGGAGTGAATCTTTAGCTTTTTTTAATAGACCTCGGGACGGGATCAAGCTCGAACTACCTAAGTTTGACTCGACCCAAGGTTTGAAAATTGTAAAAAAAAAGATATCATTTTTTATTTAAAAAATAAAAAATTAGGTCGAATTAGGTTCGAGTCTAGTAAGACATTACTATCCCAGAAAAAAAATCCCATTTTTTCTTAAAGGACAAATAAGTTGTACTAGTAAAGTTTTCACCTAATAAAGTAGCGACCTTTTTGGTAAGCATTGCCATTGGCTTACTAAGCACACAACTACTTTTATAAATACTTCTTATCTTTTGGGTAAGCATCTCATCTCATGTCCCCTTGAGCTAAAGGCCAAATCACTTAATCAGATTAGTTGTTTAATTTATTCATTAAACATCCATAACCCATAGCCGTCCTCCCTAATTGGCTCAGCTGCTTGACATCATTTGTTGAGAACTTACCGTTATAACCACAGCCTAGGGACCATCCATTCAATTATAAATGGAAAAGGCCAATAGTATAGTTCAAACCTAGCTCAAGGATTTTTGTCACAATACAAATTAAGCCTTAACCTTAGAACGTTCAAAATTATCTTTTACAACAATAACAATGACAATATTTTAATAAAAGTTTCGTTGATACGTGAAATTTGGAAATGTTCAAAAGTATACAGTCGTATTCTTGATTAGTCAACACACAATTGAAATCTTACTGAGACGCAGAATTTAAGAAAGTTTGATAGTACGTATTCTTATCTCTACGTAGTAACATTTGCTTTTGTACTGTAATGACCTACCTAACTTGAAAAATTAAGATTTTAATCACAACAAACTTTGTTGTTGGAGAGAAAGTGAAGTGGTAGAGTAGACCACACATTGACACATGTGATAATGTTTTCAAGTTTGGTATCCAACCAAGACTCCAAAACATTCAAAGGTAAACCAACAAAAGTTCTTGTAATACATCCTACCTTCAAGTTATTATTATTATTTATGTAAGGATAAATTCATAGTGGTTATTTTTAATTTATATTGACTAAATCTTAATGTATATAAAATTTCTATTCATTAATTATGTTACTATTTTTATATTATTTATAAATTTTATAGTGTTAAATTTTTAATGTGTATTGACCAACTCTTTATGTATATAAAATAATTTATAAATTACGTACTTTGAATAAAATTTTTATTAATTAATAATTAAAAATTAGATAAATTCAATTTAAACAATTAATAGAAACCCATAATTTTAAGATATAGGAAGATTAATTTTATAAAGTAGTCTCCAACTACTTAAAATAAAAAAACTGAAATTATAATTGAAATAACATCATTTTTATTGAAATAAATATGTTATTTTAATTAAAGATGTTATAGTTTAAATAATTTTCTTTAAATATAAAAAATTCAATTAAAATTATTATTTTGTACACTATAAATTAAGTAGAAAAGATTTTTGGTGGAATGACTTTCTAAGTATAATAATCCATAAATTCATACTTAAACACAATAATTGAATTATATTTTTCCAACATAATTTAAAGGGAAGAACTGATGTTGTAAAAACCAAACAGAAAGTTAAATCGGTAAGATAAGATATTTAAGGTTTAAAAAGTTGAACCATATTAGACTATTATAAATCCTACTACAGATTAAATAAAAATAAATGGTTTGAAATATGATTAAAAGAGATTGTCTTTATTTATCGATGAATTTGAAGTTTAATTGAAAAAAATAAATTGTTAAACGAAAAATAATTGATTTATCTTGGTTCATGAGAATTTTTAATTTATAAAAATTAATCTATTAATTAATAAATTGACCAAACTTTAATAATAATAGCGATTAAAATAAATGAACTAAATAAAAAATGAACTATCATACGGTTCAAGAACTATTACAATGAGTTGTCACACATTTAATCTACATTTACCAGTCAACATCTATTGGTTTCACCTAATATTAATTTTATCTAATCAATCATGTGCATTGTATAAGAAGATTTTTGATGTTGGTGGTCCCCAAATTGGAAGCTAATGAACCTTTTTAGTATTTTTTTTTCACTTCAAAGCAAAATTTAAAATTATTAATAAACTACAATAACTTCTATACCTTAGCATATGCGACGATTGAAAAACATAAGAACAAATAAAAGAAAATTTTACAATAATTAATATAATTTTTTTACTAAATCAACAATATTTTTGTATTTATACAAATGTTATTTTTGTAACTCGAACTTGTAATATTTTGATATTTTTAAAAATATATTAACGAGATTCGTGTGATATATATAAAAAGTGAATTACATGTGAAAGTGAAGTTTACTAAAAAATATTTAAAAAATATACAAAACTCTGTTAAATTTTTTATTCATTAAAGATTTTATTAAAATTAAAATTGAATGTTCCTAAATATTAATATATAATTTATATTCTTATAAAAATCTTAAGATTTAAGCTATTATCATTATCCTCAACACACAGTTAAAATCTCGCTGAGGGACAAGATATGAAAAAGTTCGATAATACGTATTCTTACCTCTACGTAGTAACGTTTGCTTTTGCACTATAATGACCTTCCTAACTTGAAAATTTAAAATTTTAATCCCAACAAACTTTGTTGTTGGAGAGAAAGTGAAGTGGTAGAGTAGACCACACATTGACAAATGTGATAATGTTTTCAAGTTTGGTATCCAACCAAGACTCTAAAACATTCAAAGGTAAACCAACAAAAGTTCTTGTAATATAGCCTACCTTCAAGTTATTATTATTATTTATGTAAGGATAAATTCATAGTGGTTTTCTTTAAACTAACAAATGATTTAAAGAAATTGTCTTTACTTATCAATGAATTTGAAGTTTAATTAAAAAATAAATTATTAAATAAAAATAATTGATTTATCTTGGTTCATGAGAATTTTTAATTTATGAAAATTAATCGATTAATTAATAAATTGATCAAATATTAATAATAATAGTTATTAAAATAAATCGATCTAAATAAAAAATGAACCGTTAGATGGTTCTAGAACTATTACAATGAGATGTCACACATTTAATCTACATTTACCAGTCAACATCTATTGGTTTCACCTAATATTAATTTTATCCAATCAATCATGTGTTTGGTATAAGAAGATTTTTGATGTTGGTGGTCCCCAATTTGGAAGCTAATGAACCCTCTTAGTGATTTTCTTTTTCACTTCAAAACAAAAAATGAAAATTATTAATCAACTACAATAGATTCCGATCGAAAAAAACATAAAAACAAATAAAAGAAAATTTTACGGTAATTAATATGATTATTTTTACTAAGTCAACAAATCTTAATACACAAAGCTACCAGTAGTGTAAGAGTATGAAAAAGAGATATTACTGATACACATCTTTATTTTTGTATTCGTACAAAAAGGTTATTTTTGTGACTCGAACTGTCATATTTTAAACGCAAATGAATTACCTTCCCAGTTGTTCGAAGGCTCGCCTTCTATTTGATTATTTTTTCTATTATTATAAAATTGAGTAAACTATACATTTTTTTAATTAACTTTAAAATAAAAGTGAAACCTATAGATATGCTTTTGTGATGGTGAGGGCCCAAGTGAAACATAAATGAGGCCCATATGTTCCTCATATGGAACTATGAACAACTTGTCTCTTATGTCATTCTTTGCCTTGTCTAAGCTAAACCCCTTCAGACTCTACTAAACTACAAAAATGGAAATTGAAACCCATCTTTTCAACTATATAATGATTTAAATGATTTGTATAGTATATATTTCTTGTCTACTTGTATTTTGTTTTGGTCATCTAGATTTGTATACTATATATTTTTGTCTACTTCTGTTTTGTTTTCATGATTTAGATATGACTATGAATGAATAGTTAACGGTACTCTGGTGGTAATTTTGGTTTAAATATAAGTAATAATTTATAAATTATGTAATTTAATAAGTTGGAACGTAATTGATTGAATGTAAATGAATTTCAATAATTAAAAATTTACAAGACTCAATTTCCTAAAAAAAATAAAATTTCAAAGTGTTTAAATAAATAAAAATTTTATTTTAATTTAATAAATTACTTTTAATATTACTAATTGTATTAATATTACTGTCGGACCTCTCCAGACCTCGCTTCATTGCGAAATTTCGGACTGGGTGATGATGACGATGACGACTTTTAATATTACTAATAATTTTATATAAATCTTCAATATTTTTACGTTTATAGTTTTATTTTTTCATTGTTCTTATTTAAAGGTTTTTAATAGTAATATTATAACTGATGAGTTTTTATATAATTGTATAATAACTTTTTTATAACACAACTTTTTTTAGAGATTTTTTATTAAATCATATTTTAATAAATTTTATTCTAGTTTAAGGGTTAATTTATAAACTCAATAGACTGCTAAATTAGTAATACAAGAGGTCAAAAGTTAACATATCGATGCACAAGACTCCCCACTTTGTGAGGCTTTGGAGAAGGTTATCGATGTACATTGTCCTTCTCTTGTATTTTTTTACTAAGAGATATTTTTGTGATTCGAACTTGTGATCTTCTAGTCATAAATGAACAATTTTTATTAATTGTTCTAACGCTCTCCCTCTTAATATGTAGTACAAGAGGTATAAAGTTTAAAAGTTTAACACGTATTAGACCATTATAAGACTGATTAAACATTAAATAAAATTGAAAATTTTGAAATATGATTGAAAGAGAATATTCTTGTTCATGAAAATTTTAAAGTTTAATTAAAAACTATAAAATAAAATTAATTGATTATTTTTAATTAGCTTATAAAAATTGAATAATTAATTAATAAATTGAATAATTTTTATAAAAATTATTTAAAAAGATTAAAATTTTAATTAAAATTTTAATTGATTCAAAATTTTCACATTGGACCCATCAAACATATCTAATTTTTATAAATAGGATCTCATCAAATATCTTATATTTTTATAATCACGTGTTTTGTTGGTTGGAACATTTTCTTAATTTTATAATAATTTTTCATGATCTTATTTATTTCTTTAACTAATACAACTTATCTCGAGGAAAATGAAGATTTTGAATTCGAATAAAAGCAGATCATTATAATCATTAGCCATAATTATACCTTCTCCAAGCAAAAAGGGTCTTTGAGTTCAAAACAAGTTATACTGTTTCACCTTCCAACTGCTAAAATCGGTTTTTCAATTTTGAAAGAGGTAATTTTATCTATATATTTATATACAGATATTATATAAATGTATTAATGAGATTAATTAACAGAAAGTTAGAACTGGTCAACAAAAATAAAGAATTTAGTCTCATAAAAATTTCGTAAGATTTGGAAAAGTTTTGTAATACATCGTCTTATCTTAATTAATAAAGTCGAAAGTCAACATTAACGTACCCGAATGCATAAGACTTCCCTTTTTGGGAAAGTCAAGAGAGGATCATTAATATATGTAACTTTTTTTTTTATAATTTTTTATAAAAGAGCTGTTTTTGTGATTTGAAACTAAGATTTTACGTTTATAAAGGAGCAACTTGAAACATTGTTTTAAAATTTGGAGGAGAAATTAGTCCAATAAAATAAAAAATTTAAAGTTTCAAGTTTTAAATAATATTAGATTATTATAAAATAAGTGTAATAAAGATTGAATAAAATTTAAAATAAAAAATATTAAACGATGAGTAGTTTAATTCTAATTTATAAAAATTAATTAGTGTAATAATGATTATTAAATTAAATTGTAACATTGACTTATTCACAATTTTTGAAGTTGAATTAACATGATCGGTTTCAATTTTTAATTATTGATTAAAAATATAAATAATTCTTAAATATTTTGCAAAAGGTCAAATAATTTTTTAAATATTGTGATATTTATAGTTTTAATTAATTATATATTTTTATCAGCTTAACACCTTGTAATGTTGCACTTCTAATAAGGCTTTTCAGCTGCTTATTCTTTAATATGGTTTATTTAACTTTCAAAAAAAATCCTCAATGGAATTTAGTAAATATATCATAATTAATAGTTTGTATATAATAAAATTATAATTTATTAATACTAAAAATGTACATTTAATATGCTAAAAGTTAATAATTTAGCATTTTATAATAATAAAATTTAATATGTAACAACAACATCTAGTATAAATCCCGCTGAGACACAGGATTTGAGGAGATCCAGTAATACGCAACTTTACCCTTAACTAGTAGAGAAATTGTTTCAAAAAATAAAGAGATCCAATAATATGTAACTTTACCCCTAATTAGTAAAGTGATTGTTTCAAAAAAAATAAAATTTAATATGCTAGCATAAAAACTATAAGACAATAATTAATTTTTTTTGAAAGGCAAACAATATCAATTTTCCGCAAATTAATAACTTGTCTCTATAATATTAGTGAATTTTGTCCATAAAATTACAATTTTGAAGAAAATATTAAGATTAATCATTTTTTTTAAAACGGAGGAACTCATAGTTGCTATTCCTTGAATGTACACTGAGTAAACTTCCGAATTGATGAAAATAGATTGCAAATTACACCAACTAGGTATTCCACACTAGACACACCCTATACGATAGATTCGATTGAAAGAGTATAAGTAGGGAGATTCAAATACAGGACATTTTGACCCTATATCTGCTACTCTATCAACTCGATCACCACTTAAAGTTTAATCAGTAATTTATAAACGTTAAAACTTATTTTCTAGCTCAAGCTAATACGAACTTTTAACATTTAGAAACTTAAGCCCGGAAAATTTATCATACTCGCAGGTCACAGTGATCACGCCAAGATCAGTTCTTTAAAGTTATTTTATTGATGAAACTCTACATAAGAGTAGTCAAAGAACCCAGAAGAAGAAATCAATATTCTAATATAAAGGATCAAAAGAAGAAACAAATAGGAAGACAAGTTCAGACGGGAAAATGGGTTTTATTTATTTTCGTGTTGGCTTCTTCTCCAACGTTGTTTCCATGTTCATAATCGTGTCAGCAATTACCAAAAACAGTCAGCTTTTACTCCAACTATCTCAGAGAAAAATCGTTAGTGTCCATCAAGTTTCTGCATAATCATGTAGGTAAGTTTGCTTCTTCTTCTTCTTTTTTACGTGACTGTTTAATAATGTCTCTCAGATATATGAAAATGGAAAAGTGAAGAGACAACCACTGTGTTACTTTTTATCTGCTAGTAAGTGGGCAGAGAGAGAAAGACCTGAAACGGGTGTGTGTGGAGAGAGAGAGAGAGAGAGAGAGAGTGAGTGAGTTTGATGATGGTTGAGAGTGGAATATCAGAAAAAGGAAATTGAGGCAAAAACCGAGGCTGAGGCTGAGGCTTCCTTGTACAGAAAGCTCTGTCTTTCAATTTGTGGATGGACCCATGAGTACGAATACCAAACCCAACGTTCACGTATCCTTCTTTTTTCTTTATTTCTTCTCTTCATAGTCTCTATAACTAAATCGTTGTCAAGCTTTCAACTTTTACTTTCACACTTGTCACTCTTTTTCTTCTCTCACTTTTTCTCAGTCTTTAATGCCTGCCCCATATCAGAAAACAAAGGTCCCTAACGAAGAAATTCTGGCTCGGTCGGTGCTAGATAGATTATGCATTTTGGTCCCACTTTTTCTCTCTCTCTCTGGCTGTCAAAAGATGCCCACCTACGAGAAAGTCATGTTCTTTTGTTACACGTTCCAAGTATTAGAATTTAGAAGAAGTTGAGAATTTTTATCTGGGTTTTTCTTCTACAAGCCTGAGGAGGCATTTCTTGGTGAACTGATCTCTCTCTGTCTCCCTTTCTCTATTTATCTTCCTGGTGGCAGGTTTGACGTTTGAATAGAAATCTGCAGGACTTTCTCCGGTTGATGCTCTTTTTGGTGTTTGAAGAGTACTAATCTGGGTGAAGTTTTGGCTCACTGGTGCGGTGGGAAAAGCCAAAATTTGCCGTCTGTCATTAAATAATCATGAAGTTGGAATCATTTGTTGGCTATGAGACAGCAAAACTTGTGTGTATGCTGAATTCCAAGCAAGTTTCTGATGTAAACATCCATGAAGTTTAAATCAAAGTATTGAGTTGTGAGACAGTGAGGACACTTAAAATTTCATCGTTCTTATCGTTTAAGGGTGTTTGGTGAGGCACGTCAGGCGTTTTTCATGGCTTTTGTGTGGAGGTAAAAAAGGGGAGTTTGATACCTTGCCACCCAAAGGAAGCTTAATTTAAGTACCTTGAGCTCTACGTTGTGAAAGCTTGAGTGTTTTGATCTATCTTGTCTATTTTGCTTCAACAGTTGGTTCCTTGTCAACTTCTTAATATTCTCGGCCTTATCGGATATAAGGTATTTAAACTATGAATGCCAGTTTTCTTTATTGTTACAATTCATGTGCGCCATTTTTTCTTTAATTTTGGGAGCAAAACCTTTTACCAGGTTATTTAACTGATCCTCCATCTGAACTGCTTTTGATGGTAATGAAGATTGACAACTACTGGACTATGAGTTTGGTTATGAATGAGTGGTAAATAATTCTCCCTTGTAAGATCAAGGGGATAAATCTGGTTTTTGATCAGCCTCAGTTGAATCTTGAGTGATTGTTTCCTGGTGATTCTGTACCTTTAAGCACGAGTTTCTTATTTGAGAAATAAGTCAGTGAGATCAAGCTGAATGTTTATGAAAATCTTTTGATGTCACCGCTTCTTCTTTGACCCCATTTTCTGTTTTCCTCTGGATGCTGATCCTCCATATTAGTTTTCCCGTGTTCTGATATCTCTTTGCTGGTTCATGTGTTTTGATGGCAATGTTTATGAACGTATGGCTTTGCTTGACGGGCACTCTCGTTAGTTCACAGATATTCTTAGACGCATAATGCAATTGTTGCTTCAAGTTCATTGGCAGTCATGTCTGAATGAGTTCATCTTTTGTCTGATATTTTTCCTGTATTTTTCAGCTCTTAATTGAGTACATGGAGGGAAGGGGTGGGTGAGAAAACATTGATACAGTTGAACGACTTCCAGTTAAATATGGCGAAAAAATCCCACAAACGGACGACACGACATGGAAGAGATAAATCGGGATGTATGTGGGGAATAATAAACATGTTTGATTTCCGCCATGGTCGAACAACTCAAAAGCTTCTCTCGGATAAGAGGCCTGGGAACAGGCATGCTGCTGGTAAAGACTTGAACATCTTTGAAACCACAACCCCCTAACGACACACACACACGCACAGAGACAGAAAAAGGATAGAGGACATAAATATCAAAAGCTTTCCTAATTCCCTGAATCTGTACACTTAACTCAGAGAAGAGCCTGCCCATAGACACAGGTTCCCACACAGAAAGTATCTTTTTGGTGAAATGATATGTGTGATGGATTTTATTTTGTTTTGCTTATAGAAATGAAGTGAATTGTATGCGCAGAGTACTTGATGACATCTGCATTATTTTTTTAAGATCAATTAGTGAATGGATTTGGTCCATTCAAAGATATTAATCTGATTGTGCTTGTTTTCACACGATGTTATTCAATTCTGAATTATGTGGTTCAATGGCCCCTAAGTTCACAAAATCTGTGAAGCTCCATATTTGATAATTGTCCTTTTCCATTTCAGGTGCTTCAAGCCGGAAGAGTAAGACTGAAACGGTGACCAATCCTAAAGAAAATTGTCCTGAAGCCCCTGTAAGTGCTGTCAACTTATTTCATCAAAACTGAATTGTTGTCAATTGTTTCTTATAATTTCTCAGGTCAAAGGAATTTGCGACTTTGATCATCTTGTCCTTTGTTTCCTGTTGGGAGAGGGGGTAGGAGGGTTATGGAACTTTAACCGTGTGTTTCAATCAATATTCATGAATATTTAATATATCAGGATGTTGAAAAGACCATAATAGCAGCTGATGCTAGTAAACCAAGTGTGAAGAAACTCATAGAAGAAGAGATGTTTATCGAGCAAGATTCAAAGGAAGAGATGAATAATGCTCAAGTGGAACCTAAGGAGTCTAATGCTGAACATGGATGCCACAATAGGAAGAACCAAAAACGAAGAAGCAGAAGTCGATCACGAAGTTGTGACTTAGGGATAGAGGATTTGCATGTTGATGAAAAAATGCAAACCGAGTTTTCTTGCTTGCAGAAATCAGAAAAGCAGTCTAAAAATGGTCTTCTTATAGAAGAAATAATGGAAGAATTCTGCCACCAGATCCATCAAAAAAGTGTTAGTTATGTAAACCATAGCCAGCATGACGAGGTTCAAAGTCAGCTAAACCAGAAAATTCCTGATTTTGAAGAACAATTGGTCGAGGCAATCAAATGTCTGATAAGTCAGAAGCTCATTAATGAGAAAAATGCGACTGAAGAGGGGAACATGAACCTGTCTAAAGAACTTAGGGATGCGCTTCAAATTCTAAGTTCTGATGAAATATTTTTGAAACTCTTACAAGGTCCTAAGTCAGTGATGCTGAAATACATTCAGGGCTTGTCTGATGCTCAGACAGAAAAGGGCAAAGGGTCTCAGAGACTGAAAGATGAAAAATCTCAGTTACTTGTAGGTTCTAATATGTCAGAAAAGGACCTTTGTGGCTTAAGACAACCTGACAAGATTGTCCACGCTAAACAGCATAAATTTTTTAGGAGAAGAACTAGATCTCTGGAGAAGATTCCATCAGAAGGAAACAATTCTTATCAAACTACAAATACCATTGTTATTTTGAAGCCTGGACTTACAGGCTTGCAATATTCTGAGGAAGAAAGCACTACAAGTTCGTTGTCTACCCCTCATCTCATCATTAGAAACAGGGAACCAAATGAAAGAGCTGGCTCGTATTTTTCTCTTACAGAAATCAAAAGAAAGTTGAAACATGCCATGGGGAAAGAAAGGCAAGAGAACTCATCTGCTGATACTTCAAAGAAGCATACTAATGAATGCGCAGCTATCAGAAACAGTGAGAAGGGAGCTAAGGATATTAGTGGATTTAATTCCACGAGTAAAGATCACTTCTTTGTTGAAAAAATTGCCAGACCTCCTAATGCTGTCAAAAAAGAGAAGAAGACCAGTAGGCCAAAAGAATATGAAACAAGTATACCACATGACATTGCAAACAATAAGCAAAGGGCATCTAATATTTATGTGGAGGCCAGGAAACATCTTTCAGAAATGCTTGGCAATGGGGCTGGGAATGAAGATTTTTCAAGCAGGCAGGCGCCGAAAACCCTTGGGAAGATTCTATCTCTTCCTGATTACAGTATTTCTCCTATCCCAAGTCCTGGACGGGATTGGGGGCAGATCCATGGAATAGTACAGATGAGATTATCTTCTTGTGATCAATTTCAGAAACAAGAGAGAAATGCCAGCCATACGAGTCAAATAGGCCTTAACTCTGAGACCCATTCTTTTGTTTCTGATGGGATCACTACTAGCAAAGAGCACTCTCCAACAAATGCAGATTCAAGTGCCTCAAATGAGCTTGTAATTGACATTGAAGTGGAGAACACTTTATGTTCTGGGGAAAACGACATTGCTTCTGAAGGTCTCTTTTTCCATATTATGATATATGATGGTAGATGGACTAGTCTTTTACATATTTTAGTTCAAGTCCCTTACCCTGTATGAATTTTTGCAGGTGAAATGGACATTGTCAAAACAATTGATGCTGCATCCCTGAAGGAGAACGATACCGTGAATTCTCCTGAAAGAAACAGTTATATTTCCACTGCATATGATGAACCTACTAGCACGCCTGAAGTCTGTAAAGAAACAGAATGCCACGAGAGCATAGAACATGTAATATAATATATCAAACAGTTTGTTTCTGTTAGTTCTTCCTCTTTCCATTTAGCTGCATCCTGAGTATTGACTGTTCTTTTCCAGGATTCTTACGAGGAAACCCAATATTCATCTTCTCCATCAGTGTCTCCTCGTACCTCCTCTCCAGTAACCAAGCAAGATGGGGATCTAGAGCATGCTGCTGAAGTGCCTGACCGGCCAAGTCCGGTATCTGTTCTTGAGCCAATTTTCTCTGAGGAGGACATCAGCCCAGCAAGCATCAGATCCCAACCTGGTAGGTCTCATGCAGAAATTTCACCTAGTCACCACTTATCTGAGCTTTATATCACTTGGCTTAGTCTCTATCTTCACCATTTATCTCCAGCTGAGCTTCACTTCCAGCCCCAAAGAATACAATTTGGAGAGGATGAACCTTTAGCCACTGATCAAGCCATCTCTTTGAAAACTTGTGTAGAAGACAAAGAATCAATATTTGAATACGTAATAGAAGTGCTGGAAGTCTCTGGAATCAATGGGGATGAATTCTATATAAGGTCATGTATTTCAGATCAGCTGCTAGACCCATCAATCTTTTCCGAGGTGCAGTACTTCCCCAACCAGCTTTGTTGTGACAAAAAGCTTCTCTTCGATTGCATCAATGAGGTTCTTGTGGAGGTATATGGGTATTATCTTGGTTGCTTTCCTGGATTGTTGCTTGTAAAGCGAACCATTCGGCCTTTCCCGGATATTAAAAACGCCATTCGGGAGATTTGGGAAGGAGTTTATTGGCATCTCCTTCCATTTCCACCACCTCATACATTGGATCAAATTGTCAGTAAAGACCTGGCCAAAACTGGAACATGGATGGACCTTCAGTTTGATACTGAAACCATCGTTGTTGATATTGTTGAAGCCATTTTTGAAGATTTGACAGAAGAAATTATGTGCAGCTGTGAAGACCAAAGTTGGGAAAGTGTTGATGCTATTACTCCAGCAGAGTTGATGGTAACTGAAAACACATCGCACCTGTAAAGTCCATTTCTACTTGGTCCCTACCAACAACTAACCAACAATTTTTTATGGTGGGAATGAAAGCAAAATCATGCCAGTACTACATTATGAATGTGAATGCAATTAGCTGATCAACAACAGTGAACCGGGACGTGGTTCATTTTGTCCTCCCGGAGAGTCACGGCAGAACTTGGCATTGTGTTTTCTAACTTAGCCACTAGAATCCTGTACATATGTTAATACCATGTGTGCTATATAAGTTCAGAATTGGAACCAAACTAGACACCATATGTCAACTGCAGAATCCGAACATCATGAGCAGAAGCCAGAAACTGGATCGGTGTTATCGCCTGTCTCATTGTAGAGTTTGTAGAGCTTGGTGTGTTTAATCTTTGTTTCAGTTGATTCTGTGCGTCTTTTGTGAGTGTTTCATTTTCTTGAATTAAATTCATTCATTAACTCTGATTAGAATTTGTCTCAGTTTTCTCGACACCAACATAGTTTGGATCATTGTGAACTGAGCTGTGACTACTTAGATGTTTCCTTAGGAATTGAGTTTGAATCACAACACTATTCTCATCTGCCATTGAAGAATCAGTCTCTCAGAGCTTGGAATAACAATAACTTTGATATATAAAACAATAAGTTTGATGCTTGCAAGTTGTTTTTTATCATCACTTGCTTGCTATTCTTTCATGGTAATGAGTTCCAATGCATCTAGATGACAATTTTAGCTCGGCCTAGTTTGACTTAAGTTGACCAAGCTTCGGATTAGATAGAGCTTGATAGGTAAGGACCAATTGACTAAAATAACATTGTTTCATTAAGCTTTAATGAAATAAACCAATATTGAGAAAAAAAAGTCAGGTTTGACTCGTTTTGTTATCATCTCTAGTTATGTTAAGTCAATTCATTTGATAACCCATAACTAAACTACAAACTTCCTATTTTTATAATTTTAAATTTGGTTCAAAGTTTGATTAACTCAAGTTTAATTCAATTTTTACCGATTAAAATGATATCATTTTGTCCAAATTGGTTTAAACTAATTTGGATTGTTTGGATCGGATCAATTTTTTCAAGCTTAAACCTGATTCAAAGTTCGATTAATTCAAATTTAATATATTGAATTAAGGTCAAATTCAATGTAACTCAACTCAAGTTCAATAAACTCAAAATTTTTATTCATTAACTTTGAGTCAAATTCAATCTAATTCGACTTAAAAATTGATCAACTCGAAATTAATCTGTATAAATTCAGTCTATCGTCTTCATCTTAATTTGTTCATCGCACGTTAGATGCTAAATTTTGTTAACTTTGTTGACACATTTGAAACTTGAATAGATCTTATAAGTTCAAAGTAAATGAATTTAAGAATCCTTTGGTGGTTTAGACATGTGGTGAGTTTGAAAAAAGCCTTAACACTAAAATATTCTAGGTAAAATATCTAGGTAAGTATATCAATAGATCGGACTGAGCCAAACTTGCCCATGTTTGAGCTCGACTTAGATTCTATTTTTGTGCAGGGGCTTAGCCTAAAGTTTGATTAAGCTCAAGCCTCCATACGTAAGCTCAAGTCATCAAGTTTGAGCAGTTTGAAACTTAATTGAGTTTAATTAAATTGATTTTTTAATTTTAAAAACTTTAAATGAAGCTTTATATGTTTTATATAAAATTTTGGACTTCTCAACTTAAAACTTAAAATAAAAAAATTTGAGTATAAATTTATTAACTTCAAGTTAAATTTAGGAATGACAATTAGACATAACCTAGCTCGATCTGAAGTCAACAGTCTAGGTTTGAGTTGATCAAACGTTGAGCCGAATTTTTTAAAAAATAAACCTGAAGTCAAACTCGAGCTCAGGTTGCCAGCCGCAACTCAAGACTCAATCCTTATAAATAAAACCTGAAAAATTGAAAACTATTAAAAATACATAACGATGTTTTGGCCCGACTTTTTGCCATCTATACAAAACAGCTGATAGGATCAACTAACAGTTAAATATAATTAGCTGATTATTAAACAGGGCCTAAATCGGGATGATTTTTTTTTTTTGGTCGTTCGTAATCGTATGTAAGTCAAAAAAGACAAGTGTTTTTTTTTTTAATTTTCAAAAAAATTGCTTGACTCGCCCGTTGCCATCCCTGGCTAGACCGAACAGGGGATCAAATTTTTTTTTTTTTGCCATTCCTAAGCATCGCAACTCGCAAGTCAAAAAGGGCAGTAGTCATCCGTTTGCGTTCATTGAAGTTATAACTTGGGACGTGTCGTGTTTGTATCTAGTGAAGGGGACAACTTTGGACTGTCCTAAAGACCGGTTGGATACAACTTACCTTACCTTTGGTGCCTTTGTCAAACCAACTTCCCAGCGTCTGATTCTTTCCTTTTGTTTTTTTTGGCACAAAGAAAATAAACCTATTTGAAAAAATGTAATTATTAATATAATATTTATATGGAGGCTGAATCTCTACTAATTAAGGAATCGTTTGGTTCTATTTCTATTTTTTTTCAAATAAAAATAAAATTTGATTTAATATATGTTTATCACTGATAATAATTACATATTAGATAAAATTAAAGATAAATTATTTTTAATTAAATAAATTTACTTGATCTCTTATATAATATTTATTAACAAATTATTAATAAAATTATGTTATTTTAATAAAATAAAAATTTAAATCTAAATTTTATTTATAAATTAATATTTATTTGAAATATAATTTAATTATTAAATCAAAATTTATTTAAATTTTTATATATTTTAAATTTAATTATATTTATTAATAATTATTAAATTTTAATTAATTAAATCAAATTATTCAGAATTTTTATTGATAATTAATTTTAATTTATTAAATATATAATGTTGAATTAAAATACTTATAAATTTTATTAATAATTAAATAATATATTTAAATGATGGTAAAGCAGTTCAAAAAAAAAGAAAACATGAAACAAAAACCACTTTTTATAATTTTCATAACTTTTAGAAACCGGAAGAAACTAAAAGCAAAAAAAAACCTAAAATTCAAACAAACCAATTTTTTTTACTGAATTTGAAAACAAAAACTAGAAAATAAAAATAAAAATGGAAGCAAACACTCCTAGTAAATATGTGAACTATTGAACCTCTCCAGATCCTACGTCTAAGTGGAATTTCTACTAAGTATTGTTGTTGTATTTTAAGACCAATATTTTGCTTGCTTGAGTTATTTCAAATATGAATTAATAATTAAATTTATTAATTAAAAGTATAAAAATTGATACTATTTTTTGTTTTAGAGCTTGATGATAGAAAATTAAGAAAGTAAAAGATAAAATAATCAAGTGGCCTTATATGTTCGGTATGTTGAGTTAAATTTTAAGTTGATTATTTTTTATATGTGAAATATAACATGAGTTAGAGTCAAATTTTACCCGATGTACAAGACTTCCCGCTTTACGAGGTAAAGGGTATTTTGAGCAATTTCAATAATTGGGCTCATTGATATTCTTGGTATAGTAGATGCTATCACACATATAATCATACTCAATTCAATAAACTTGTTTAATCTTAAAGGAAATCTTCTATAATTTCGCACGTGAGGGGTTATTTCTTGATTTCGTCCGGTCATTAACAACTTGATTATTTTTAGATAATAGTAGATAGAAACAACGCTCGTAAAGAGTTCTATTGAAACCAAAAAATATAGGCCTATTTGTCATCGTATTTTTATAAAGAGATTATTTCTGTACCTTGAACTTGTGACTTTATGGTCACAAAAGAGTAACTTTATTAGTTGTTCTAATATGAGTTGTATTTTAATTTAAATTGAATTAAACTCATTTAGACTTGATTTTTTTAATTATAAATATGCTTTGTTTCTCTCGAAAATTGGTTTGTTTTTACTTTATTTTTTAGGTAAAAATATATACATTTTTCTATAGTTTAAGAAACCTTAGAAAATTTTAACCATTTTTAAAATTCCAGAAAAAATTTCTTATAAATTTTAGTTTTTTAAAAAATTCCTCTCTCTTAGACTTTGATGAAAAAATAATGATGAAATACAAAAAATATAAATTTTATACCCGATCAAATGTCCCTAATATGGTAATCCAATTCAGTTCTTAAATTCGGCCCGCATTAATTAAATTTGATTTAAATTAATAACTTAAGATGATTATAATAAAATATTAATTTGAGTCGAACTTAATTAACTTGAATGGAGCTTAAGAGTTAGGTTAAATTGCCATGTAAGATGTATTTGATTAGTATAAGTTTAAAGTTCGTGATGAGTGTATTTCATTATTATTTTTATCTTAAATCTAGGAATAATAATATTTTTGAAAAAATGAAAACTAAAGAGAATTCTTTATGAATTTTAAAAAGTAAATAGCTTTTTTTAAAATTTTTAAACTACAATGGAAACAATCTTTTATCTTTCTTTCATACGAATGATGTTTACGTGAATCTTTGGATGGCAAAAATCCCACATCTAATTCTCTGTTTCATTAAATTTCATCTATACATTTATGTGGAGTTCACGTGAATCTTTGGATGGGGCAGCTAAATTTTTTAAATATTTAAAAATATAAAATAACTTCTTTCTTTAATTGAGTATAGGTTTGGATTATATGAGTTTAGGCTTGCTTGAGATCTAACTTTTCGTTTTGCTTAGAATAATTAGCCCTTAAATTAGTCTAGGCCTAGACCTGACTCATAAGTCGATCTATTGAAAACACCTAAATTTGTGAGTCCTTTTATGTAATCCAATGAATATGATGTCAGTGTATGAACAAAATCAGTTATAACCTATAATTTGAACTATTAAAAGTTCATTTTAGTTAGTGTCTCTGATTAAATTTAGGTTAGACATGTGGGTTTTGTTCTAGATCTATAAACCTATAAAAAACAACCACTCAAAATGTTGGGAATGTTGTCAGTGAATACATTCTGATATTCAAATTATAGATAGAAGAGAGATGCCAAATATGTATATGATATTTAATTAGAGTTAATAATAGTGGTCATGAGAACTTACCTTAGGATGTCTATTTTTTATAGCAATCCTTCAAAAGGTATATATGGACTCTAACTATTGTAGTAGAGTTCTGATATGATTTCTATTAGGCAGCTTGGTTAGTCTTTGGTTAAGATTCTACCTCCATATATGAATAAGTCTTATTTTGATTCAACTTACCATTTTCCAATAATTAGACCTCTTGTATGGAGCTAAAATCCATAAGCTTGAAGCTGAGTGATGGGTCATGCCGAGTAAGTCAAACCCATTTTTGTACACTCATTAAGGTTAACCTCTAATTTCTTCTTCAAACTTAGATGGAGGATGAAACTTTCAGTACTCAAATATGTAAGGATGTTTGCTTAATCAAGACAACCATCAGTGCTTGTCATGCCAGCTGCAGATTGAAGCATATCAAAATGTAAGAAATATTGTAATTGTAAGCAATCAGCCAAGCAGAT
>JANIIA010000004.1:3835225-3886835 GCA_027478495.1 Erythroxylum alaternifolium | reverse complement strand
GTTCAGCCATGGATGGAAGAAAGAAGACACCTTAATTTGTCTTATTTGGCAATGGCTTCTCTTATAAGCTTCCTTTTGCACTTAATTACAAAAATGCCTTGCCAAGTGTCACCATCTTGGCCCTCCATGTATCATCATCTCAACCCTTCATTAAAAATCAAATATAAAACTTAAGATTAAATCATGATCGTCGAGTATTTCCTATACCGTTTCCGAGCCTACCGGTGTCTCGGGCATATCATGAAAATTTTTTTAAAAACTCTAAAGTTACCGAGTTACGGGGTATTACAATTACCTATATTCCAAGAAAATAAGACATTAGACCTAAGTCTATCATGTTAAATGATTTTACCATAGCCTCCCTAAATTCTTTAATCATCTTTGAGTTGTTTCTAGTAAAAATAAGATCATCAACATAAAGACACACAATTAAAATGTCATCATGGTCAACAAATTTAACATATAAAGTATGCTCGAAAGGACATCTTTCAAAAACATGACTTATGAATTATGAATCAATTCTTTTGTACCATGCTCTTGGTGTCTGCTTTAATCTATATAATGCGTTCTTCAACCTGTAAACTTTATCTTCTTTTCCTTTAATTTGATACCCTATAGGTTGCTCAACATATTCTTCCTCTTCCAAAGTCCATTTTAAAAAGTAGATTTTACATCCATTTGATAAATTTTAAAGTTATTTTAAGCTGAGAGGGAGATAATCATGCGAATAGTATCCAATCTCGCAATAGGAGCAAATACATCAAAGTAATCAATACCTGGTTTTTGCTTATATCCTTTTGCAACCAATCTAGTTTTAAACGATCAATCTCACCATTAGGATTGTACTTTGTCTTGTACACCCACTTTAGTCCTATAGGCTTTTTATCATCGGGCAAGTCTGTTAATTATCATACGTCATTCTTTTCAATGGCATATATTTCTTCATCCATAGCTTTTCTCAATTTCAAGTCAATCGATGCCTCTTCATTATTAACCGGTTCATAGTCTACAGATAAAGCAAAATTGATAATCTCTTCATCAAATAGATTATTATCAATACCTATCACATAATCTTCTAATCTAGCTACTAACTGATGACATCTTTGGGGTCTACTAGATGTCTCTAGCTGAGACATTGAATCTTCCTGAGTATTTTCTTCTTCATAGCTTTCTAAAATTACCACTTGCCTTTTTTGGGAAGTTAAAGATCAATCTAATATTCCATTATCTTTAAAGGTTACATCACGACTAGTAACCATCTTTTTCATATTTGGATTATATAATTTATAGGCTTTGAATTTGTACTATAGCTTGTAAAAATACATTTCTCATCAAACTTCTTCCTAATCAGGTACATAGGCAAAAGCAATATACCTAAAAACTTTGAGATGCCAAATGGAAGGTTTCCTTCCACTCCAAGCTTCCTTGAATGTTTTGTCATTAAGGTTTTTTGTTGGATACCTATTTAAAATATAAACTACATAAGTAATAACTTCTGCCTAAAATTGTTTAGATCTTAACATGTATCTTACCATGTCTATAACAGTCTGTTTGGTTACTGTCTCCAATATGCAGAGACGGAACGAGACGAAAATTTGGAGACGGAACATAACAGAAATTGGAGACAGTGAATTGTTTGGTTGTGATGGACGGAACAGAAACAATTGTCTCCGTCTCGAGGACAGAGATATGTTTGGTTGCAGGGGACAGAACATAAAAACAGTGACTATGACGAAAATGCCCCTATAGTATAATATGATTGGAAATATGTAAAAAATAATTTTTCATTAATTAAAATATTATTATTCATTAATTAAATTATTTTAATTAATTAATTAATTACAATATAATTATTAATTAAATAAAATATTGTAATTAATTAATTAATTAACTAATTACAATATAGTGAATTAAATTACTATGATTATTTAATTACATGACATTATATTTAATTAAAATATTATTATTCATTAATTAAAATATTATAATTAATTAATTAATTACAATATAATTAATTAAAATATTATTATTATTTATTTATTTACATTATATTCAATCAAAATATTATTATTAATTAAAATATAACTATTTATTAATTAAAATATTATTATTAATTAATTAATTGCAATATAATTAATTAAAATAGAATTCATTCATTAATTAATTAAAATATTGTAATTAATTAAAATATAATTTATTTATTAATTAAAATATATTTCATTTTGTAATTAATTAATTACAATATTTTTTACAAACTAATCACTCTCAACGGTAATGATAATCATTCCTTCGTCTTAACTAATCATCATAATTATAATGATTATATCCATTCTCATTCCTTCTTATATTCACTCTCATTCTTATTCTCATTACCTTCTATAAATTAAGCGCCCCTTAACCATTTCTTTTTCCTCCTTTTTTCCTCTCCAAAACCTAAGAAACCAAGTCTTGTTAATAAGAATCTAGCCCGCTGTTTTTGTAAATGGGAAACGGACAAGAGGACCTGATGATATTTATACAACAAAAAAAGGATATAAATGGCTAAGGGATGAACAACCTGACTTCAAGCAAGCAAGTTATATTTGGGTCATATCTAATTTACCTACATATTAATTAATTTTATGGCTTGCTATCTTTAAAAAATTACTAGCAAAAGACATTCTTGTACACCTTAATATTAATGTTGCTGATCAATTGTGTGTATCATGTAGTGTTGAAGCTAAAAGTATTAATCATTTGTTTTTTTAGTGCTTTTGGTCTCATAATTTGCTAGAACTAGTGTATGATTGGATTGTTATAATCTATTTTTTTCTATATATTTCATTAATAGACATATTTTCAAATAATTGACAACTGTTTCAATAATGGGTATTATTAGCTATCTGTAAAATATTTATGATATTTATATTAACCATAATTTTTGGGTTAATATATAATACAAATATTTGTCAACGGTAATAATTAATCAGAATAATTTTCGGTGTTGTGTTTTTTTTATAATCTATCACCAGCTCAGTTTTCATAGTACAATCTATTTGACTTGTTTACTTTACTAAAATAGGAATTCCAAAATAATAAGGAAACTAAATATTTGACTCCTAATATAACTAAATTATTGACTCAAATAAATGTTGAAACAATATTAGATTTCCATATATTTTAATTTTAGCTATAGTTTCAATCATTGCGAGCTGAGCTGTGACTACTTAGATGTTTCCTTAGGAATTCATCAACTTAAATTTAATCCGTTTAAATTCAATCTATCATCTTTATCTTAATTCGTTCGATCACACTCTAGGTGCCAAATTTTATTAACTTTGTTCACACATTTGAAACTTTTATAGATCTTATAAATTCAAAGTAAATGAATTTAAGAATCCTTTGGTGGTTTAGAGATGTGGTGAGTTTGAAAAAAGCCTCAACAATAAAACATAGTAGGTAAGCATGACAATAGATCGGATTGAGCCAAATTTGCCTATGTTTGAGCTGGACTTAGATTCTGTTTTTGTGTAGGGCTTAGCCTGAAGTCTGATTAGGCTTAAGCCTCTAGGCCTAAGCTCAAGTTTGAATAGTTTGAAACTTAATTGAGTCTAATTAAATTGATTTTTTTAATTTTAAAAAACTTTAAATGATGTTTTGTAAAAATTCAAATCGTTTTATATAAAATTTTGGACCTCTCGACTTAAAACTCAAAATAAAAAAAATTGAGTATGAATTTATTAA
This sequence comes from Erythroxylum alaternifolium, assembly GCA_027478495.1. NCBI lineage: Eukaryota > Viridiplantae > Streptophyta > Magnoliopsida > Malpighiales > Erythroxylaceae > Erythroxylum > Erythroxylum alaternifolium. The sequence goes on along the minus strand of JANIIA010000004.1, from coordinate 3,883,112 downwards.
CTTCAAGTCGAATTTAGGGATGACAATTAGACCTAACCTGGCTCGATCTGAAGTCAACAAGTTAAGTATGAGTTGATTAGATGTCGAGCTAAATTTTCTCAAAGATAGACCTCAGGCTTAGCTTGAGCTCAGGTTGCCAACCCCAGCTCCAACTCAAGACTCAATCCTTATAAGTAAAACCTAAAAATTTGAAAAAAATTAAAAATACAAAACGATGTTTCGGCCTAGCCTTTTGCCATTCTTGACCGCATCGAATTGGGATGATTTTTTTTTGGCCGTTCCTAAATAGACGTAAGTCAAAAAGACAAGTATTTTGTATTTATAATTTTCAAAAAAATTGCTTGACTCGCGTGTTGCCATCCTTAGCTAGATAGAACGAGGGATCAAATTTTTTTTTTTTTGCTATTCCTAAGGCCATCTCCAATCATTACACTAAAATTTTACACTAAATTTAGTGTAAAGGAGAATATTCTAATAATCTTTTTACACCAAATTTGGTGTTACTCCAACCATTCTATACTAAATTTTTACACTAAATTATTTTCAAAGAATATACCACAATAATTTAGTTATTAACTAAATTAATTATATTTATACAATGATATTTATTTATTTATTTATAAAATTAAAATAAAATCATTTTTCGTAATTAATTAATATATACTTTAATTAAATTAATATTATTTAACAAATATAATTAATATTATTGCAACAACAAATTAATAACATACACAAATATAATATTTTTATTGCACATTTAACCTCTAATCCTCTGAATTACCATATCATTTCCACAAATGTTCAATTAGTACATTACGAAGTTCATAATAAGCTTCTCTATCTTTAATTTGCCTATGTCTAGCTAGAAATTCTTGAAATATAATTGTATCGTCTCTACTAACCTGAAACCCTTGTTTCATATAATACTCTTTGAAATCCTAAATTATATCACTCTTTCAAAGCTATCCAAAAAATGGCATGCTCAAATTTTGGTGTAAAGCCTTCAAATACCTCTCGAAGTGCATCATATTCAGTTGAAGAAGATCGAGTCTTGTGCTATGTATATCTTAATGTTTCACAAGACCCAGTCACCGGTAGAGATCAGTCTATGACTCAATTTTAGTCTCGTATCACAATATAGTACCATCAAATGCTGCCGAATCGTATCATCGCTGTTCGACGTTGGAGATCTTTACAAGCTCGATGGCAAACTATAATGATAGCTATTGCAAAATTTAGAGGATGTGTTCGACAAATTGAAAACTTGAATCCAAATGGTGCTTATGAACAAGTTATTGTAAGTGCTTTATTTATTTGTTTTTTTCTTTGTATGAATTGAAATACGTTTGATTTATACCCTAAACTCTAACTTAAGTTACATTGTTGTCTTGCAGTTCGAGAAAGCAAAATATTTACTCATTCAAGATCCAAAATTTCAAAAAGGTTTCAAATTTGATCATGTATGGCCAATCCTAAAAAATACGGAGAAATATGCTGATATTAGTAAAGAGAAAGCGTCGAGTCATTGAAAACGATCTAAGTGCAATGAAATGTCACCATCCGAATCCCAAAAATCAGATAAGTCAATAGGATCATCATCATTTCTATTGATTTAAATAATGATTTTGACGTTGAAGATCCATTTATTGAAAAAAAATGATGAAGCTGATCGTCCTATTGGAAGGAATAAAGAAAAAATGAAAAGGATTAATTATTTATGTTAAATTAATATTCTCAAATGCTTTAGTTTACTTTTAATTTAATTGTTGTAATTTTAGTTTGATTGTAATCTCGAGTCTGATTGTAATTGTAATTTATTTTAGTCTGATTGTAATTTCAAATATTTTCGTTGAGTTTTAATTTTTTTAAATCAATGTTGTGGTTTAAATTTATGTACATTTTATTTCAAATTTACTTTTTATTCTTAACATATTTTATTAATGAATTTATATCACTTATAAATAAGAATTATAAATAAATATTAAAAATAAATTTAATATTATATTTAATATTAGTGTCATTTTAAATGTCTCAATAAGATCTTTGTAATGATATATTTTATGTAAAGTAATATATATTTTAAATTTAATTACTTAGTAAATTATGTAAATAAATCAATTTATAAGAAGGACATAAAAGGAATATATTAAAATAAAAATAGACAACATCGTCTTTTTACAACTTTTAGTACATAAATAGTAACACACCAAATTTATTAGACCATTTTGGTATTGAAATTTAGTGTATTCCTTAGAGTAAATTCTTTTGGTGCCGTCGTTGGAGATGCCCTAAGCATCGCAAGTCAAAAAGGGCAGTAGTCATCTATTTGCATTCGTTTTAAGTTATAATTGGGACGTGTCGTGTTTGTGTCTAGTGAAAGGGACAACCTTGGACTGTCCTAAAGACCGGTTAGATACAACTTACCTTACGTTTGGTGCCTTTGTCAAACTACTTCACAGCGTCTGATTCTTTCCTTTCGTTTTTTTCGGCACAAAGAAAATAAACCTATTTAATAAATTGAAAAAATGTAATTATTAATATAATATTTATTTAAAAGTGAACTCTTTATTAGTTAAAAATAAATTTACGTATTACTGGATCTCTCTAAATCTCACGTCTCAGTATTGTTGTAGTATTTGGAAACCAATATTTTGATCGCTCGAGTTATTTCAAATATGAATTAATAATTAAATTTATTAATTAAAAGTATAAAATTTTGATACTATTTTTTTATTTTAGAACTTAGTGATAGGAAATTAAGAAGGAAAGGATAAAGTAATCGGGTGGCCTTAGATGTTCGATATGTTGAGTTAAATTTTAAGTCAATTGTTTTTTATATGTAAAGTCTAATATGAGATAGAGTCAAATTTTAGCCGCTGGACAAGACTTCCCATTTTACGAGGGTCTACGAAATTTTACCTTTGTATTTTTACAAAGAGGCTATTTCTTTACCTTAAATTTGTTACTTTATGGTAGCAAAAGAATAATTTTACCGATTGTTCTAATATGAGTTGTTTTTTAATTTAAATTGAATTAAACTCATTTAGACTTGATTTTTTTGTTGTTTTTAATTATAAATATGCTTCGATTCTCTCAAAAATTGGTTTATTTTTATTTAGTGACCGTTTCACCACAAAAGCTTAAGTTGTTGTATGAGATCAGCTTAATTAGTTTTATATTTCAAGTAAAAGCCTTTTGGGTTTGAAACTTGCGCAGACTCACTCTACCTTGTGCTGAATAATATGTGAGTGATAGGATTTGAACTTAAGACTACTTTATCACAGGAGCTCTGATATCATGTTTAGTGACCGTTTCACCATAAAAACTTAAGTTGTTGCGTGAGGTAACTTAATTGGTTTTATATATTCACTAAATGTTTTTACTTTGATTTTTAGATAAAAATATAAACATTTTTTCTATAGCTTAAGAGACTTCAGAAAAATTTAACCAATTTTAGAATTCTAGAAAAAATTCCTTATAAATTTTAGTTTTTTAAAAATTCCTTTCTCTTAGACTTTGATTACAAAATAATGACGAAATACACAAAATATAAATTTTAAACCCGGTCAAACGTTACTAACGTAGTAATCCAATTCAGTTTTTAAATTTGACCTAAATTAATTAAATTTGACTTAAATTAATGACTTAAGATAATTATAATAAATTATTAATTTAAGTCGGATTTAATTAACTCGAATGTAGTTTAAGAGTTAGGTTAAATTGTCTTGTAAGCTGCATTTGATTAGTATAAGTTTAATGTTCGCGATGAGTGTATTTCATTATTATTTTATCTTAAATCTAAAAATAATAATATTTTTGAAAAATTGAAAACTAAAAAGAATCCCTTACGAATTTTAAAAAGTTAATTTTTAAAAAATTTTTAAACTACAAAGGAGACGAATCTTGAATCTTTTATCTTTCTTTTTTATGAATGATGTTTACGTGAATCTTTGGATAGCAATAAGCCGGTCGCCAATTTCTTTAAATATTTTTAAAAAATTAAAAGTATAAAATAACTTTTTTAATTGAGTTTAAATTTGGGTTGTTTTTCAGGCTTGCTTAAGGTTAACTCTTCATTTTATTTAGAATAGTTAACCCTTAAGTTAGTCTAAGCTGAGGCCTGACTCAAGAGTCGACTTATTGAAAACATTTAAATATGAACTTATGAGTCAATATTATCAATTTTTAAAAATTAAAATATAAAACAACGTATTTTTTAATCGAATCAAGACTTGGACTGCACGAATTTGGTCCATAAGCCAACCTATGAAAAATACGTGAATTTGGACCATTGTCATCCCGGAGTGAATCTTTGAACAATAAAACGTATTCATATAATTTTAAACAACAATAACTAATTTTGAAAAAAGGTACTTTATAGAAATAAACGAAAAAAGTAACAATAAAGACTACTTTTTTCTATAATTGACAAATTTATAATCAATCTTAAATATATATTACATAAAAATTTATATCATATAAAAATTTATAAATTACATATTTTTAGATAAATTTATACTCTTCAAGTCAAAATATAATTTTATTATTTAAAGATTTAAATTAAGATATTCAAAATTTTATTTTATTAAAGGAAGGTTCTAATTGTTTGAATTTAATTTATAATTCTTCTAATTAATTAAATGACCACGTTAAAAATTATAATTATAATTATAGACTTTAAATCAAACTATATTATTCTTTATTTTATCAAATTAAAAGTACAAAATATGAAATTATATTAATAATATTTATTTTCACAAATTAAATGTACCTCAATTTTTTACATATAATAATAATAATTTATAAATTGCATACTTTAAATAAACATTTTCTTATAAATTAATATATTTCGATCAAAGTATAAACAATAAATATTTTAAGACTTCCAACTACTTGTAAGGCTTTGAAAGATAGAATAATTATTTTATATATTAGTTAAATTTAATGCATATTTTTGTCCGTACGATTAAGTTTAAATTTAATAGAGCCGATAAATTTGATTTGAGTTAATCAAACTTCGAGCTCGAGTTTTTAAAAATAAAAATCGAGAGTTAAATTAGATTCGAGTTTAAGTTGTCTAAACTCGAACTCGACCTTAAGCTCGAGACTTTTAAATAAACAATATTATTTTTAGTTTTTAGAATTTAAAAAGTATTTAATTAAATCTAAATTTTATCCGATCAACCTTTGATTCAAGCCGGACTACACTATATAAAGCTCGGCGGATTGCCACCTATGGTTTGATTATTGCTTGTCCCCCTCTCTCTCACATCCACGTGCACCCACACTCCCACGACAAAGGAGGTGGGGGGGATGGTCCCTAAAACCGTAAATCTAAGCCTCCAGCATAATTGGATCTTGTTCACATCCTTTTTTGTTTTTGGTTCATTATAGGTATCTTCATCACTAACCAAAGTACAAACAAAAAGTAATAATTCCATTTTTGACATAAAAAATAAATACATTTATAGTATTATTATTTTATTCAGCTTCCATAATTCTTGGGCATTCACTAGCCCTTAATATTTAGATAATTAAATATAAATTTTAAGGATAATAAATAATAAAATTTACATTTTAATCCTTCACATTTTGTTAAAATTTAAGTTCAAATTTAACATTTTTATTATTTAAATTAATTTATATATTAATGAAAATATTTTAATTATTAATTAACTTATAAACAAAATTACTAATTTTATTAAAAATTTAAAATATAATTTTACATTTACTTTTTATTAAAAAATTATTTAAGCGTCTTTCATTCTACTTTTATTTTTATTATAATTTTAAAGAATTAGTAATTTTCTTAATTTATGATTTAAACATTATACGAAGTCAAATTTAAAAATTTTAAAATATGTCTTTTATTTATTAATAATTTTTAAAACTACTATTTTCTTATTATTTTTAAATTATACTCAATAAAATAATTATACAATAAAAATTTATATAAATATATTATTTTAATTAATAATTAAAATAAAAATTTAAAATATGTCTTTCTTTTTTTTATGTTTCGTAAAAGGAATTACAAACGTAAAGAGGGAAACGGAGGTGAGCATCGATCGTCGTCGTCATCATCATCAACTACAGAGCCCAAAGCTAAACAAAACAGTCAGTCAAAGGCCCGAGAGACCCTTTTCATCTCTCTCTCTCTCTCTAGATAAAATATAATTTACATAAAAAAAGAAAAAATCTTTCTTCGTTCAATCTTCACACGCCCCTCTCTCTCTCTCTCTCTCCGGTTCCTAATTTCTTTGATGGTAGGTTAGGTCTAAACTTGTCTCTCTTTCAATCTGATAATCGTTACGAATTTATTTATTTTTCCTTTTTTTGGGTTTTGTTTTCAGTTTCATTGTGGGGTTTGACCTTGATTTACGAAAGTGCCATCAAAACCCTAGCTTTCCCTTCTGCTATTTACTCAATCTCCAGGTTTCGTTTGGGATCTAAACCCTATTCTTCTCTTGCTTAGTGAATTCTGGAGATCTTTTCCTGTAGATTTGGTGATTGTTGCTTGTCAATGCTTGTTTAGATCGATATAGAATCTTCCTTGGGTTTAAAGATTAGATTGCCTGTTTTGTTGATCTTCTGCTTGCTCATTGCGTTGCGGTTGCTTGGTTTTTGCTCTTTTTGGGTTTTTAGCTGTTTTGATAACTAGGCATGTTAGTTGTTCAGTTGTGATTAATGACTTTTTTACTTGGGTTTTACGGATCATAGTTTCTTCTCTTCTTTTTTTGTTGATTATTACTTTTCTACTGTCAAAATTGTGGGTGCAAATCAAACACTTGTTTTGGAGAAACAAAGAGCTACTTGCTTTTCCTGTGTTTTACTTCAATATCATCATTGGGAATCTTGCTGGAGCAACATAAATGTTGGGCTTTTTTATCAGTCTTTGTTCTCATCAGTTAGTTTTACATTTAGTTCTTATAGTTGACGCTGTTAGTAGTTCTATACCACAAGTATCTCTGCTGAAATCAGGATGCAGCAGCATTGTTTATATATTTACAGCTTAGAGATTGAATTGTAATGCTACTTGAGCTGAAAAGCGATGCTATGTGGAGAGGGTGCTTATTTGGGTTCTGGGCTATGCTCAACTGGGCAATAAGAAAACCACATTTGTGAAATGCTTGCTTTATTTTAGCAGTTTAGAATACAGGATCTTGATGTTGCATTTACTTTATAGCTTATGTTCTTATGCTGTTTTGTTTATGGATACCTGGTTTCAACTAGGTTTCGTTTATATGTTCTAATGTTGTCTTATGCTTTTGTGTTTTGTTTGACAGGTCAGACAGACTGTGTGACATGCAAGATAAAACTGTTTATATTTGGAAAAGTTCTTCTACTTGAGAAGGACGGACTTTAATGTCAAAGTATGTTCCAGTTGATAATTTGTGTCTCTAATGTTTCAAAGGCCACGTGATTTAGTCCTGACTATGGGATCATATTTGTTTATCTCCTTGCTTTTTTTAGTTAATTTGATTGTGTAGCGTCTTTGATGATCTAGCTTTACCTTAACATTAAGTTGCAGCTGAATGTTATTTTGTTTTCACAGCTTCTAATAGAAGTTCAATGTTGGAAGCAGTATGCCGGTTATAGCTTGGAGACATGCAAAGGTATCATCCCTCCAGTGCAGTTAATAATAGTGCAATTGGTGGGCCGCCAGCACGAGATAATGTTCGGGCTGATTCAACTTCATTGCCAGCTGCCTTTTCAATAAATTCCCGGTAAATTAGTTTCTGATCTTGTACTAATTCATCATAAATTCTGAGTTCAGGTATCAAGTTCTAGCTTCTCAACCCTGATCATGTTTCTGTTTTATTTTATCTTAAACTAATTTCGATAAAGTTTTGGGGAATTTTAATGGGTTAAGGCTTTTAAGATGTTTTCATGTTTGTTATTTGGTGTTTAGAAAGCTAAACTTGTGAATCATGATTGTGAATTGTGGCGTTTTATGTCTTGGATATAGTCCACTTTATGCTTGTGTGATCGTAGAAGCATTTGGTAACATGTTGATTCTCAGAAAGGAATAGACTAGTCCTCTAGGTTATTTTCTTTCAGTAGGTTCAAGCATTGTAGGTTGGAGTTCTCAATGAAACTGGAAATGTATTGTAAGGCTTTTGGGTTTCAATATTCTTTTTGTACCCTGACGGTCAATAGGCCATTTTCATGGTAAAGTGCATTTATGAGATTTCTTCTTACAGATTGGAATGTTTTGTTGTTTCTGTGATGAGTTTATCTTGCTTATAATTGCATTTTTTCTGTGCTGCAGGCGGCCACCTCCATTGACGCCATATAGGTTGAAATGTGATAAAGAACCATTGAATTCTAGGTATGTTCTGATTTAGCTATCTTTTCATGTGATCTACTGTTTTAGATTGAATGGATATTTTCTTGGATATTTTGAGTCAATACACAGCAATTTTTGTTTTCTGGATTCAATATTGTTTTTTTTTAATTGATGGCAACTTCATGCGATATTTCTCTTCCTTCTTGTGAATTGTTTTCGGTCAATCTTCAGACTTGGTCCTCCTGACTTTCACCCGCAAACTCCCAATTGCCCTGAGGAGACTTTAACTGGAGATTATGCTCAGTCTGGGTACAAGGAGACAATTGGAGGACTTGAGGTATACTCACCCTTCATGTGGCCATCCATTTGTGACATTTATTACTTCCTTATGATCTAGCCTTTTAGCAGTTATGAACTGCTACAATCTTTGTTTCAATTGTTTTGTCAATTTAATTGTGATTGTTCTTGATAATTATTACTGGAGACGTGAACACTTGATTATTTCTCAACTTCGTCAGTATGTTGGATTTTCTCTGGCTTTGTTTTCTTTCGTACTTTCAGAGTTGCTATGATCCTTGTCCAATTGTTTGAAATTAATTGCTTAAATGATTCCAAAACTGATATTTATATTCAATTCTTATTGGGTGGTTATATTCGATTGTGTGATTCGTTTTGTATATTTAGACACACACATATGCTTGATTCTTGCTCTTTTCTGATGTAATTAATCGCATTTTACTTTCTGAATGACCAGGAATCCAGAGAAATCTTACAGACTCAGGTTCAAGGTTTCTCTAGGCCTGCTATTATAAAATGCAGAGAGGTAACTTGGTTTCCGTATCTGTTTTCTTCCTGTGTTATTTTCTAATTCGATTGCCACCTTGATGCAAAAATTGCCTGTAAATAAATGGCTATTGGTTTTTTGTTCCTTGTGGCAGGCAATCAGAAAATGTTTGAGGGCAATCAATGATTCTCGCACTCAAAAACGCAAGGTAATCAGTTATGTTTGACTGTCCATTGCACTTTTTGGGGAATTCTTCTGCAGTAAAACTTTCTGATTTCCCTGTTAATCATTGTTTTACCCTTCATATTTCAAAACCTTTTTGTTGCAATCTGAATGTTCTGAGGTTTACAATACTTTGATAAATTTCCAAGTCAGTAGTTTGACTCTCCAATGACAGGCTGGTCAAGTATATGGTGTGCCTCTTTCTGGGTCGTTGCTAAACAAGCCTGCTGTCTTTCCCGATCAAAGACCATGCAGTGAAGATTTAAAGAAAAAATGGATTGAGGTATATATGCAAGATCTGTGCACATTCTAAGGGCTACTGTCTGATGGTTGTTATTTTGTATATCCACTTCATGACGTAATCTTATGTATTGTAAGAAATGAATTGTTCCTTTTTAATTTTGTCTAACATTTCTATCTCTGTTTTAAAATGTTTTCGCATTTAAGTTTTATATTTATGCTATGTAGTTTTGGGGTATAAGGTATTCATAAGATTTGACAACGGGTGGTAATGATTGCAGTCATAGTTTTTACAACTTCATAGCAATTCCGGTGGTGAAAACTGCATATTGAGGTGAATAGGTTATGAAAGGTTACATGCAATTACTTCGCTACGTGCGACAACTTTGACTTGCCAAGTTTTTCACTGTTGTGTCTTTAATGTGGTTGTGAGCTTGTTCCCCCTTTCTCTGAAATACTTTATCGTAGTTTGGTTGTGTATAATGTTTACTCTTCTTCGATTCCAGGGTTTGTCACAGTCACACAAGCAATTGCATTCTTTGGCAGAATATGTACCTCATGGTTACAGGAGGAAATCCCTTTTTGAAGTTCTTATAAGAAACAATGTTCCATTACTAAGGGCAACTTGGTTTATAAAAGTAACTTATCTTAATCAGGTGAGTTTCTTTGTCCTAGAACTGGCGTTCAGTTATACTTACTAGCTTCGCTCTAGTATTGAATTGTGGTTGTCTTTGCAGGTCCGGCCTAGTTCTACTGGTATTTCTTCTGGAGCACTTGACAAAACTCAGGTGTCCCGTACAGAACTTTGGACAAAGGATGTTGTTGAGTACTTGCAGTATTTGCTCGATGAGTTTTTATCGAGAAATAATTCTCATTCTGTTCCGCATGGTAGATCACCTCACATGGTTTATTCTGGATCAATACTGTCAAAGAGCGACACATCATCAATGGCTTTTGATGCTGAGGAGCCTTCCCTACATTTCAAGTGGTGGTATGTGGTTCGGCTCTTGCATTGGCACTATGCAGAAGGGCTGCTTCTTTCCTCTGTAATAATTGATTGGGTTCTTAATCAATTACAGGTATGTGTTCTATCTGTTTCCAATTGCTTATTAACTATTTATATAAGCTGGAAAATTAAACCTTTTCACTTATATTCATGTCAACTTTAATCATTTCGGTAACATCATTTTCATTGTAACTTCTACTCTTTCAGGAAAAAGATTTCCTAGAGATTCTACAGTTGCTTTTACCTATCATTTATGGTGTTCTAGAAACTGTAGTTCTGTCACAAACCTACGTGAGGACCCTGGCTAGCATAGCAATTCGTTTCATTCGTGAGCCTTCTCCAGGAGGATCAGATCTTGTTGACAATTCTCGAAGGGCCTATACAACATCTGCACTAATTGAGTTGCTTCGTTATTTGATATTGGCTGTGCCAGATTCATTTGTTGCTTTGGATTGTTTTCCGTTACCATCTAGTGTGGTCTCATATGCAATAAATGATGGTGCTTTTGTATCAAAGGGATCTGATGAGGCAAGAAAGACAAGGGATAATTCAGTGGAAACTGCTTGGGGGTTTAGATTCAAAGGACTTGATGCTCAATACCAGTCCTCGTCTTTTAATCAGGTTGTATCGTCTATTCAGAAGCGTGCTGATAACCTTACCAAGGCTGCCAGTCCAAGCTATCCAGTTCACAGTGTGGCTAAAGCTGTGCACGCTTTGGATGAAGCTCTTTTGTCGGGAGATATTAGAGGAGCTTATAATCTCCTTTTTGAAAACTTTTGTCATGGAGCTGTGGTTGAAGGTTGGTTTGAAGAGGTTAGCCCATGCCTTAGATCATCACTTAAATGGATAGGGACTGTGAGCTTGTCATTTGTTTGCTCTGTTTTCTTTCTTTGTGAGTGGGCAACATGTGATTATAGGGATTTCCGGATGGGCTTCCCTTATGATCTCAAGTTCACAGGCAGAAAAATTTTTTGTCAGGTTTATGTTGCAAGTCGAGTTCTGAAGCTAAAGCTTAGAAATCTGCAAAGCCTGTGTGGACGGAAGAATGATAGGTCTGACAGGGCTAATTGCATTGCTAAAGGTCTTGACCATCACAAACATTTTGGTAGGGTTCCTAAGAGAAACCATAGCTTAGGTGATATATTTGAAAGTCCAGGTCCTTTACATGACATCATTGTTTGTTGGATTGATCAACATGAAGTGCACAAAGGAGAAGGTTTGAAGCGTCTTCAGCTACTTGTTGTGGAACTCATACGTTCTGGAATTTTCTACCCCCAATCATATGTGAGGCAGCTGATAGTTAGTGGAATAATGGATACAAGTCGTCCCGTAGCTGACATTGCCAGATGGAGAAGACACTATCAAATCTTGAAAGAACTTCCTGGGCACCTAATCCGAGATGTTCTGGAAGAGGCAGGGATTGTTGAAGGGTCACAACTTGTGGAGGCCATGCGTGTTTATTCAAATGAACGCCTCCTTATCCTTCGTGGTTGTCTGTTTGAACAGTCTCCAAATTCACTGAGATCTAATATATCTACTAAGAAGCAAAAGAATCGATCAACCTCTGGAAAGGGTTACCCTTCCTCAGTTTCCTTTGATATTTGGAAGTCATCTTCTAATATCCTGAATTCGAACAAGGTCAAGGTCAATCCTGATGTTGATGAACTCAAGGCTTCCATTTCTTTACTGTTGCAACTTCCAAACTGTTTAACATCTTCAGAAATAGGACTAGACGAATCTCAAGGGAGTCTTAAAAGGTCTGCTGAGTCAACATGCAGCAAAGTGGATTTAGTAGAAGGCGGCCCTGGATGCGAAGATTGTAGGAGGGCAAAAAGACAGAAGTTAAGTGAGGAAGGGAGCACTTTACTTCAAGGACATTCTCCAATATCAGATGATGAAGATAGCTGGTGGGTAAGAAAGGGCCTGAAATCCATAGATTCTTCAAAAACTGATACACCACTTAAGTCATCGAAACAGGTCCCTAAGGGTAGGCAAAAGGTTGTGCATAAAACTCAGAGTTTGGCCCAACTGGCCACTGCTAGGATTGAGAGTAGCCAGGGAGCTTCTACAAGTCACGTTTGTGATAACAAGGTAAACTGTCCTCATCACAGAAGTGGAACAGAAGGGGACAAACCCTTAGACGGGATTAAAACAAAGCATGGTGGAGATATTGTCTCAATTGGAAAAGCTCTTGAGAAACTGCGCATTGTGAAGAAAAGGGCCATTACAGTTTGGTTGATTGGAGTTGTTAGGCAGCTTATTGAGGAGGCTGAAAAGACTACTACTAAAGTTGGGCAGTTTAGTCGTCCTTTTGTTCCAGTTGATGATAGGAGCTCCATAAGGTGGAAACTTGGTGAAGATGACCTATCTGCTATATTGTATATAGTGGATGCTTGTGGTGATTTAGTGTCAGCAGCCAAGTTAATCATCTGGTTACTGGCAAAAGTCCCATTTAACTCTACTGCTACAATTCATAGTGGGAGGAATGTGATGATGCTACCAAGGAATGTGGAAAATCATGCTTGTGAAGTTGGAGAGACATTTTTGCTATCATCACTTAGAAGGTTACTCTTTCTATAGAACTGATTATGAGATTTTGTTAAGAGGAAGACTTTTGGATTCTTATTCTCTGTCTTGCCAGATTTGTTTTCTTATGTTTGTGTTTTAGCTCTGCTATGCCCTTAAAAAATAATATGCTTCTTTGTGCCACTCTCTGTCCCTTCTTGAGGGAAGAAAACATATCTTGGTTCCTAGAAGGTTTTTGCTGTAGAATGATTCACTGAGTGATAATCCCAGAATGTATTTGCGAAGAAATTCTTCATCTCCTTGTTTTTCTTCTTTTCTTCCTTACATTTTTTGTGGTTAATATGTTCTTTGAAAAGCAGGATTCTAAGTTTCCCTTGTAGCTCTAGCTCATCAGTATACTTTATGTCTGCTACTCATTGGAATTAAATGATCAAATTCTAATTTTGCTTCTGTCTGTGGCTTCTTCTGACTTTGCTACAGGTATGAGAATACAGTCATTGCAACAGATCTTGTTCCTGAAGTCTTGTCAGCTGCAATGCGTCGTGCTGGAGCATTGCTTTCTTCTTCTGGAAGACTTTCAGGTTCTTCGTCCTTGGTTTATTCCCGTTATCTACTGAAAAAATATGGCCATTTGCCTAGTATCCTTGAGTGGGAGAAGAGTTTTAAGTCAACTTGTGATAAGAGACTCATTTCTGAACTTGAATCTGGACGATCAATTGATGGAGACTTGGGGTTTCCACTTGGAGTCCCCTCAGGGATTGAAGATCTTGATGATTTTCTCCGTCAAAAGGTAAGTGGCAATCGGTTGTCCAGAGTGGGTATGAGCATGAGAGATGTGGTCCAAAGGCATATTGATGATGCATTTCACTCTTTATTTGGCAAAGAGAGAAAGCTCTTTGGTTCTGGTACAGCAAAGAGTTCTGGTTTGGAAATGTCTGATGATGGATATCAGACAGCTCAACAGATCGTAATGGGATTGATGGACTGTATGCGGCAGACTGGTGGTGCTGCTCAAGAAGGTGATCCATCTCTGGTGTCTTCTTCTGTTTCGGCTATAGTGAATAGCATAGGAGCAACCCTAGGAAAAATGCCAGATTTTACTCCATGCAGTAACAGTATGAATTCTCCTTCTGCCTTGACTCCATGGAGTTATGCCAGGCGCATTTTACGTATACATATCAATTGCCTTTGTCTGCTTAAGGAGGCTCTTGGAGAGCGTCAGGGCCGTGTTTTTGAGATAGCTCTTGCAACGGAAGCCTCCACTACTCTTGCTGCAGCTTTTACTCCTCTGAAGGCTTCACGAAGTCAATTTCAGTTGTCACCTGAAGCCCATGATTCTAATGCAAACATCTCTACTGAGATGTTAAATAATCCTGCAAAATTAGCTCTTGGCAGAGGAACCAAAATTGCTGCTGCAATATCTGCACTTGTAATTGGTGCGATTATCCATGGTGTTACTAGTCTGGAGAGAATTGTGACTTTATTGAGATTAAAAGAAGGGTTGGATGTAATTCAATATGTTAGGAGTATGAAATCCAACATTAATGGCAATGCCCGTTCATCTGGGGCTTTCAAGGTGGATAATTCAGTTGATATTCATGTGCACTGGTTTAGACTGCTTGTGGGTAATTGCAGAACTCTATCTGATGGTTTAATAGTTGAGCTCTTGGGGGAGCCATCCATAGTTGCTCTTTCCAGGATGCAGAGTCTGCTTCCTCAAAGCTTGGTTCTTCCACCTGCCTATTCTATATTTGCATTTCTTACTTGGAGACCATTCATTCTTACTGGAAACCTTGTAAGCCGTGATGATGTCCATCAATTATATCAATCATTGGCAATGGCAATTGTTGATGCAATAAAACACTTACCTTTTCGGGATGTGTGTATGAGAGATACTAAAGGATTTTATGATCTGATAGCTACAGATGACAGGGATGCAGAATTTGCTACCATATTGGAGCTAAATGGTTTGGATTCAAATTTTAAGTCAAAGGTCTTTGTCCCTCTTCGTGGAAGATTGTTTCTGAGTGCCATCATTGATTGTAAAATTCCACAGTCCATACTTACACAAGAGGATGGCAGTTGGGTTTTTGGGCATGGTGGATCTAAAGTTCAACGTGCCAAAAACGAGACAAAACTTCTCGATAAAATTGTAAATTTATTGAACACACTACAGCCTGCAAAGTTTCATTGGCAGTGGGTTGAGCTCAGGCTGCTTTTGAATGAGCAAGCCCTTATTGAAAAACTTGAGACCCATGATATATCATTGGCAGATGCAATCCGTACTGCCTTCCCTGGTTATGAAAAAACTGTTGCTTCTGAAAATGAGAACAACTTCATTGAGATCATCCTCACGAGGTTATTAGTCAGACCTGATGCTGCACCTCTTTACTCAGAGCTGATCCATCTGTTTGGGAGGTCATTGGATGATTCTATGTTATTGCAGGCAAAGTGGTTCTTAGCAGGCCATGATGTCCTTTTTGGACGGAAGACTGTAAGACAACGGCTGACTAACATTGCAGAGAGCAAGGGTCTTTCAACCAAAGCCCAGTTTTGGAAGCCATGGGGTTGGCCCAGTTCTGGTCTTGATCATGCTGCAAATAGGGGTGACAAAAAGAAGTTTGAAATGTTACCTGTTGAAGAAGGTGAGTTTGTTGAAGAAGGTGTTGACACAAAAAGAACAGAAAAAGTTTCCATACAATTTGAGACAGAAGGCTTCCAGTTCACTCAGCAGCATATGACTGAGAGAGCTCTTATTGAATTAGTTGTCCCCTGCATTGATCAAGGCTCTGATGATTCTCGCAATACCTTTGCCAGTGAGTTGATCAAGCAATTGAACCATATTGAGCAACAAATAAATGCAGTTACACGTGGTTCAAGTAAACAAACAGGAACAACTTCTGGAATGGAAGGTCCTGTGAATAAAGGTAACAATCGCAAAGGCATGAGAGGTGGCAGTCCTAGTTTGGCTAGACGATCCACAGCTGCAGATAGCACTTTGCCATCCCCGGCAGCTTTACGAGCTTCTATGTCGTTGCGCTTGCAATTGTTGTTAAGATTACTTCCTATCATATGCACGGATGGGTAATTACCAAACTTTTAATTTTTGTAGCTCCTTTTAGCTATTTACTTCTTGGTTTTTATACAGGTTAACTTCCCTGGTTGATATATTTTGGCAATTGATGTGTTAGTTTGTCAGGTTGTTTGTGATTCTAGATTACTGTAGGTTTGATATTTCCACTTATTGTAACTGGTGGTCAATTATATACTTGGTTGTAGGTGCTGCTTATGTAATGTAATATCCTTTTTAGCTAAAATTTTCTCTGTTTGAATCCCCATAAGATTTAATAATTTATATTAGGTTATTGTGTATCCTCCACTTAATGTTATTCAATTTAAAAAGGTTCAGCTGATATGCCCGGACACCATCTGCGACTTTGTGTTTTGATATGTTCTTTGATATTGGTAATCTGTTGATTCCATTCATTGTCTCCCTACATCACACACTCATGCACTCACGGATGCACACACATGCTGGCACATTCTCATGCACACACACAGACTTAGTTATGCAGCACCTTTTTTTGTTATCTGACGAACATTTCTAGTATGCTGAGTCATGATTGGCTGTCACTCGGGTGAATTTTAATGTGCTTTGCATAAAATTTTGTACTGCTGTAATAGAATTGTTACCAAGGACAGTTGTATTATCATCTAATGTTTAACCTACTGGATCTCTCAGGGGGCCATCTGGGCGGAACACGAAGCACGTGCTTTCTTCCGTAATACTTCGTCTCCTTGGTAATCGGGTTGTGTATGAGGAAGCAGAGCTTTCTTTCTTTATCATGCAAAGCTCTAAGTGGAAAAAGGAAATGGAATCATCATTGGGAACTGCATCTGCCGACCTGTTTGGTGAATGCCTCTTTGATCGAATGCTGTTGGTCCTTCATGGGTTATTATGCAACAACCAGCCTAGTTGGTTGAAGTCAAGACCTGGTATGAAGTCTATGAATGAAACTGCTAAGGAATCTAATGGATACAATCATGAAATGGTGGAAAATCTACAGGTTTGTTTTCTGAAATTATTCTGGTTTCAATGTGGACTTGGTCTTCATAACCCTTCTGACAGAAACTTTTCTGAATGCAGAATGACTTAGAACGCATGCAGTTGCCTAGCACAATTAGATGGCGTATCCAAACTGCTATGCCAATTCTTCTTCCTTCTGTTCGGTGCTCTGTGTCTTGCCCACCCCCATCTGTCTCGACCACTGCCGTTTCTTCACTTCAACCAAGCATTATGATTTCTGGCTTTTACCCTGGAAACCATCCAAAAAATACTGTCTCTTCCACGTCAAAAGCAGCAACTACTGTACCAGGGAAGTCCAAACCCGTGCCACCACAGCAAGACAATGATATGGAAATTGATCCTTGGACACTTTTGGAAGATGGTGCAGGATCTGGGCCATCTTCAAGCAACACAGCTGTGATTGCCAGTGGTGACCATTCCAATCTTCGAGCTGCCAGCTGGCTCAGAGGGGCTGTAAGGATGAGAAGGACGGATCTCACCTACATTGGTACCGTGGATGATGACAGCTGATTTTGAGTTGACCTCATTCTTGATTTGGTAAGAGGAGCGGCCCCCTCAACAGGTATTTTAATCTTTTCATAAATCGTGAATGACTGTCATGCGGATTACAAGGGATTAGAAGGGCTCGTTGCCTTGCTTTCCTTTGATGGCAAAGGGAGCTGTCGGGATGGGAAATTTTTTTTCGGTGTGTTGGGTCCTTTTGAAGTTTGAGAGCCAAAGAACATCTTCCAACACACCCTACCTACCAGGTCACAGTCCTTTGCAACTACTAACCTTTTGATCATCTCCCATCCTGGCCTGTTAACTCAAGGTGCAGTTCGGAGACTACTTGTACATATAGATGATAATTATTCTACTTACCAATTGAGCAGGGTATATTATCTTGAGAATGATTTGTAGCTGTTTCATGTGAATCAATGAATCATTGTATCTTCTCATCTGCATGTGTGCATCTGCAGGGGGACTTCTTTGTAAGTGCCTACTTGTGGTGATCAAATTGAATATTCTCTCTTACTTGGACTATTTTATTTTCTCATTTATCAGAACATTTTAATTTAGAAAGCTATGAAATAAGAAGCTTTTTTGTTGCCATTTGGGCTCAGAGCACATATTCTTCTATGCAAGAAGCAAGCGTGGATGTTTTTGAAATGTTGAGGTTGAAACTTGGTTAGGCAGGTTATTTAATATGACTTTGCTGGACCTTTATGAAAGGCTGAAACTGAGCACCAATACCTTGAATCCCTTTGTTTTGAAGTATAATATTAACTCGTTCATGTTGACTTACCAGTGATCAGAACTCCTTTGGTATTTATGCTTTCTTACCAACTCTTTCCTCTCCATACTCCATGGATATGTGGATGAAGTGGTGCCGGAACAGTTGATGTGTATTATCAACATCCCTTCTGTAATTGTATTGTTCTTTTGTTTTATATAGATCGATATGGGCTCATATTATGTTCATAAATTTTATTAGTTTTGTAAGGACAGTTTTATTTCTTCATGCACCCCATAGTGAAGATTTATTGTTGTTGTTTCTGCTTACCAAGTTAAAGCTGCCGATGTTACACCCAGAGTCATTCATGAAAAGAAATGGTACCTCTGTATCTGTTGTGAATATTTCTTTTCAGAGCTGTCCTTGAAACATTTTTTAGCTCAGTGTCTTCTGTAATATTTTTTGAGTTCTGGACTGGAGTTATTGGGATGTAAACGAAAGATTTTCCAGCAACAACCGATTTCGAAATGGGATTTTGCCCTATGTTTTGCTGCTCTGATTTGAATTTGAGAAGATGATCAAGAAAGATATGGATTTTATACTTACCGAATCATTCCTCTGTTCACGTAATCAAAACCACTGTGTTTTCTGGAGAACTGTAGTTGACTTACTTGGACTACTATGGTGAAAACCTATTTTCTTTGTATGGTCCAATTTGCATAAAAACATACATGCTTATCAAAATCATGAAATAAAGAAGTAATATAGTTGATATATGGAGTGAGAGATGCTGATAAAAGAGGTCCAAATAGAGTGTCCTGGACTTACCATGCAACTCAAACTTGCAAGAGTCGGTATTTGAGCTTCTAACAAAAGGGGCTTATGAAAAATCATCCATATACCATGTTTAGGAGGATGAGCGATACAAGTTCTTATTGGTGTGTTGAAGGTTAATAACTTAGGCCGAAGAAGAATACTAAGCTAATATTTGATTTAACGGTTCCAGTCAAGCAAACTACATTACCTACACTTGTCTTGCAGCTTAGTGTTTCCAAGTAATAAGGTATCTCCTTCATAGTTCTTGATCTTTCACTGATCTATCTACAAAGAGAACATCTTCGATCCAAGCAACAATGTTGAAGGCTAAGCCTTCTAGTACTCTTGAATAGCTCTCCAAAACTGCTTGCCCCACATCCTGCATATAATGATTTCCAAAATTTAGTTCCTATTTTAGAGAAATAGTCCTCAGAAGAATGAATTGATGAGACCTGAAACTAACCCTGTTGTACTGAATCTTGCATATGTCCAAGGATGTTTGTGAAAGTCCGGGAAATCTCTGCTTCAAGCAAAACAAGAAACTTTCTGCTCGTTCTGCTAGAACATGATTTTTTTCAGGTCGATCTATGTCAGACACGAAGTCCTTAACGAGGTACCATGAAGGTTTGGATTGACTGATGCAAGCTTTACGTTTCCACGTGTACATTGAAGCTTCAACTCGGTCTGCAAGCTCAAGCGCTTCATGTTCTGAAACTATGTTTAGACAGTTCAGTAGGTGGTCTGGAGAGAACTTGTCTGTTGTACACATGTAACGGTAGATTGTATCTCCAAGGCTCGATTTGCCACTCTGAATTGCACAACATAACATTCAAAATCATTAGAAACTGTTGCACTTGTCACTTACCAATAAACACGAAGTTGTTCTTCACTCCTGAATGGACTTGAAAATTTGACAAGTTTAGATAGAAGTTGTCAGTAAAGAGGCCTAACCTTTGGAAGAGATGCCATAAACGTGTCTGGAATCTCCATCTCAGAGAGTATACTGCCGTTGATGGCCATTGCTGCTTTGTGAATCTGTCTAGCACAAACTCGTTTGTGTCTTAAGTGTTTCCTTGACTTCTCAGAGAGGGCCCCTGGAGGAACACAAGGAACTGGAACCCACCATTTTTCCTCTTTCCTCTGAATTACAACTCTGCGGAATGAACCTGAACGAGTTGAATTTGATGACATGCTCCCTTGTTCTGCATACCAAAACTCCCTATCATGGAAACTGTCAAGTATTTCCTGCAAAAGCAATTCATCGTATAATGAGGAGCTTTAATCTTGCAAGTGAAAAGAGAGGTGCTCAGTTCTTAAGATAATAAAGGTCCTCTTACAATGAGCATAGAGTCAAGCTTTCTTAATGCAGGAAGGTTGATGTAAATGTCAGATCTTTGTCTGCCTTCCATTATCTAAAAGACCAATCAATCTCGTTAGAAAAAAAAAAATTTGCAGGCAATTTGAAATCTTTGCATGTTTATCATAAACATTTACCTCTAGAACTGTTCCATCTTTTAAATTTTGTGACTTGGGAATAAATTCTACCATGTAATCGCATACTGACAGAAGACAATTCATTTCTCTCTTCCACATTGCCTTCTTCTCCGGTTTCAAAGGCTCTAACCTTAAATTTTGTCCAAAAATGGTCGCTACAGAAAGAAACAGAGTGAAAGAAGAGGGTAAAGAAGCTATAACAATGGAGAAGAAAAACATTCTTTAGCATCTTAGTGATGAGTTTATAATGTATACCATAAAGATTGGTAATAGCGTTAGAGATTGTAACAGCTGTGCAGACACCTTTGCCACTTCCTGACATGTCTTCTCCAAGCAAAAGCTTTGCGAACCTCTCCTTCATCATCTCAAGATCTGTCAAGTTCATATTTATCAATAGATATATATCACATCACAACTTCTAGTCTTGATCAAACACATCATGAAGAATTCACAATTTTACCTGAATCCATAAACTCTTGATCCTCAAGCTTATGATCGATCTGTTTCATTTCTACTCTTGGAAGAACGACCTGGTTTCCGACACGGAGTTCAGATAGCCCCCAGTGAGAAGGGGAAGGTTCACTTGAATAGCTGGGGTCATCAGAGAAGCCTGAAGACTCTGAAAAAGTCCGGCGAAACAAAAAGGAGTCACCACTCACTGTTGAGTAACCTGGAGTTTCTGTTGCTGATTGATCATTTTGATCCAGAGAAGAAGTTGAAGGCTGATAACCCAGATCGGAACTTTCGCCAAAACTTGAAGAACTATCCATTTGAGGCTTACTGCAAAAGTCCTGCTGGCTCAGCATCTGAAACATAATGATGAAAGTTGGTAAATTTGGTAAGAGTGCTCTGTATTTTGTAACTTCCTAATCCTTAAAAAGAGCAAAAAAGAGTAGTAGGAATCTAGGAATACACGAATTTGACACTTAGACCCGGGAACTGTCTCAAATGCCAGAATTTACAGGCGAAAGAAAAAGGAAAAACAACCAAGAAAAGAAAGAAAATAAAAGAGAAATGTTCATCGTCCTTGTAACAAAAAGCAAAAGGGGTTGATCACAAGTCATTTTTGTTATCAGACAAAAACAAATTATTCACTGAAACTCGCTGTAAGGTTTATGAATTAAAGCGAAGTCTTCAATAAGTTCTTTTAGGAACAGAAACGAACAAAAGTTTCAAAAAAATTTTTAGGTAACGGTTAAAGAGAAAAGGCAACGGTCTAGCATTTCTTTAACTCACCTTTCATCGAACAGGTTTGAATCACAACATTAGCTGCTAATAACCTGATTTGTAATTTGAAGCAGCTCCCTCCAATCCTTTTTTCTCACTTCTGTAACCTTTTAGGATCAAAGATGAAGACTTTCTTTAAATGAAACGGCACCAAAATTCACAAAAGATCCAAAAGAAAAGTACCAATCCTTTGATTGACCAGTTTTTGGTAACAAGTAGGAAAAAAAAGGGAAGACCCAGATGAGAATCTCCTAAGAGTTTCACTATGGCTGCAAAACAGAGGAAGCTTCTTCTTCAAAAACTGAGAAAGGAAGTATCTTTGATCTCAGTTGGACATGGCGGTCATGGCCTCGTAGGCTTATATTATATAAGAAGGTGTATGTGAGAATGAGAATAACAGTTAAGTTCTAAGGAATCATTCTAATGGAGACCAACCAACCACCCACCATGAAGTGCTGGACTGGAACCACAACTCTTTAGTTAGAATTTTGACTTATGATTAATAACTATGATGCTTCGTTGATTATTAAACACATGATTGGTCTGATATGACCGTCTAATCTAATTACTTAAAAAAAGAATACCTTACCGACGACCGGAGCTATGAACTTGGTGATGCTGTTGCAGGACAAATGAGAAGAGTCATTAATCACGGTTTTAGTCAATGATTAGCAACAATTGCAAGTCCAAAATCAACGGCTGTGATTGTGATCTGATATTACCAAAGTAATGATTCGTGGGAATGGATTAGAGTATGTTTGATTATGATTTGCATACGAATCAGAAGCTACGAATGACATGTTTAACAACAGGAACGGGACGTAGATGAAATTTAACAGAACGTAATAAGAATATTATAATTGGTACAAAAAATCTGATTTCATTCAACAGCTAAAATCTACTTTTTTTCAACTATTTTTTGAAAAAATTTAAGTAATTTAAAATTTTTCATTAAAATTAAATTTTTTCAAAAAAAGTTAAGTGAGTTTTAATATTTTAGAAAAATGTTTCATCTTTTAAACTTTTATTAAAAATATCGATGAAAGACACATGACAAGAACTAATTAAATATCACAATTTAATTCTTAAATTCGACTTAAACTAATTAAATTTAATTCAAATTAATAAGTTATCTTAATTGTTTTAAATTATTAATTTATTTTAAATTTAAGGGTAAAAGACAAACTTTTCACATAGTTTTAAAAAATTTAGAAAAATTCTTCTTATCCTTAAAATTCTTTAAAAAACTCTTTTTAGTTTTTAGTTTTTCTGTAAAATTAATTCTCATTATAAAAAGCTATTTTCTTAAACTTCAATTAAAAAATAACTAAAAATACAAATAGTATAAACATAAGGCATGAGCTAATCAAATATTATTAATATAGTAAGTCAACTTTGTTCTTAATCCTGATCCAATTTAATTAAATTCGACTTAAATTAATAATTTAAGATAATTATAATAAATTATTAGTTTGAGTAAGATTTAATTTAGTTATAGTTTAAGAACGGAGTGGAATTGTTATATAAATAGTATCTCATTAGTCCATATTTGTTGTTTATATTAAGTATATTTCATCGTTATTTTTTAACAAAAGTTTAAGAAAAAGGTTTTTCTGAAAAATTAAATTTCTAAAATTAGTTCACTTGTATTTTATTATTATTTTTAATAAAAATATAAGAAAGAAATTTTAAAAATTAAAAAATATTGGTATCACGTATATTTTTATTATTATTTAAAAAAAGAATAACAGAAATTTATAAAAACTAAAATTTACAATTTTTAATTTTAAAAATAAAAAATATGTAAATTACATATGAACACTCATCTTTAATCCTTGTCTTTACTTGTCTAAGTCGTAGGAACAGGACCACTGGACACTGAGAGAGAGAGAAGCAAACGACAAAGAGGATCATTACACTCTAACATTAGGCTACTCAAAGCTTTTGTACAGACATTAATGTCACCGTTTCTCAACTCACAAGAGCTTTAGAAAAAGCTGCAAACAGTTAGATTGGTCGGGAGTTTGTCTGAATCACAACAGATGACTTTCAACTTGTCAGCTTAAAGAGTGGACGAGTCGTGAGTTGCGAACGTCGACGTGCATCGCATGTTTTTGCAGATCAAGCGTTTGATGTTTTTCCTGACGCAGCCATTCGTTTCAGGTCAAACATTTATTTAATGCATGGAGCGACTTTTTGGATGAAACGGAGACAGTGAGGGAGATGTCTACTTGCCCATACAATTCAATGAGCAAAGTCTTCTTGCCCATGAGATTACTAAGCGAAAGGTACTGAATATTAAAAGCTTTCTTTGCCAAGCAAGGATGAACAGATGGGAATGGTAGGATTAGGGTCTTCGTGTCATCCCACTAAGTTTTTCTTTTTTCAATGAACAGAGACTAACAGAAACATGCTGCTCAGAAGCTTCACACTCCATCATTGTTGCACTGAAACTCAACAAACCTTGTTAAAAAGCTAGATGGTCTCCTTTGATTGGAACTGAGGCGTCAACTCTCGGTTGCATGACTCAAATGCTTAGTTTGTTAGACTTTTCCATTGTTAATTAGTATTTTCTTAGAATGAATTTTATTATTTAATAAATTAAACCTATTTTTCTCTATATAATAAGACTGCGTATTATTAGACCTTCTCAGACTTCGTATGTTTCTGAAACCTTTACCGGGTTGTTGTAATAAATTAAACATATTAAAACCCTAAAATAATTATACAATCTTTCACAATTATTTTAGAACTTGTGATGTTTTTAATTTATTAAATAATAAAATTCTTCACATGTAGCTTAAAATGTGGCAATCACATGTCCAAAATAATAATCTCACGTGGCTCGTCGTGTCATTTACATTAACGGAATACTTAAAATCGGATTATTTTATTAAAAATTGAAAGTTGAAATATTTTAAAGTTATTTTTTAAAGTTTAGACTAATATTGTAAAATTGAGTAAAATTTATAATTCTTTTATAATTAAACCTAAATTTTAGTAACAGGTATCGTATTTAGAGATATTAATAGGTTGAATTTGGTTCTTTTTTCAATTTTTAAATCTCGTCTAAAATCTTATCAACTTTGAAAAATAATTAAATTGGTAATTTATTAGCCCAATATTTACAATACAATACAACTTGAACCCTAACATTTTAAAGCAATCAAATATAACGCTAACGTTTTCAAAACATTTAGAACAGACCCTAAATGAATGACAATTAATGTCAATTAAATGTCGTATAGATATTGACATAATATTTTTTTAATTTTTTAAAAAGGAAAGTGGAGTATACTGTCATGTAATTAAATTTTAAACTAACCAAAAGGTGAGTCAGTGCGTTATGTGATAATGGGTCTATTTTTTATTAAAAATAAAAAATAATATCACATCAACATTAACGTGATGATTAACTGATTAGAAGTTAATTTTGTTAAAATTTCCATCCATTTAAGATCTGTTTTAAATCCTTTGAAAACATTAAGACTCAATTTAAGTACTAGGAGTAGTCTAGTTGATAGAGTGGGAGGTATAGGACTAAAAGGTCTTGTGTTTAAATCCTCCTACCTACATTCTCTCAATTGAGCTTGTCATACAGGGCTTACTTAGTATGAAATATCTATTTGGCGTGATTTGCAGACTATTGCGTTAGTTCAAAGGTTTACTCAGTGCGTATCTAAAGAATAACGAATATGAGTTCATACATTTAAAAAAAAGAGTATATTCTATATTAAGTTATAAACTATTGAAATTCAAAATGTGCTTTTAGCTTTTTTTAATCACATTGAGGTCCGCCAGCTAATCTGTATCATTTTTATGTTAAAAGAGTTATGATCCTTCTGGTTTTTCCTTTCAGTTACATGCACGGATTGTTCTATTACAGTAAAACCAGAACCTCCACCAGGAAAAGTTCCATATATTTCTGATGGACCTTGATACAGATCTTCTTGGTTGATTGTTCACCACTGAAATGAACGATTTGGTCTCCACTGAAACTTCTTTCTGCATCACAAAACACCATTCTAAATCCACAGTTGCACAGTTAGATCTCAAAGCCATTTTTTTTTCTGTTTCTGCAGATAAATCATACACTTGCAAGAAACTTGAATCCGATCTTTATTTCTCCTTTGAACGTGTCATCTTCAAGCACCACATTGTATGAACTTGGTTTCACTGCTAGATTCCCTTTCTCGATTCCTTCACTGATTATTCCTCCAATGTAGATGCTAAACCAAGGTGAAAGAGATGTATCAGAAACACTAATCCCAACAACAGATATGAATGTTCTTTAGGGAGATAAGAACTGCTTACATGGTTTCACCAACAAATCCACCTCTGGACAAGAATTCCTTGTCCATGATTCTCAACTTCAAATGGGTTTGGTGTTTCCAGTCGATTAGTGGGAATTCAAATACAAACTTCTGATTCCACCAAGCTTTTTCATCTTTTCCTGCATTTGTATGCGAGAAAACATCAACCAGCAGACCAAACACTAAGGAGTATGTAACATATAAAAATTGGTGTACCTCGTGTTACTTTGCTTCTTTGTAGATGAGTTCCACATTGCACAATGACATAGTAAGCTGGTCTTCCTGTTACCAAATTAATGATTCAACTTAGAACAGTTAATGAATGGCAATAGTCCGGACAGGGTCAAGCAGCCATTACTTTTTGTCCATGAGCTGCCTGAATTCCGATCAGGATTGGAAATACCCTAAAATTTTGATCGAATTTTATTCAATAACTTCGGATTGAATCAGTCCGGTTTGATCTTCTCTATTTCATGCAAAATAAGTTATCAACTTTGTGCACACAGGAGAGTTACCTAGAAGATTTGTGTGTCTGATGCCTTCAGCTTGTACAAGAAGTATTTCAAGAATTCCCTTCTTCATCTCCATAGAATTGACAGATAGCTCCATATGCATTGGAACATTGCAAATACTATATATGTGAAAAGACTCAGAAATTGCAGTTTCAAGACATTGATGTAATTAAAATGAAGTAGTTTCCAACTTCATTGGAACGTTAATTCAGTTATTTTGGAGTAAATAATATTGATGATAACGTTCTTATGTTTTATTTTTATTCAATTTTGCAGCTGAAGGTTGTGTCCTTTTGATTTTGAAGGTTACCAATTCAATTCAGATCTTTTAATGCTTGATATAATCTTGCTAATATTTGGGATAATATTGTTATAATTGTTAGCTCAAGGTTTATTATTTAACGATTTTAATGATAACGATATAATATTTCAAAATTTAAATTGAATTTATTCCCTTTTATTGTTAACTAATAGGTTAATTCATAAAAGAAAATAAAATCATAAGAAATACTTTTTTTTTGCAGGAACCTTCTTTATGAATTTACCTTATTAAAAATGGTTCATCCAAAATGATCTTACTAATTATGAAGGTCGCATATTAGCTCCGTGATCACTGAAAAAATCTTAGCAAAGATAAATGTCAAAATTATTTAAATTTAAATCTATCCCGTTGACTAAGGATACAAGTGAAGTAACAGCTAGTTAAAGGAAATGCCTATTTAAGGAAGAGTCAATACAATTATGAACGAGTAGAATTGAACGATACAGAACCTTGCGAAGCTAAACTGTCAAAATTTATCAAAAGCATATACATTCTTGAAAGTGATATCTTTGTAAAAATTCTCTTGTGCGTTAAAAAGTGAAATCCTATTAGAGAAATTATTAAAGCTCGTATCGAGCAAACCTCATTTTTTATTTGAGGGCTTGTAGAAACTAGTGAAATACTACTAGTATGGAAGGTTGAAGAACCTTGAAAAATATTAACTTGTGAGCATGGAGAGACTCGTCAAATTACTACTTAATTTTATAGTGAAATGCTCAAATTGGATATTTGAGGACTGGATGTAGGCTTGAGTTGTAAGCCAAACTAGTATAAATCAACTGCGTCCTTCTCTATCTTCTCTTGACTTTTAAATTTTCACATTATATTAAGTGTATATTTATTTCAACAAAAGGCTCATTCACTTTATAACAGGCTCTTCTTATTTACATCTTGAAAGAGGTTTTTCACAGTTTTAACATGCGTCTTTTGTTTTAAATTGTTTTTAACAAAACTCTTCGTTTAGTGGGATCCTGTCGTTTTACGAGCTTTTCATCACTTAACTGGCTTCTTCCGTTTAAATAGGATCTTATCACACAACAGGCTCCAACTTTTTTAAATATAAACAAGCTCCTGCCATTTCTTTTTGAACTGAAAGTAACTTGCACAAAAATTTTTTAGTCGCACACAATTTATCCTCTCTTGCGTGTGTTTGCTTTACCAATAATTATTGTAATTAACTATAAATATGATCTAGAAATAGGAAATTGGCAAACAAATTTATTTTTCCGTATTTTGAAGTTGTAATCAAATTTCTAAATAACTATGAAAAAATAAAGATAATGAAATAAATCTCTTGACAATTTATAACAATTTTTTATAAATATTAAGTGACAATTTTTTGAAAATACATAGACCTCCTTTATAATTTAAGAAACTTTTAAAAATCTAATTTTTAAAATTCTTGAAGAAACTCTTCTTAATTTTCAATTTAAAAAAAAAACTCTCTCTTCCACTTTGATTAAAATTAATAATAAAACACACATAGTATAACATCAAATATGAATTAATCGAATGTTGTTTACACAATGATTCAACCTAATTCTTAAATTTGAATCAAACTAATTAAATCTAACTTAAATTAATAATACATTATAATTATTTTAAAGTATTAATTTAGGCCATATTTAATTGGCAATCACTTGTTAAGGCCAATGAATCGGAGAAGATTCAGATGATTACTTCTGATTTGCCAACTTTTGGAGACTTTTCTCTTCTTCACATGTACCCTCCTTAGTATACAAATACAACAAAGTTAAATAGTACCTAGGATTTCCTGGATCCAAGGAGCTGAGTCGCTCAACTGCATATTCTGCAACTTCAATTGACCCTTCTTGTCTTGTTCTACAACCAGCAAGAATAGCTCCCCAGATTCTTTTATCAGGTTCCAATGGCATATTCTTTACAAAGTCAAGAGCTTCCTTAATATTTCCATGACGACATAGCAAATCCACCATACAAGCATAATGTGCAAGTTTTGGCCTGAGTCCAAATTTTTGTTGCATGGTGTTAAACAGCTTGAAACTATCATTTTTCAATCCACATTGACTAGAAGCAGATAGAACAGAAAGAAAAGCTATATCATTTGGCTTGACCCCACAATCCAACATTTTAGAAAATGTTTCGAGTGCCTCGTACGCACATCCATTCGATCCATATCCCGTAATCATTGAACTCCAACAAATTAGATCCTTGGTGGAAATTTCATTAAACAGAGCTTCACCTTCCTCTATCTTACCAAGCTTGCAGTATAGATCGATTAAGGCAGAAGTTAAATAAGCATTGGATGTGTAACCAGCTTTAATGACATAGCCATGGAAGCTTTCCCCGAGGGCTTGATCACCCGCTGCAGAACAAGCTTTTAATAAGCTGACAAATGAAACTTCATCCGGCTTCTCATTCTGTGACACCATTTGCTTGAGTACATTCAAAGCATTTTGAGGTTGACCTTCTTGAACGTACACTGAGATCATTGCATTCCATGCAATGTTATCTTTTTCACTGAGCTCATTGAATAATTTCCAAGCTGATCGTAACTCGCCATACTTACCATACATTTGTAGAAGTGCAGTTCCAACTGAAACAAAAGTCAAGAATCCGGCTTTTGCTGCATAAACATGACATCCAAGTCCAAATTTAAGTTCTTCCGCTAATGATGATGCTGCAATTACATCCTGCAGAACAACCTCGTCCGATCCAGAACAAGAAAGCAGCATCTTCAAGAAAATATCCAGCCCTTTTCTTGGACAACCATTGTCAATGCAACCACGAATGATGATTCTCCATGTGATCAACTCCTTGTTCCAAGTCCCATCAAACACCCGGAAAGAACTCTCCAAATCTCCACATTTTGCATACATATCCACAAGTGAGTTTTTAATATTAATCAAGGAATGAAGCATATTTTTCATGATAAACCCATGAATCTCTTTGCCTAAACGCAACTGACCAAGATGAGCACAAGCAGGCAAAACACTAACAACTGTAACAAAGTTGGGTTCCACTCCACAACACTTCATTCTTCTGAAAACCTCAATAGCTTCCCTAGAGTTATCATTCTTAGTACAAGACACAATCATCGAAGTCCAAACCACCACATCCTTGTTGGGAATTTGATCAAACAACTTCCAAACCTCTCCCATACCGAAGTTGGAGTAAAATCCAAGTAGAGTTGTTAAAACAGGAACTTCTCGCTCGAACCCCATCTTAATCACATAACCATGAACTACCCTTTTGCCATCTTGTGAACTACATGCACCATACGCCCGTATTATGCTCAATAACGTCACGAAGTTAGGCTTTTGATCATCAAAAAGCATTGCTTTGAACAACCCAATAGCTTCCTTAGGCTGGTTTTTCCTTAACAACGTGGAAATTTTCGCTGTCCACGATATAACGTTGTTAGTTTTACGAAAGATCTCAGTTTGTTCCTCGTACTCTATAGATTCACAACACGAAGTAATAGTAGAACACGAAGAAGATATCAAGTTCCTCAAACAAGAGTTTTGTTGGGTGATTTTGTCGAACACTGTCTGTGCATTTCTAATCCGAAAAAGCATATCACGTAAACCAATTCAATATCGTTTGGTATGCAAATGTTTGAAGTCCTAAGCAGATTTGGACACAAGAATATGAATCGGAGCATGAGAACGCAAGATTATGTGTGAGGAAATATTGGTTTTTTTTGTTTTTTAAGGTTATGTGTGATCTTGCTAAGATTCTCGTAGGCAATGTTAATTTGTTGCACCCCTTAGGGTGGTACTACACTTCGTAGTGGGAGACTTTCCGATGAGTCCAACGTCTTGAGGACATAGTGATGGCAACTGATTAGGTGGGCCGGCCCGAAAACTTATTTTTGACTTGGGCCTGGATGTCTAGGTCCGAACATACTTTTTAATTTTAAAAATAAAAACAATGTTATTTTACTAAAATTTATATCATTATCGACACCTCCCAGTCCGAAGTCTTGTAATAAATTGGGATCTGAAGAGGTCTGATAGTACGCAGCCTTATTCCTACAAAATAAAGAGGCTGTTTTTGGTAGATCCACATGTGGATGTGACAATAAAAAATGATGCAGATTATAAGAGTAAATATAAAAACTAATATGTTAAATGAGTAAGTAGATTAAATTAAATAAGTAAATAAATAAATGAATGAAATAAAACAAAACAAAAAAAGATATTTGATATGGTGTCTAAATAAAATTTACATCATTTAAGGTAAATATTTCGTGTTGAAAATTTAAAAATACAAAAAGTATATTTTATACCTTATTGTTTACGATATAATGTAACTTGAATTTTAATATTTTGAAGCATATAAATTAAATTATAACGTATATTTTATACCTTATTGTTTACAATATAATTTAACTTGAATTTTAATATTTTGAAGCATACAAATTAAATTATAACGTTTTCAAAACGTTCAAAATATACTTAAAATAGGAATAAAGTTAACTCTTCGTTAGTTAAATATTATATCAATGTTAACATGACATTATTTTTATATTTTTAAATAAAAAGTGGGTCATATTATTCTATAATTAATTAGCTTTTTTTAAAAATAATCAAAAAGTGATGATTATTATTTATTTCACAAGTGAGTCTTACTTGCCACCTCACAAAAAGATCGATTGTTATATATTTTAGACAATAAATCTCACTTGTCAAGTATCAAGTGGGACTTATATTTTATTTTAAAAATAAAAGATAATATCACGTCAATCTTGATATAATATTTAATTGATAAAAAGTTATCTCTATTAAATTTTTTATTTATTTAGGGTTTGTTTTTAATATTTTGAAAACTTTAGAGTTTAATATGAATATTTTAAAACGTTAGAGTCTGTTATATATTCTGTTGTAAACATTAAGGTTCAAAATGTAATTTTTTTATTTTTAAGTCAATTAACTTTTTAATCATGGAAAATAATAACATCAGCTTATTTGAAGTTGCTTAGACATAACTAAAATTATCATCCTATTTATTAGGGTCAATATTTGTTGAATTAAATAATATTGATTAGGTTGCATTTATAATCTAATTTTAAATCATTGATTTATTGATTAGACAATTTAGGAACTATTATAAATATAAAATTTATCTTTAAGTATAATTTATAAATTTTTTATTTAAATGTAAAATCTTTGGAAGTTTTCAAAATGTTAAAGCCTATAATTATATTAAAAATTGTAATGGACAATTTGAATTGAATATGTTATTTATTTTTAATTCATCGATTTATAAAGATAATTTGTATAAAACAAGTAGTTGAGGGATTATTATATGTTTTGGAACGGAAGAACTCGTAGTCGTTATTATTTGGATGAGCATTGGGTAAATTTTTAGATTGACACAATAGTCTGTAAATCACGCCAACTGAGTACTCTGCACTAGGCAAGTCTTGTACGACAGACTCGATTGAGAGAGTATATATAGGAGGATTTGAACACAGAACCTTTTAGGTCCATGCCCCTCACTTCATCAACTTGATCACCCATAGGCAGCTTATTATACATTATCATACTATAACCAATATATTTTCAAAGAGTAACAAAAAATGAATTTATTATAAAAATTAAATAATGTTACGTTATAAATAAATATTTACCATTATTTGGTAAAAATTTAAATCTTAATACTATTATTAAATTTTATATTTTTATAAAATAATGTTAATTTATAAATAGAACTTGTTATATTTATTAAAAAATTTACATAATTTTATAGATAATCTCTAACTTAACTTAATAAAGTAATAGGTAGATGGGGCATAGGTTAATTGAGGTTTGAGTTTGAATTTAAAAAATTATTAAAATAATATTCATAGCATTCTAAGATTGCTAATTATCACTCGTTATAATCTAAAAGTGATAATAAAGATATGAGCTTATTTAGACTTATTATAAACTCTTAAGATAAGCACTATATCTTTAGAAAATGTTAAAATTTAATTTTAAATCTGAGTAATTTTGAATTAATTAATTATAACATGATGTAGACCAAATTTGTGAATCATATATTAAAAGTATTTTTAAAAAATGTTAAAGTGCAATATAACATAATAAATAATGGCAATAACTAAATTAAAATTTTTAAAAATTGATAGTAAATAATTAAAAATTGCTATTAAAATCCAATCAATTTATAATTAATCACATTTATTTTAAATAAAATTTTATCATAAATTAACGTATTTGGTACAGTAAAACTTCTATAAATTAATATTGTTGGGATCATGATATTTTATTACTTTATAGAGATATTAATTAACCGATAAATTAATATTTATTAATTTAAAGAATTTTTTGTATTTATTAATATTTATTAACGATCTCAGCTATCATAATAAAATAGATGTTAATAACCTATTAGATTACTCGGGTGAAAATGATACATGTTCAGAGGTCCATAACTTAGAAGAAATTGTGACTAATATCTTTGAAAATAATGTTGGTGATGAAGTTGAAGACGATACAGTACCTTTAGAACCAGTTACGCGTAAGGAAGTATTTATCGCGTCTAGAACTCTTCACAATTTTTGGTGCAATTCGAGAACACAACATCAGAAATTTTGGATGCAATAAAAAAAGTTAGAGATGAGCTCTAACTAGACTTAAATTTTAAGAAAAAACAAACAACACTAAAATCATATTTCGCTAAATTGTCTTAATTATGCTTGTGTAAGTTTATATAATTATTAATTTATGATATTAATGAGACTCTATATTTATGTAGGGGTATTTTAAAAATATATTATTTTATTATCTTATCGAAATTTGTTAAATTTTCAACTGACTCAAGTCAAGACCCAAAAAAATATGAACTTTTATGAATTTATTAATTTACCGAGTATCAATTTAAAAAGAGTCTAGCGTATATAAAATTTCTTATGTTATTAAAGTGAGGATCGTAATATATGCAAGTCGATTGCTACTAGTTTGGGTATGTCATCTTAGCCGAAATCTATGGTCACGCAACACCGTATCCTTGGACTTTTGTGAGGACACATCACTCATCCCGTGTCCGTTCTACTCAATCACACTCCACGCCACGTGCAGCACGTGTGTGGGACCTTTCGCGCACATACTAAACACACGCCTCGTTCGTGCCAATCCTGAGGATTCACACACACACACACGCTCGACCTTTCCTCACACGCGCGAAATCCTAACCCTCGCACGCGAACCACAACCCTCGCACGCGCGCCTCTCTTTCTCGCCGGCCCCGCCATTTTCTCACCGGTAAATTCCGAACTTCTTCCGTCTTTTCGTGCATATCTTGTCTGGTGTGGTCCTCAGGCGACTGTCCGTGCTTCGACGGTGGAGAAGCTCCGTCGCCGGAAATTTGCGTTTTGTTTGTGATCGAGAGTTGTTAGGGCTTAGACTTAGAGGGAGAGAGGAGAAATTTCCTCTTTGACGAGATTTGACGTCTGTGAGCTAAGATAGAGAGCAGTTTTTAGTGTTAATCAAAGTTTGGTTTTTGAATTTTTAGCGAGTTCATCTAAAAAGGTAATTTTGGGGATTTTGTTACAAAAGTGTTTGGTGTTTGAGTGAAAAGTGGAGTGTCCTTTCTGGGAAAGAATGCTGGTAAATTTTCTTCTAGTTGTTGGGCTACGGTTCTTGTTTCCGAGAAAGGTAAAGGAAGATAAGGAAAGAATAGGTGATGTGTTTCTGTATTTTCACCGAAAAACCGAGTGGAAATGTGAAAAACAGACGTTTTCACTTTAAACATTTTTCTCAATGAAGATGTATCTTCTTGACTCACGGATAGTTGATTCCTGTACAGGAGTTTCAAAAATGAGCTAAACTTTATTCCTCTTTCTTTGACACCTCTGGCTTTTGTTTCTATATTAGTGTAATACCTCCATGAGATTAATTAGAAGTTTCAATTATTTCTAGGGCGTTCTGGAACTGCTGGGGCGGAGAATACTTTGTCATGTTGCTGCATTGCTTGGAAAGCATTCCTGTTTCATTTATATGCTTCCTTGAGTAGTAATAATTGCTTTTCTGATACAATATCAAACCATGAACGAGTTTTGAGTTTTGACAAAGAGATAGCATGGCGACAGATATACAAAAGTTTATAGGAACTAGTGAAGAGGAGGATGATGAAGAAATGGACATGGATGTTAAAGAGGAAGATGATGGAGATGAACCAAGCGGAGATAAGAATTTGGCAGCTCGAGTAATGGTAGGTGCTGATGGATTGATAGTAACCAATAATAGTGAGAATCAGTTTGAACATCAGAGTCAGGTTCAAGAGCATATTAGTACTCCAGGAGGAGGTCGAAGGTCTAGACCATTTGAAGAAAAAGAGAGGACCAAGTTAAGAGAGCGGCATCGAAGGGCAATCACTGCAAGGATCTTGGCAGGGTTAAGAAGACATGGCAACTATAACCTGAGGGTTAGAGCTGATATTAATGATGTAATTGCTGCTTTGGCCAGGGAAGCTGGTTGGGTTGTTCTTCCTGATGGAACTACCTTTCCTTCTAGATCTCAGGTACTTATCTTGCACGTCCAGAGCCATTCTTTCTTTTTGCTTTTATTCGTTTATTTCTTCCAGGTTAGTGAAAAGAAATATGTATTGATTTTTAAGAATATTATTGGATAACCATTTTGGTGTTCGTTGATCTATGACTCTGATAAATCTCGGAAAAATCATTATGTAGCAGGGGTCAAGGCCTGCGGTTGGTACTTCAGCTGGGGTAACTTCATCATCCCAACAACAGCAGCAGACTCCACCTGCATCCCTCAGGGGAGTTTCTCCATGTTTTCGAACCTCGCTTGAGTACAATTCGTGCCGCATGAAAGGTGTTTTTATACCAACTCCAACTTATGAGCTTTCCACAAACAGTCATTCTCAAACTCCAGCAATGATTGGAGATGCAGGAGAACAATTGGAGGGTCACACTGTGGTTGAGGGCTCTGTTGATATAATCAGCGACAAGCAGGTAGAACCCATATAGAATTAAAATATGCTGCATTACCTCTCTTAGGTGCTGATAGCAGATCACCTAAAGTTCAATATTGATGACCTCCCATTTGATTGTTTGTGTCTGTGAAAGATGAACTCCAACTGGTTCTTTGCACGATATTAAGCAAGCCTTTGATTAGTTTTATCACAAGTGTAATCCATTCGTGATAATTCTTTGATCCAGCAAGAAGCACTAGCTCATTATTGATGTCATATTTCACATCCTGACAACCTCCAAATTAAAATTTGAGAGTTTTTTGACATGGGTGCTTCATCTTATTCATTTGGTTATGTAGGTCGTTGACGTTAATCCAAAGCTACCAGAGCGTGATTTTACAGGCACCTCATACATACCAGTTTATGTCATGCTACCAGTGAGTGAGTTTTTCCACTTAAGTTACAAGTCTTTTTACTGATCTCATTTTGATGTATGTTGATAATTAAATTTATTTATGGAGACAAAATATGTCACCTATTTTCATTGTTATTTATGAATGCTTAGCACTGTCAGCCAAACTGTCAACCTGAGGTCTTGTAAGTAATTTAAAAAATCATACCATGCGGTATCTTATCGTTGCAGTTGGGAATCATCAATATGAAGGGTGAGTTGGTTGATCCAGATGGTTTATTAAAGCAACTAAGGGTATTGAAGTCTGCTAATGTAGATGGTGTTATGGTGGACTGCTGGTGGGGAATTGTCGAGGCACATGCTCCCCAGGAGTATAACTGGATTGGTTACAAACGGCTCTTTCAGATGGTTCATGAGCTTAAGCTAAAGTTACAAGTGAGTTTTAGATGGAATTTGTTCCACTGCACTGACAGCATGATTTCTCCCTTGTTATAATATAGCTGTAATATCCCTTTCTTAGGAGTCTCTTATTAAAACCAGAGTACAGGGTACATGTGTGTGGATGAGTACCCATATGCATTGTCGCCTGGCTTGCTACATGTCTCTTATGATTTCATTTTACAAAATAAACATTCTTGTGGCTGGAATTAGAGCTTTAGATAAAAAAATAAAAAAGGAGCAAGACAACAAAGGCTTTTGGTCTACGCTTTTGAATATTCTCAATTTCTCTCTGGATTTGATGGGCCATGTCTCATGAATGCTTCAGGTTGTAATGTCATTTCATGAATGTGGTGGCAATGTTGGTGATGATGCATGTATTCCACTGCCACATTGGGTTTCAGAAATAGGACGAAGTAATCCAGACATATATTTTACTGATAGGGAAGGCAGACGCAATCCCGAATGCCTCTCGTGGGGAATTGACAAAGAACGAGTATTAAGAGGACGGACTGCCCTTGAGGTATTGCTTGCTGTTATAGCAATCAGGCATCACAGAAGTCGGAATCTGTGGTTTGCCAACTTCTTGCAGTTATGCTTTTTTAATCTGGAGTCGCTAATTTTCTTTTCTCCATTAAAGGATAATGCAGTACCACATAGATAAACTGTTCCCTTGAGCATTCATATTGGAAGTTGCTTTGTTTTTTCGATAGCTGATAGTGTAAGAATCTGAAATGGATATAAATTGTGTTCCTGGCTGCAATGGTGCTTTCACTTTCTGTGTTGTTGCGTTCACATATATGGCAATTGTTTGCCAATGGGTCCAAGAGCGTGATTCTGTATTTTACCTTCAATGTACTCATGCAGGTATATTTTGACTACATGAGAAGCTTCCGGGTAGAGTTTGGTGAATTATTTGATGATGGCGTTATTTCGATGATTGAAATAGGGCTTGGCCCTTGTGGCGAGCTGAGATACCCATCATGTCCCGTAAAGCATGGTTGGAGATATCCTGGCATTGGTGAATTTCAGGTAGTCGTCCTTTCATGGATTTTGGCCTCAGCAAATTTTATCTTGCAGATATTGAAACTTTTGGTCCTGAAGGTTTTCTTATCGAACTAATTTAAGGAAGGGAAGTTTGATGCCAGAGTTTCCAACAATTTGTTTCATAATTGAATAATACTGGGATTTGGGCCATTTTATACACTGCTGTCTGTCCCTCTTTCTTGAATGTGGTCCTTGAATTTTATCTCCTCAAGTTGTTTTCAACAATTGCTATTTGTTTTAAATTATCACTTGCAGTGTTGTGATAAGTATCTTCTGAAAAGCCTGAGGAAGAAAGCAGAAGCAAGAGGACACCCATTTTGGGCAAGGGGACCAGATAATGCGGGTTCTTATAATTCCCATCCACACGAAACTGGTTTCTTCTGTGATGGAGGAGATTATGATGGCTACTACGGCAGGTTCTTCCTTAGTTGGTACTCACAAGTTTTAATTGATCATGGGGATCAGGTACTTTCGTTGGCAAAGTTGGCTTTTGAAGGTACCTGTATAGCTGCAAAGGTATGATTTATTGCCAGAAACTGTTCCTTCTTATTTCAGCTAAATTGCTCAAAATGTAAAGGAAATTGAAATTAAGACCTATTTCTTTTCTGTCAGACTTCAAGTCTGACTTTAATTTGATTATCTTTTCCTCTAAGAAGTTAAGACAAATGATTTCAAAAGAAGGATTAAGCACCTTTGAAGAATTTTAGACAATGAAATCTTTTAGTTGTATAACTGTTTTTCAGCTTGATTCAGTCTGTTTGCCACATTTTAATTGCTGAGCAGCTATCAGGTATTCACTGGTGGTACAAGACAGCTGGGCATGCTGCTGAATTAACTGCTGGGTTCTATAATCCAAGCAATCGCGATGGCTATGCTGCAATTGCAGGAATGCTTAAGAAGCGTGGAGCTGTGTTGAATTTCTGTTTTTCTTATACACAGCAAGTGGACATAGAGGAAGAGCTAGCAGATCCAGAGGCATTAGTATGGCAGGTAAGAAAACTAACTATTTCCATTAAGTCAGGCAAGTTGTGGAAGCAAAGATCTTTCTAAAAGCTTGATTACTTCTCTTCTATGAAGCTCCCTAGTACGTCGTTTAGGAATTCATTGTGTTAAGTTCAGAAAGTGATGCCTCTTCTACTTTTTTATCAAAATTTCAGGTGCTGAATGCTGCATGGGACGTTGACCTACCAATTGCTAGTGAAAATGCTCTTCCGAGTCATGACAGGCTCACTTATAATAAGATTCTGGATAAGGCTAAGCCCTTGAATGATCCAGATAGAAGGCACTTCTTTTCTTTTACCTACTTTAGGCTTAGTTCACTTCTGAT
Organism: Erythroxylum alaternifolium; assembly: GCA_027478495.1. Lineage (NCBI taxonomy): Eukaryota > Viridiplantae > Streptophyta > Magnoliopsida > Malpighiales > Erythroxylaceae > Erythroxylum > Erythroxylum alaternifolium. Next base: position 3,843,920 of record JANIIA010000004.1, on the reverse strand, counting down.
GGAGAGACAAAACTTCATGGAATTCGAGCATTTTGTCAAGAGATTGCACGGTAAAGCAATTACTTTGTACAATTGTTGTTCGAAAATGTCTTGATTTCCTCCAAATGCTATACATCTATCCCCAATTATCTAGGTTCAGTATTTTGCTTTGATCGACTAACCTAAAAGGATGAAAGGGACAATTCATTTCTCCACCATGCATAGGCCACTTCTTGTTTTTCAGCTGCTCTGCTCTATGCTGAAGCGCATAAATAGTTCCCCGTATATTTACTATAATAAAATAATAGTATCACATGCTTATTTAAGATTGCAGCGGGTTATGCAATTTGTGACTGCTAGAGTGAATTTGTGGGAAGTTTCTAAGGCTAATTTTAATCAAAAGTTCCACCATATCTCATTCTTTGGGTACTTTTCACTGATATCTTACATTTTCGTTTGCAGGGGAAAGAGTTCTTGATATTCAGGTGTAGATGGTTACAAGAATGCAATATAGAGTACCCCCAGAAAAGAGCTGGGTTTCTTGTGTTGCAAATCAAGAAATTGTGTTCAATTAGTTTAATGTATCAGTCTCTGTAAATGAAATCATCAATACAATGCAGTTAGCTTCCCAGAATCAAGCTCCTCTTATGCTCATTTGTTAACTTAGTAAAGATTGTTGAAGTGGTCAAATCTCTAATTTGATCAGTGTACAATCAGGAATTGGAAATCATTAGCCATTATTGGATGAACGGTCTCTTTTTTTCCCAACTCTTTTTCACACAGTTTAACGCAGCATATCTCACAGGATTAATGTGTGTACAAGCTGCTTCTGATTTGTATAACAAACAAAAATCGTAATCTAATTGATCATTAAAGAATGATATATTTACAGGTTAATTACATGCTAAAATATCTATCTGACAGAATTCTTGAAGACCATTCGGCCTGATTCATCGACATCAAAAAGACGCTCTACAAAGTTGTCCCACCGGCCCCTCATTCTCTTAAACGACAGTAATGAACTTTCTTCACTTGAGCTAGCAAAGGAATCTCCATCCTGTGCATCAGGAAAGGTTCCATATGGAGATGATGAATAAGCTTGTGGGATGTCCAAAGCAATAGCCCTTTGAAGAGCTGCTTCGTATTCATTAGTCTGTTCTCGTGCAAGAGATTCTTGTCGCTCCATCCGCTGCGTTATCGGAATCCCCACAATCTGATCTTTCTCCAGCATCAACTAAACAAGAAACAAGATCTCAATATTGCTGAAAAAGCAGTAATTTGTAATCTTCCATAAATACAAACTTAAATGTCTTCTGGGAAATTTACAAAGATTATATATAGGATGCGCAATTGATATGTAAATACACATCAATCATACATTTATATGGAGCTACACATACTCAGAAACAAATCAGCTACTTGCTTAGCAAGATGGTAATCAGTAACTTACATCAAGAGCCCTTCGAGATTCCCTCTCTATCCAGATTAAAGCATGATCAGCAGTTGCATTGCACGAAAGAACTATATGCTCAAACCTGCCGTCCACAGGCACTGCTGTCCTAACAACTGGGGGAAGTCTTCCAATCCTGCAACCAGGACTGGGGTTATTTTATGATAGATATAGCATTCGGCTCAATAAAAACTGTTCATCTAACCGACAGCAAATGATCAACAAGATTATATAGATATTGCATTTCTGCTTGACCTACCTTAGTGGCTTTCTCTCAACGATATGGTATAATCGGCCAGGTGCATATAGTCGTCTTGGGTCTTTGAGCATCTTGTCCTCCAAAGTACACGTGTCCTTTAAGCAGGTGAAACATAGTAGACACGGCAAACTATTTAAAGAAAAAGGAAAATCTACTTTAGAGTGTTGCTGTTATGCATAATACTGATTTGATGACTCATATGGATGATAACAAGGAAAATATCTGGAATATCTGTATCATAACTGTAAAGTTTCTACAAAAACGTACCTGAATGATATGCAAGTGAGATGGAAATAGTAAATAGGAAGGTTACTCAGACATAGAACCCCTTACCATACAAGTGACTTGAAAACGTCCTCCAAGGCAGTTGTTGAGCGTGGTAAGAAATCATCCTGTTTCATTACTCTTATTAGATCACAGCCGATGGAGATATATTCATGACAACTTAGTATTCTAGGAGTCCCCTGAACATTAAAGTGTTCAATACTCAATCTATGTGGTTGAAGCCTAAACAACAACAGCATATCACGCGGAAAACAGGACTGAAATGATTTGGTGGCTCAATACACAAGTTTGACTCCCTATCTTTCAGGAGCTACGGATAGACTTAAGGTGTCTGGACACATAATTATCATCAAGAATTTACTACTAGTGTTTCAAAAATAGGAAAATTAATACCCAAAATTTTGGTGCATCTGTTCATTTGAATTGCAGTTTAATAGGTTCCATTTTGACAAAATGTATTGGCAGGACACTTGAGAATTAAAAAAGCAACGCTGGATATACGAATGTCCTACAGATTAGGATGCTACAATCTTACCTGGAGTACAACGGAATTGATAACATCAGCATATCTCACAGCCAAGTTCAGTGACATGCACCTGGCAGGAGCCATTGCGAAGCATCTAATTCTCTTCCTCTCAATATTTCCCAGTCTGTTCAGATTCTGAATTGCATATATCACCATCAATGAAACCATCCCTGCCCCTAAAGAATGCCCTGCAAATGTCAATCTATATTCTGGATTCTTTGCAACCAAATCGCTCAAAGCATCACACTCTGTGTCAAAAACCCACTTTGCTGCCTTCAATAACCCATTGTGCACATAACCACCACAAAACTTTGTCTGCCCTAGTTTGTTGTCAAGCAAAACTGCATAGTCGCTCTCCCTTGCCAAATTAAGCCCCCTAACAGCCAACACTATGTCAGCATTGTTGTGATCTAGGTAAATCAAATAAGGAGTTGATCTCCCCTCAGTTTCTTCATGGGTTTTCCTTGAAATTATCCAATCTGGGTTAATATCATAACCTCCTGGGGGTGCCCAGATGGGGTTTTGAAGATCATCTTCGTATATGGCTAGGATTAAGTGACACAGGCGAGGAACAGGTTCAAACTCTTCAGCAGTTGCCAGGCCCCAGTTTTCACTCTCATGCCCTGCCGTGTATAGGCACCTTTTCCATACCCATCGAGCACAGGCCAGACAATACACACATTCAAGGAGTGGAAGGCCACAGATGGACGACATAGAGGTCTATGATCGAAGCATGATAACCAACATGTCAACAGAACATTCTTCAAATGATAAAAGGCAGACAGTGACAGATTAGAAGAAAGATAGAAGCATAAGCCTATAAACGAAGGAGGAAGGTAACGATCAAGACAGAACTAACGTTGGTAGCAACGTTATATCTCTATATTCTGCGAAGCATTTGATTTTGGGATCTAGGATGTACCAGAACTTCACGAGAAAGAATGAACTTTTCTTGTAAGCTATCAGAATATAAACCATTCAACGACAGGAAGAGGTTTCTCAACGATACTTACGAAGCGAAAGAGGTATATGGCAGTTCGAAGCTTGTTTAGCTTCAAACTGTCGTATATAGCGAACTAACAGAGAGGAACTTTCACAATTGAAAACGAGGCTGTAATCACAAACACCAGACACAAACCTTCAAATTCCAAAACTGAAGGACACCCACGAAGCATAAATCAGCAAAGATCACAACTTTAAACTATTGGGTTGCTACACAAGGACAAATTACCAATCCAACATAAACCAAACCCATAAAAGAACTCAAAAAGATAAGCATTAGAAAAAACCAAAACACCAACAGAGACCCAACAAGAAGACAAGAGTTGTTACTTTGGCAATTCCTGGGCAATTTGTCGCTGCCAAAAACAGAAAAAGAAACAAAAGCAAAGTTCTTTATAGCAACTAATGAGAAAGTGGAGAATTAGCAGGGCAAAACCGAGATTAATTCCAAAACAAAAAAGAAAGAGAACGGAAGAACAGTCGTATAACGATAGGGTACCTACCTCTTAGTCAAACCCATTTGTTGAAATTCTTGTTGGCTTCCAGAGAATCTACTTCCAAATTCCATCCATTGATGATTAGATTCTCCTCCAACTTTGTACAACAGCTCATGTAGGTTTCGTATTTCCAATGCGACGCAGTTTCGAGTGTCAATGTAGCTAATAACGACGTCGTTTAACCGAATTATCCTCTCTCCACCGACAGGAGAAACCCGACCCGAGAACTTGCTTGCTATAAATTTATGCGACTTCGAAGGTTCTTCCAGTCGCAGCCACCGAACTACGAAGGTCAGAGGTAATTTGGAAACTCTAACTGGAAGTTATTTGATTTCTCGTACTTTTCTGATTTCATTTGAATTTCGTTGTACTTTCTTCTAATTTGTTGGCAGAACTAGATAATTGGGGTTTTTTGCGTTTCGGATTGAAGTCTCTGTATAATATGGAGAAATAGGATTATAGGACTTTACTTCTTCTATGTTACGCTTTATTGGAGATAGCTTATAGGAGAAGGAGTCCATACAATGAAACATTCACTATTGTCTAAATCCTGATTGATCGTACCAATCCATATAAGTTTGATATTCGTATTTATCATTTGCTTTAGTTTCCAAGTCTCATTTTGTGGGATGTTTGTGTTTTCAGGTGATGGCTCCCAAGCAGCCCAACACAGGCCTTTTTGTTGGTCTAAACAGAGGCCATATAGTGACCAAGAAGGAGTTGGCTCCTCGTCCTTCTGATAGGAAGGGGGTAAGCTGTTTATTTCTTCAGTTACAGTGTATTTATTACATTCTGGTTGACTCATTGGCAGGGATGGCAGGCCGGCTGAGTTGACCTAGACCCATGCTCAGGCTCGGGAGGCTCGCCCTGGTCCAAACCGGTTTCAGCTGAAATGCCAAAACGATGTCATTTTCACCCAAACATTTGGGACGGGGATTTAAATTTGAACACTACTTGTATTTCTTTCTTGTTAGTTGTTTTCTGATTCATTTTGTCCCAAAATCTTATGTTAGAAAACAAGCAAGAGGGTCAGTTTTGTAAGGAGTCTTATAAGGGAGGTTGCTGGCTTTGCTCCTTATGAGAAGAGGATTACCGAGCTTCTGAAGGTTGGGAAAGATAAGCGTGCTCTGAAGGTGGCCAAGAGAAAGTTGGGAACCCACAAGAGAGCGAAAAAGAAGCGCGAGGAAATGTCTAGCGTACTTCGCAAGATGAGGTAATTTGTCTACCTACCGTGCATCGATTGTAGGTTTTGAATACCAAACAAAATTGAACTAAATCGACAGTGTTAAACTGATGAATGGTTTTTACTTTCAAGATAAGTTTACTTCAGCCGGGATTCTAACGTGCCATTCATTTGCAGGGCTGGAGGGGTCGGAGAGAAGAAGAAATGATCACTGTAATCGGATATCTACTTAGCGTAAGACGGCCATCATCATTTCGAAATTTTGTTGGAGCTTTTTAACATAGTTTAAGATCAGAATACCTTTGAATTTTATACCATTTTTCATTTTCTGCTTGTATTCTACGATGCAGCGATGAGTTGTAGTTGTGTTATCCTGAAACCTATCATGAGACACAGGATTATCTTACAATTTGAACAGCTTTAATGATCCAGTTCATTCTTGAATCAGAACTAAATGGGAGTTTGTACGTTGCCGTTTAGTAATTAGAGTAAAATGACTCTTTCCTTTTTTGAAGCTTCAGACAATTACTTAATTGAGGAGGAGGAAGATGACGCTCTAGAAGCGCGACACAGCAGAAGCGTGCGTCCACTATTGCCTAGTTACTCCTTTTGTTTGAGATGCGAAAGTGGGAAGAGACCTCATAGGGATGGTTATATGTTAGGTTGGGCCGGGTTGGCCGAAGGTCAGACCGCCTAAACTTAAACTTAAACTTAAACTTGACTTGATTTTTTTATTTTTAATTAAAAAAGAGAAAAATAACGTTATTTTTTTAAAAAAAATAACAATATTTTTATGTCTTGCTTGTTGACTAAAGGTTAAGATGGGGGAGACCCAAGTTCAAATGTCATCTCTACCCTTTAAAGAGTCATATGTGGAAATAAATGGATGGTTTTAAGTAAAATTTCTTCACTTATTTTTATTCAAAAAATTGAGAGAGACCTAAAAAATAGAAAGGAAAAAAGAAACAGATATGGAAATAAAATTAATTTTCATAAATAAAGGAAAAAAAGAATTATTGTATAAATTATTTTTTCAAGAAAAGGAGGATTATGACTTAAATGAACTCTGGATAAATAAATAAATAAATAACGAATTAATTTTATTTGAGTCTTAGGTCTATTAAAATAATTGTTAATAGATCGGGTCAGGGTCAGGCTAAGGTCGGGCCAGCTTAGCCCGACTTTGGGTCATGATAGCCTGAGTTATGGCCAATGGGTTACGGGGTGCAAGCCAGCCCTGCTAGTTATTTGGTTTTTTTAGCTAAAAACTTCCAAAATGACATTATTTTGGACAAAACGGTGTCGTTTTAAAAAAAATAAATGTCTGGGTAGATTATGATACACTGTGGCTCGATCAACTCGGATCAAAAATAAGTCGGGTCGCTTTTATAATCCCTACTTGAACAGCTCTACTCGAAACCTAATTAATTTGTGCCTGATCAAATCGGACTGGATCCAAATATCATCTCTAATATTTATTTTTTAATGTGATTTATGCTATTGTCCCATGTTTTGGGCAAAGTAAATCGTACCTTTTGAATTATTTATTAATTTATAAAAATTAATTAATTAATTAATTAAGCTATTTTAAAAAATATTAGATCAATTCATATATATATATATATATTATTAATTTTTTTTATGGCATGCAACTCTCACGCATTAGGCTATTAGCCCACGTCACGCTGACATGCGAAATCACTCAAGTCAAAGACATGCGATACGCTAATCAATACGAAAGATTCTCCAATACATTTGGACTCTCCGGCGAAATATGAACGCCGAATCAGGTGAATTTTCACTTATTCAATGACTGTAAACTCCAAGTCCAATCAGAACTCCGTTGGCTTAATGTGTGTTGGTTTATGCAGTGATCGAATTCTTAGGTTTGGTTCCTTTGCTACAGAAGCTTCCCAGCTCTTCTCTTGAGAAAATTGCCCAACTTTTTACTGTGAAACACTATGGTACTTTTTCGAAATTTTGCTACTTTTTCATCTTTTTTCCTACTTTGAAAGGTTGTTGTTCCAAAGATTCTGTCTTTTAACGTTTTAGAGAAAGGAAAGTATGTGATTCGCGAAGGGGAGATTGGTGAAGGAATATATTTCATATGGGAAGGAGAGGTTTGTTTGCTTTAGCCTCCTTACATTTTGATTTGTTATTTTCTTTTTCTTTTTTTAAATGTGTCTTCTCTGAACTGGAAATTCTCTTTTATGATGAGAATCGCATAGGCTCAAGTCTCTGGATCATTTCATTGCGAGGAAGACCTCCGAGCTGATTTTCAATTGAAGCGATACGATTGCTTTGGTGATGGTGAGGTGTTGTTCATTTGGTGATCGTGAGGTGTTGTTCATAAGTGATTTAGCTGCCCTCAACTTATATATTGTGATGCAATTATTCACAATTCTTTAATTCCTTGGTGTCTTATTACTACCATAGGACTTCCTATGATGATATAATTAATGTGTGGCCAGATTGATATCTGGTGGCTTGTGCAGGAATATCTGTTTCCGTTCAGCGGTCAAATGTGATTGCTTTCACTAAGGTAGTAGCAAAATGTTAGAAAGTATTATATTTTGCGCTGTTTCCCTTGAATTTTATGGATGGAATCTCAACTTTTGCTTTTGGATTTATGTTATGAAACAGTTGACTTGCATAATCCTGCCTCGTGAGCATTGCAGTTTGCTCCGACCAAAATCAATATGGAGTGCGGATAAGCCACTGGGCACTTGCTCTCTTGTGGAGAATATACTGCACGTGGAGCCAATAGAAGTATATACTCCCTGATCTTATAACAGTTTGAAGTCTTAAATTCATGGTTGAGCGTTTTAGTGGTGAAATTGTGGGAACTAGTTCCTGTTTCTTCTGTGAGGAGATGTAGCAACAATGACATTTTGTTTTTTTGATGGCATGCTCTGAGATACTGTTTCCACATCTATGATAACAATGAGTACTGGTTTTCTATTTCGCTTAATTATTAGGTAGCAACTGTTTGATGCAGGGCTTCAGTTATTAAAACTTGTGGTCTATGCTAAAATATTATCTGTTTGATTATAGGTGAATTTATTCCAGGGTATCACCTTGCCTGATGCCCCAAAATTTGGAAAGGTTTTTGGTGGACAGTTTGTTGGGCAGGTATGCTTCGGTTTCTCTTACTTCTGCATTTGTCCTGGATCATTTACTATTGCTGCTTTCATATCAGTGACATAGTTAGGCTGATTGTCTATGGATAGAAAGAGTTGTTTGCTCATTTTTACTTGTGCATATGTGGCTGTGCTGAAGTATTGAAGAAGTTAATAACACACAAGAATTCTCTGAATTTTTTAAACTCCTCTTTCATTTGATCCCTTGTGACAGTGATTACCATTAATTATAGAAGAATCACTCATGTGTTTCAAGTATTTAAAGTTATCTCTTGTCTTATGCAGGCATTAGCTGCGGCATCAAAAACTGTTGATTGCCTTAAATTTGTCCATAGCTTGCATGCTAATTTTCTTCTTGTTGGGGATTTTGACAG
>JANIIA010000004.1:3732634-3749732 GCA_027478495.1 Erythroxylum alaternifolium | reverse complement strand
AATTTATGATGATTATGTATAAGTTGAATGATTGTGTTTTTGGGATGATGATTATACATAGATTATGAATTGATTGTAAATGATGTTGAATTGAAATGGAAATGAAAATAATGAGGAAAATGAGTTAGGAATGAAAGACATGCATAAGATGGGTCATGATAGCTTGTAGGAGTTGGAAATATGAAATTTAACCCGTAACTGTCTGTTAGACGGACTTGATGTCCGTTGAGCGGACCTTTTCGAGTGTTTCAATGTTTCTGCTCAGTACATGTCCCTTTGGAGGGACATATGTCCGCTAAGCGGACCTTCTCGGGTTTGTTTGTGTCCCAGCTCAGTTCATGTTCATTTAAAGGGACATATGTCCGTTAGGCAGACCTTCTCGGGACAGTTCTAAAAATGTGAAAATTTTTGACCCTCTAAATGGCAAAATCTCTCTTCGGGGTCTTCACGGAAGTTGTAGAAATAGAAGTTCTCTTCAAAACCATAATTAAATGGTCTTAATCCGACATTCCTAGTGAAAGATATGCTTTTTGTCCCAAATCATGTACATTTTATAAATCGTGGGCTTATTAATGCTTCTCTATGATTCATTTAGGCTTGAATGGAGCTTGAAATGTACTTAGTTTATTGTGGGAAATAAGAGATAAATGGAGTGATATGTTTTGGGTGACGATTGAAAATGCGAACATAAGAATGGATTGTCGTTTATCAAGCGCTCAATTATGAATGTCGGAATGTTATAAGAATCCTTCAGAGTGCTACACTCACGTCTCATGACTCTGAACGTTGGGCTCCGAAAACGGGATCTAACAGTTGTGGTATCAGAGCAAGAGTTAGACTCCGGAAACGGGGTCTAACAGGTTTGGTATCAGAGTATGAGTTAGACTCCGAAAATAGGGTCTAACAGCTGTGTTGTACGGTGAGGGTATGTTGAACAAACACTGCAACTAATTTGTGCACATCTTTAATCTATTATAAAAGTCTATCTCCTATCTACGACAGAGGTCTATTTCTAATGTAAGTGTGTGACAACTGAAGTGGAGGTGTTGTAGTAGGACTTTAATTGGTTGAAGGATTGCATTCACGGTCTCTAATGTGTGTTCCATCTCTAAGGTGAGTGTGTGAGGTAATGTTGCTAGTGGTGAGTGTCCTACAATTGGTGTAGACGTGCGTATGTGCCGCTGAAGTAACGTGGGTAATTTGTTCAATGAAATAAATACTAAAGTTGGGGCATATATTGGTGAAGACAGCTGAACAACGTGGTGTGTGTGTGATTGAGGTTATGGTAAATAGAGAGCCACGGTGAAGTGAGTTAATGTGTGCTACGATGCAGTGGCTTTGTGAGTGATTTTGTTCAGACATCTTCATCTATTGTGTATACTTCCATATAGTTTAATTGAAGCTGTTGAAGTTAGGATAAATTGTTTCAATCGAAGGATTATTTCGAGAAGCTGAGCCATAGGAAGTTTTTCTTTTATCTCAAGTATATTGTCCTTCAGCTTATAGTTAATTTAGTACTTGAGTTTTTTTTTTCTTAATCATTGTTTGAGTTAAAGTAGTTAGAAAAATTCTTTGACGAGGTTAACACAAGTCGGTCATGTTATTGGGTGTGAAATTCTTTCAGAGAAAGTAAGGTTGAGAGATAATATCAAGGGTTTAGTGGTGTCGGCTCAGTAAAGCCTTGAGTAAATCTATTGTATTTCGGTAAAAGTGACTAAGATGAGTGAGAGCCCCATAAACGTAAACAAGAAGTGCCGAACTGCGTTATCAAATTTTTAGTGTCATTGATTATTTCGCTTTTGATTGGTTTTGTTGTCATTTGTACTAGAAACAATCACGAAAATCGGACAATTTACGAAACTATTTAACATTTTTGATTTTTCAACCACCAACCTCTTGGTCGTTGGTACACCAGCGGACAGTTTTTGACCGTCATTCTATCTGATTTCTTCTAACACTATTAAATTTCCAAGTGTTGTCAACTAAGACACTTTCTTTAATTTTGACAGGAACATAAACATAACATTAGGTTGGTAGGAATAGTTCTCTATTAAGTAAGAATAAGATTACGTATTATTTAACTTCTCAAAATTTTACACCTTAACAAAATTTTAAGATTACTCAAAATTTTACGCTTCAACAAAATTTTAACTGGCAATTAACAATGACAACCATGATATATATCTTCAAGATCTAGATTTTTCAAAATCATATGGTCTTCCTTTATAGTGAATTTTATTGTCACTTGGGACGAATTCAATTGGTCCGATGGGCTTGAAGCGTCGGCGAAGGATTCCCAAACTCTCCAAGCAGTATATCGGATCTCGTGTGTTACCGAAGCAACAGCTAGCTATCCCAGCCACTTTCAATAGTATCTGGTTGCATCACTTGAATATTATATTTGACGTATGCATTCCCAAGGCTGCACATATTCTATATCTCTATTACCAAAATGTCAGAAATTCTTATGGTAGTCCTGGTTAAACAATGGAATTTTTAAGATTTGGGATTGTAATCTAACTTGTAACAAGGCATTACAGATTCCTACTTCATGTTATCCAATGAATCATTCATGTCTACACTGCAAACCCAGAAAGAAAGATGAGAACATCAAATTCACTGAAAACACATCCATCTACACAACAGTTACGTCCGCCTATTTTTAAAGTGACGCTTATAGCTTCCGTCGCCTACTTTAGTAAGTAACAAATTAAAAAAAGCAAACTACTTACTCTACATCATAACCTTTCTCTTGAAGCTCCTGAATGACCTCATTCCTCATCCTGATCCACATCTTCATTGCTTCCTGTTCAAACTTCTGGTCCTGAAGTTGCTTCTGGTAATTGACGGAATCATTGTCGGTTCCGATAATTCCTTTTTGGACCAGTTGTAGTGCCCACCATTTTACCTTGGGCAATGAACTCATCCATTGCCTCTTTGTCACCTGGGTATGGATAATCTATCCTATGGTACAAATGGGCAAGCTCCTTTTCCTCCTTTGGCATAGGCTTCAATGTCCACCAACCAAGATGTGATGTTTCGTTGTAGAGCCACGCAGCGCCAAACAACGCGTAAGTGCACAACAGCGACTTCCCTACTTGCTTCCAGAAATAATGATCTTCTTTACCCAAACCTAGTTTTCTAAGGTACTTATCGTAATTCAGCGATTTCAAATAATCGAGACCTGTGCATTAAGAAACAAAAAACAGTAAACGAAGCATTTCTCACAGTCATTTTGTCGAACATTTGAAAAGCCAAAAGTGGTTAAGGTCTAACTTGTAAAAGTACGTTATTTTAGCCTTTGCTTTTCTGTTACCTGTTTTTGGTCTCTGAAAGCCTTTTCGTACCATAATTCAGTGGATGAAATGCTTCCGTGAGGTGTGTGCGCGGTGATCTTGAAAAAGAAACGAATCACTGAAACGATCAGGACTGAATAGGGATTAAGTGGGTGAAGATATTCAAAGTTATGGACTCGTTGTGATTGTCAATATCGGTCTAATATTGGCAAGGGGCTACCAGTTCTCCATCATGAGCTTGGTTTGGTATGAATTTCGCTAAACACTAATAATTACTACCTGTAAACAACCAAAACGCGTTGCATCAAAATGGAAAAACCCTAGCCTCACATTGGAGTCCAAGTTCCTTAAGACCAAGGAAAAAAATCCGAATAAACCAAAATTGGGGCACATAGATATGAAAGAAGATTGAAATTAAAATTCCAAGAAGAGAGAAAAGATGGAAACTGACCTGTTGTGAATCAAAAATCAACTTATTCTTCTTCTTCTCTGTTTAGGAAAAAAACGTCGAGCGAGTTTCAACTACAAGTCTTCGTTTTGGGTATTTGTGGATTATATTTATCCATTTTTATATCATATGTATTAAATCCAAATAAATAAGGATAAAAATAATAAAAATGAAACTATAAGGATACGTAACAAATTAGCTTGATTTAAATTTAATTAATTTAAACGAGTCAGATTAAAATTATCTGTCCTAGTAAGAAATTAAAAATATTGTTATAATTTCTTTCTAAAAATGAAATAATTATAAAAATAATTGTTGTGAAAATGATAATGGACCAGGTCAGAGGATATCTTTTTTTTAAAAAAATTTCAAAACGAAGTTAGGTAATGAGTTGAGTCAGGTAATAATGGTTTGGTTTGGAATTGGATTTTGCAGTCTTGATGCTATCTCGATTCCAGCAAAATTAATCAATCTGATTCCATGAAATTAACATAGGAAAAGCACCAAGAAAGAAGCAGAGATTAGTATGGCATGTAAATAAGTCTAAATTGTCATTGTTTATATATTTTTTCAGGACCAGCAGGATTACTGTATTATATAGCTCTAGCTCTAATGGGGTATTTCATCAAACACTTAGCGTGCATACATGTTCAATTGTTCAATTTCCCAGTCAGATCACAACCCAAACAACACAATCTTCTCCAAACAATCATACACGTTCAATTATTCATGAATATGATTCATACAACAAAACCTAATTTGAACAGAGAGAGAGTACCTTAATACGTTATACGCTGGCTGGTGGGCGGCGAAGGGGGCAGGGGCGGCTGCTGAGCCTGGCGGTTGGTGGCGCGGTGGTGAGAGAGAAAGAGACGCAACGTTGAGGTGACTGAGTGAATCAGAATGGTAAGTGAGAGTCTGAGAGACGTGAGGGAGAGAGACGGGAGAGGGAGGGTGATGGAAGAGATAAAATTAAAGTAAAACGAGTCGTTTTGTTTTAATTTATTTAAATTAATAATTTAAAGTGATTATAATGACTTATTAGTTTAAATTAAATTAATTCAAAATTTAAAAATTGGGTTGAATGTATCGAAGGGGATTCTTATTTGTAAAAAATGGTACTATGAATTTGGAACGAGCTTAAAAAAAATTAACAATAATTTTTTATCTTTTACGTTATTCTATCAAATTAGTTACTTAAGATTTTTGATCCCTGCTCAGACTGGATAAAAAAATATGATTACTTATTATAGACTTAATGATTATAATCTAGTGCATGGCCTATTAAAAGTGGCATCAGATCTTAAGTTTCAGTTATAATTTCTATTATGTTTTATTAAATCTTATCTATATATTTATATAGACCTCACATAAACATATGAATAAGATTTAATGGAACAAAATTAAAATAGAATAATTGGAACAAAGAATTTGATGTGATTAAAAGTAAAAGACGCTCCGGTGAGATCATTAAAACAATATTTAACTGGTATACTGTATGAACCACATGCCTTTTATCTTTATCATTTAATCACATTTAAGAACTAAAAATTATAAGAATTTTTAAAATTTAAAGAGTAAGGAGTTTTTTAAAATTTATTAAACTATCAATGAAAATATTTTAATATTATAAATTCAATAAATTTTCAATTTCAATGTCACATTATCAATAAAATAGTTTCGTTTTGAATTTTTTAGAAAAAAGATGACCTCTGATCTGGCCCATTATTATCTCTACACTTTATTAAAAAATTATATATTTGCTTTAATTTGAGTAAAAGACACAACAATTATTTTTATAATTAGTTCATTTTTAGAAAGAAATTATAACAAATATTTTTAATTTCTTATTAAAATAGATAATTTTAATATGATTCGTTTAAATTAATTAAATTTAAATCAAGCTAATTTATTACGTATCCTTATAGTTTGATTTTTATTATTTTTATCCTTATTTATTTGGATTTAATACATATGATATAAAAATGAATAAATATAATCCACAAAAGGCCAAAACTAAGACTTGCGGTTGGAACTAGCTCGACGTTTTTTTCCTAAACAGAGAAGAAGAAGAAGAAGAAGAAGAAGAAGAAGTTGATTTTTGATTCACAACAGGTCAGTTTCGATCTTTTCTCTCTTCTTGGAATTTTAGTTTCAATCTTCTTTCATATCCATGTGCCCCATTTTCGGTTTATTGGGATTTTTTTCCTTGGTCTTAAGGAACTTGGACGCCAATTTGGGGCTAGGGTTTTTCCGTTTTGATGCAACGCGTTTTGGTTGTTTAGAGGTAGTAATGATTAGTGTTTAGCGAAATTCATACCAAACCAAGCTCGAGGGTTGTGTTCTCTGTGGATGTTATTGTTTGGCTCTTGTTAAAGACGAGGTTGTATTTGTAAAAGTCTTTACTTTTCTATATGAATTTTGGGTTATTTGAGGAATATTTACAGAGCTTAATTCTTATCTTCTGATGGGTTCTCAGAACCCAAAAATTCTTTTACAGGGTGAAGTACTGCTTAGATGTTAGCTTTCTGAATTGTTTTATAGGCTGATCTTATTACTTGGAGATAGAGATCCAATATGAGATCTTGTTTCTGACTTGTTAAGATTTATAGAATCTTGTGATATCGTTTTTTTTCTTATATTTTTTTTGTTCTGAAATGCCTTTGGGACTTGATCTGGTTTTAGGGAAGTTAGAAGAGTTTCTATGGAGATTGGAGCTGGGAGAAATGGTGAACTAGAACAAAACAAAACACAATTGATAAGCGGACTTCCGGATGAGATTGCATTTTTATGTTTGGCAAGAGTTCCTCGGGAATTTCATTCCCTATTAAAATGTGTTTCCAGGAGATGGAGGGACCTGATTTGCAGTGAAGAATTTTGTGTTTATCGAAGAAAGCATAATTTGAGTGAGACTTGGATATATGCTTTGTGCCAGGACAAGTTTGTGGGGTTGCGTTGTTATGTATTGGATCCCAATTCATCAAGAAGGTGTTGGAGACGTATTCAAGAGCTTCCGCCTCGCTGTTGGAAGAGAAAAGGTATGGGCTTTCAAACGCTAGGGAAGCATATTTACCTATCAGGAGGCTGTGGTTGGCTGGAAGATGTTACCAGTGAAGCTTATTGCTATGATGTTTCTCAGAACATATGGCGTGAATCTCCTCCGATGCCAACTGCAAGGTTTTAATTACTTTCTCTTGTACTCTGGTAGCTTTTTGCAAAACTGGAGCTTCTACAGTGTTTACAACAGTACAATTTAAGTTGGAATTTGGATGCACTATTAACTCAGAGAAGCTCTTCTTATGCTTTGTAGTCATTGGCTGGTTGGGTTAATAGGGTATTGGTCCTATAGTATTTACCTTTTATATTCTTGCTATTGACCTTGAATAAAATTAGCAGCCATTTTTGACTTTAGATTATCCAAATATTATGCATTCAGGTGCTACTTTTCTTTTGAGGCTTTTGACGGGAAGCTATATGCAATTGGTGGGTCAGGTTCAAATATGAGTGATTCAAATTCTTGGGACACGTTTGATGTGCACATGAACAGTTGGGAATCACACTCTTGTAGTGACATCGTTCCTGAAGTTGGAGATTCCATAGTCATGGATGGGAAGATATATATCAAGTGCGATGCTTTTGCCCCGCTTACTCAGTTACGTGTAGTTCTTTACGAACCTTCAAGTGACACATGGCAGCATGAAGATGTAGATTTTGTCTCAGGCTGGCAAGGTCCGGCAGTTACCGTGGACGGTACGCTATATGTGTTAGATGAGAGTTCCGGAACTAGACTGATGATGTGGCAAAAGGATAATAGAGAATGGGTTGTGGTTGGGAGGCTGTCAACACTAGTTACAAGACCACCCTGTCAGCTGGTAGCAATTGGGAAGAGGATATTCATTGTGGGGAAGGGACTAAGCACAGTGGCATTTGACATTGACAAAACTGGAAATATGGGGAGGGTAATAATCAGTTCCTCCATAGCGAGAATGGATTCTGATGATGATGTAATCTGCTGCAAGTGTATAGCAATAGCAGTCTGAGTTTCTGGTAACTCATTCTTAACTGTCAATACGGTGAAATATAGTTGAATTTTGACTTGAAAGTACCTGTACTCTTCATTATTCAATTCCTGGTGAGAATATTGTGATTCTGTTGTTGATAAATACACACCATAGGCTTTTCATTGTTTTTCTACTTATTCATTTGATATACCTTTCTTGTATACCTTGTTTTTTGCTTGGAATTCATGTTATAAGATGTTATTTTTAGCGTAGTTTTAGGCTGTAGAAAAGCTCTGGATTGTCAAATTTCTTAGAATACTCCATTCAGTGTGATAAACAAATGTGGGAGATTTCATGAAAACAAACAATATTTGTAAATTAATGTAGAGAATCTCCTTATTATAAACGTATTATTTCCTCTGAAAAATTGAAACATAAAATGAAAGTAAAATTATGGTACTCTGGAAAGTATCAACAACATATTTATATTACAAATCAAAATGATAGTTTCAGGCAAGTACCAAATACAGAGGAAATTTTCAAAGCCCTCATTTTTGACCTAATTTAATTGTTATTGTAGGCAATGGAAGGATCTGTAACACAACAATCTGAAATCAGAGGATCACTCTTAATTATATCTTTTCGATCTACTATCAATCAAGTAAACATATGATAGTTCCAGTCAGCTAATCCTTTTCCTTTTGAACTTTTTGAAAGCAGGATGTATGGTTCTATTGTAATGCCAATTGTCAAATTTAGAAGTACATTCCTTCATTTTCTTTATAAGAACAGGCATGGAAGGGTCATAACTGGAAATTTGTTCTTGAACCAAAAGCACTTTCCCAAGGGTCTTGACATTGAAATCTATTGTTGGTACTGCAACTTTACCGGATTTAAACTGCGGTAATGAACCTGTGTAATGAAGAACGATCAATATTCCTATAATTAAAACAGTAGAATCCAAAAAGATGGGGATACATAAGAGTCGTCAAATCACACATTAGAACAACAATCAACAAGAACCAAAAAGACTTAAAACCATTGAGAAATAAAAAAGAGGGAAAACTTTCTCAACTGTCATGGCCTCAGTCCAATGTGATAAATCCTTTATCACCAACTAAACTACAGTAGCATCACAACCAGTGCTCTAAATTGCAAGAGTACAACCACATTATAACTGACATTCCGCAATTTAAAAACCTTGATAGGAAACAAGATTCCCCTTTATCAGCAAAATTAGAGTAGTATCTCAACCAGTGTTCTACATTGCGGAGTACAACTACATGGGCATCACAACCAGTGTTCCAAATTGCAGAGTACAACCAAATTGCAATTCACAGTCCACAATTTAAAAACTGTGATTGGAAACACGATTCCCCTCTTTATCAGTGAAATTACAGTAGTTTTACAACCAGTGTCTAAACTGCAGAATGCAACTACAATACAACTCATAATCCACAAACTCAAAACCTTGATCAGAACACCATTCTCTTCGTCAATGAAACCATAGTTGTATCACAACCAGTGTTCTAAATTGCGGAGTACAATCACATTACAATTCACAGTCTGCAATTTAAAAACCTTGATCGGAATCATGATTCTCCCCTTTATTGGTGAAATTACAGTAGTTTTACAACCAGTGTTCTAAACTGCAGAATGAAACTACATTACAACTCATAATCCACAACTTAAGACCTTGATCAGAAACACCGTTCACTTCATCAACAAAATTAAAGGAGTATCACAACAAGTGTTCTAAATTGCAGAGTACAACTACATTATAATTCACAGTTCACAATTTAAAAACCTTGATCCGAGACACAATTTCGCCCTTATCAATGATATTACCAGTGTTCCAAACTGCAGAATGAAACTAAAATACAACTCATAATCCACAACTTAAAACCTTGATCAGAACACCATTCTATTCATCAACAAAACTACAGGAGTGTCACAAGTGTTCTAAATTGAAGGAGTACAACTATATTATAATTCACAGTCTGCAATTTAAAAACCTTGATCGAAACCGATTCCCCTTTATCAGGGAAATTAAAGTAGTATTACAACCACTGCTATATATTTTGGAATCTAACTATAATATAACTCATAATCGGCAATTTAAAACCTTGATTGGAACACCACTCTCTTCATCAACAAAACTACAGTAATATCAAAACCAGTGTTCTAAATTGCAGAGTGCAACCATAATATAACCTCTAACCTGCAATTTAAAACCTTTATCGGAATAAAACATATGATGTTGTACTACTATCATACTGAAAGAAAGTGCAACTATGAATAACTCATGAAACTCTTTACTAACAATCACGTAAACAGTTAAAGCATTCCCAAGTCCCAACCCACCTTCATCAACCCATCAAGTAGAATCTTGAGATCATATAAACAATGGCTGTTATAATTTCAATCAAAAACCTTTAAAATACCCAAGCAAGGCATCAAACTGAATTTCTTTCTTCCAAAGCAATGAATGAACAAATGAAAGCAGATTCTGAATTTTATACCGTATTATACACTCTTCGTTGTAACCATACAAAACTAGAAACGGACGGACCTGGTTCGGACTCCCAATCGACTTGGGGTAAGAACAAGATGGATCTTTGGGAAGGAAGAAGTGAAGGGAGTGTAGTGTTCAATTGAGCCGGAAGAGCAGCTCTACAATTTTGAGTAGTTCAAACTTGATTGAGTTTGTCTTAGTAATCTTCCGAATTTGTACAATAATTAATTACAATTTTAACTATTTTATAGATAAGTAAATCGAAGATAATAAAAGAGTCCGATAAAAGATACGATTAAATGAGCTGAAGTCTAATAAAAAAAATAGACCATAATTAGTATGGGTCAGACATGTATTAGGCTATAATGTTTGGATTTTCTAACATTTTAAGAAAGATGCAGAAAGATATTAAGACATGGAACGCAAATCAGGAATTTTCCAAGTTTTCTCCGTTTATTCAATTTCGCGTTTGATTTTAAAAAGATAACTAAGACTCGTGTTATACATTATAGTTTGAATACAAGCGACAAACTTTGAACTCGTTCAAACTTCAAGCTAAACTTAGACCTTTATAAAAAATTTTAGATCGAGATTTGATTAGAAGAAACCGAGTACAATTTGATCCGATATTATCTTTAGTAATAACATTATATAAGTTAAATTACTGACTTATATATTATATTGTTAATTTTGTTAAAATTTAGAATACAACCAATATTATTTTAAAAATATTAATAACGTATTTTTATTTTTATTTTTTTTAGAAGAACGTTAATTAATAATTCGTTACTTTTGCCAAATTTGTATTATCAAATATCAAGTCTTGTTCTCATTCGATCTTCTCCCCGTTTCTTTGTAAATCAAGCGGTTCAGATTGACTGAGATAGGAAATGTGGGTGATCCTAGAAAACGATGTCGTAATGTGGCAAACTTGGTTTGTACACAGAGACACAGCACGCACGCGAAAACGGTAAGGGAGGGAAGGTTTGTTTGGTTGCCGAGAAAATTTAAACAAAAATATTTACAATTTCCTTCGCATTACACTCAGGAAGCAAGCGGAAGCAGGAAACTTGCTCCGTTCCAATCTCTGGAATCGGGAAGTCCCCAGTGAAATTGCTGTCGAAAACGTAAATGAGCATGACGGGTTCAACAATACGTTTCAATCTCTGGGCTAGCTCATGGAGGATTGCGAAAGCCCATCAACCACGTCGTCTTCTATACCTTCCACAGATCTGAATCTGACTTGAGCGTCGGAGTGTTACCATCGAACAACCCTATGACTACAATTTTACAGCTACAGGGAATTGAATAACTTTTCTTGTTGCAGGATGATAGACAACAAAATTGAAGCTACATGCATTGCTAGGAATGACATCGAGAAAGTTTCGTACGCCATCAGGGCAAGCGTCTGGGTGGTGGTGTTGGTTATGGTTAGGTCAATTATGGAGTCAATGTAGATGATGGTAAGGTTAAAGATGACAGCTTTTACGTGAACAAGTGCAGAGCGCTAACTTAATCGGAATACATGATCTAGGTTATCATGTGTAAAGGTAATGCCAGTTGTATGAAATCCTAGTATTGGAAGAGCACTTGTTTATATTAAGGAAACTGTTGAACATTAGATGTTATTTCGATCGAAAGACAACATTAACACTGAAATCATAACCAAAGAGATGTCTAAATTGGTTGGATTGATTTGTCTTCTTTTTGGTTTTTATATCCTCACTGCAAGTGAAGAAAGTGGCGATTGGAATGGTTGATCTCAACCCACTTGCTTGGCTTCCAAAGGAGTAGCCACATTAAGAGATGCAGGATAGGATTAAACAGAGGAATGCTCTGCAAAATATCAGCAATGCAAGTGTTGCCACTGTGAGATGAAAGTGGAGATGGAGCCAATACTCTTAAGAGTTTCTAACCATTGCATGGAGAAGACTAGAAGTCACGAATGAGGATTCCTTGATGACGACCCCAAGTAGAAGAAGGTGAGCTCCATCAAAATTCAAAGGATTCCTTGATGATGACACCAAGGTTAACAAGATAATCCACCGTCATCTTCTCTTCTCGGAAAGATGTGATGGATGAAGATAGTAGGTGTACTTGAATTAGAATTTTAATTTCTTATTAAACTAAGAAACTATTAGTTCTACTTTAACGATCATTATAGTAAAATACTTTGACTAAGATTGTAAAATCCTATCATATCACAAGAAAAGTACCAAACTTAAGACTGCCCTAATTTAAGATTTAACCCAAAACAAGTCCTAAATTAACTAGAAACTATCAAACAACAACATAATCATATTAGACATGTTTTGAGCTTGTAAAACAAAGACTCTAATAATGAATAAACTTTAGAATAAGAAATTAATCTTAATTTCACAGACTCTCGCCCCCTCTAGCTGTTCTCGAACTTCAGCTCTTGTGGTCAGTCCATTAAGCTTATGTAATGTTCACTTGATTGACTAATCACAAAAAATATGAGAACCTTACTCCACTAAGTTGCTGAACAGAGATCCCACATCACAAAAGGGAACAACAACGGTTTTGTTGTAAGGTATAGTCCCATAGTTTGAACTGCATCAACTAGAAATTATCCTGCGGAGAGTTTCTCCAAGCAATTGCTCCAAGAAGAGGCTTCACACGCTAGAAATGAGGAAGCAGCGCTAATGAAGCGTATATAATCCGCAAATAAGTTGTCAATAACAAGAAATTGTTCACTATATTATTTTTACTGCAAACAAAGTTAGCTCTGCACTACACCATTACCCAACATATACATAAAACTACCAGGTCTTCCCCTTCAATCGCAAAGCAAGATCACTTACTATCAATTAGGGTTTCTTGTATTCTATTGTGAACACACCTTCAACCAGCCTCCAGCAAAGATCAGAAATTTTCTTCGAGATCAACGTATATGCATTTGACTGCCTTAAGGTCCCCTTTTTGACCCAAAGATGAAGTCTTTCACAGAACTTTCCGCAGATAGAATTGCCCTCTTAATCTGCCAAGAGATTACCAATACTGATCAGGAAAAAAAAAATGAATATACTAGGAGCAAAATCATCACTCTAACATCACAAACAAGACTGAAAGGCAAGAATTTAAGATGTACAAAATTGTATTTCTTCAAATTTTACCGGGTCGAAGGCATTGGGTTCGGGACCGTAGTCAGCAGTTAAGAGGAAATAAGAAGCAACAACGGTGGCAACCATTGTCGTTCTTCTCACTATCTTGTCTGTTCTCGGATTCATCTTCTTCTTCTTCTTCTCTATGTTCCAAACAACTATCCTCTCGATATCGAATGGGGTAGGGCTTCAGAAGGATCGGCAAGTATCGAGAAGGCAATGATTCAGTTTTCCTCTTTTTTTTCCTCATAAATCACAACCCATTTTTATATAATTTTGGGCACAGAACAGATAACGACGGGGTTGGTTGTTGGGTTAGAATGTAAATATGTATAGAGAGAGAGGTCAAAAGTCAACAAAATATAAATTTTACAAGAATTTATTTTTCACACTAATTTTACTTTTTTCAAATTTAAAAACTGTAACTTTTGAAATCTAATTCGACATAATTATATTATAGGATATTAAACTTGTGAAATTTCACATCAAACAAAATTATTTTTAAGCGGAGGAATCCACGACCGCTATCTTTCAAATACACAGTAAATAAATTTCCAAATTGATGTAATAGCCTGCAAATCACACCAACCGGGAACTTTGCACTAGGCAAACTGTGTACAACAAACTCGATTGAAAGTGTAGATAAGAGATTCGAACACAAAACTTTTTGGCCTCATGCCCCCTACTCCATCAACTCGATAAATCCCAAACAAGCCAATGATGTTAAAATAAAAGTATCATTAATTGATAATTTTTTAAAATTTTATTTTTTTAATTAATAATAGTATTCAACTTAACAATAATGAAAAAAAACACTACAAAAATAATTTTCAAATATTAGTAGATTAAAAATTAAAATTATTAGGACTAATAATAAAATTTAAATTCATTATTCCAAAATCAATGAATTTAAATTAAATTGATTTTATCAAATTAAAATCTAAAATTTATTATTTAATCCCAAAATCAAATTATTACTCTTTGACAAGCATATCCAATACCAGTCAATGGATTCTTTCTCGAGTTATGATAGTGATAAAGTTTTCTTATCATAGAATTGATAATGGAAAAGAACAAAAGTTTAGAAATCAGAGATTGAAAAAATATGTAATAATGTATTCTCTTCGCCAGTAGCAATCACCCGTTCAATCTGCAGATGCAAAGACTTCACAATGCTCTGCAACCATTTGCAATTACAAGCATTCGCAAATTCAACTTCCTGTTCCTGTGCTCAGACCAATCGATTGAGTATCGATTAATATGTAATCAATCAAACGAGAGATGCAACACCAAAATATATTTACATTCAAAGTGAAATATACGGCATCAAAAGATTTACTCCATAACATTGTCTTAGAGCTGCACTCATTCAGAGAAAATGGAACTAATGAAGAAGAAACAAAATCATTGTATTATAATAGAGCATATTAAGTTGATCCTACACCAACAACACATAACAGCTCCATCACAGAACATTTTGTCAACAGTTTCATGCTAGTGTTCCATGAGGTTGCTCTCACTCGGACCAATGCTTGCGTGCACTCCACCCAATACTTTATTCTCAATAAGATCACAACAGAAGTCTTCAATGAACTTGATCAATGATTTCTTAGTTTCTTGGTTTTGACTTCACTGGACTCCACCTGGGTCCGCTATGTTAAGTTTCACAAGAATAAAGTCAAGAAAGCATGATTTACAGATCTATAAGTGAACACTTCTTTTAAACTTCGGATGGGTGTCTTAAGGTCCGTGTCCATCCCAAATACAAAAAACACACAAACTATTCCTTCTCAATCACCTTGTAAGTAACAGAAGGAATATTATGATCAGTCTTTCATCTCAGAACTACCTACACAGCAAACACAATTTCTCTTAATAACTTTCTCCTGACCCTGCTTTGTTTATGCCAAAAGATATCAACATCAGATGAAGATCCAGACAATCTGGAACATAATAAGACACTCATGTAACTAATTCATATCAACTTGTACAGAGAAGTCTTCTCTGAGGAATTTCTAACCGAGTATCATGGCCCTTAAACGCTACTACTGTCTTATACACATCATAGCGCATAGCAATATAGTAACATCAATCACAGCAACTGAGATTTTATATGTATATTTAAGCAAATCTACTCTTTGCAAGGACCCAAGTATAGAGCAACAAATATGAATTGCTTAATGGAACAATTGCTTAATGAGTCAATAATCCATACAATTGCGAAGAGAATTTAAGAGTAGCACTTTAAGAACTAATTATGCAGCATATCATTAGATCAATTGACAAAATATCAAAAATCATATGCATTAGAAAGGAAGTCTCTTTTGAAATATCATACAATTACCAAACAGAGACAGAGCAACAACTATCAAAAATACTACATACGCTTTAAGATCAATGAAAACAGATAAAGACAACCACTTCATTATCATCTGCATCATCATAATAATATACATTCCATTGATTCCATCGTCATCGCAGCTAAAACCACATTGAAACCCTCGGGTTGTACCATAGCATACCATCCTCACAAGAATTAATAACTATGAGCATAGCACTAGTATCTTCTGAGATCCAAAACACACATGACATGACATAGACGAGAAGGAAGACAGGAGATTTGGATTTTTATTTCTTGAAACTTCCTCTAACACCAGGACGAGGCTTGGAGGAATCAGCAGCATGAGAAGCGTGAAGATTGGCGAGCTTGGACTCCTCAAAGGGAATCTTGGGATGCCTGGCATCGTGGTGGATCTGCATCGACTTCAAGTCCGGCGCCGTCGTTTTGCAGTGCGGACACTCGAACTTGGCATGCCCGCCCTTCTCCTGCCCGGTCCGGTCAGCGTGACCGGCTTTCCCTCCACCTCTGTTTGTCGTCGCAGCGTCTACCTTCGACGCGATCTCCTTCGCCGTGTGCTTCTTCGGCTTCGCCTTCCCCGTCATCTTCTTCCTACCCTTTCTAGATTAGGGCTTCCTGTTGTTCATTGGGGGGCGTAGGAGTCTCAATATATAGCGCCTCTTTTATCTGCATTTTTCTTGTACGGTCAGTGCTACTTAGACCGCCTACGTGGTTTTTTTCCATTGGTTACTTCTTTAATTAATATCTTGATAGTTAAAACTTGATTATTTAACTCAATTTTAAATTAAACAGATTTAAACAAATAAGGTAAATATAAATATTTAAATTAAAACATATTTAAATTAAATTAAATTAAATTATTCTATAATAATATTTAATTAATCTCTTTGTGTTCAGCTCCAAAAAAAGTTTTTATTTTACTTTGATGTAAGTTAAAAAGAAATTTTAAAGATTTAATAATTTTAAAATAATTTAAAGTATATTTTAAGATGACTAATTTTAAGTATTTTTATAAAAGAAATGAAATTTCTATTTAGTTTAACTTATTTAAAAACATTTATTATCTTTAAAATTAGCAATTATTTGTTATTTTCAAATTTTTTTTAAATTTTGTTAAAAATGACAATGAAAATTAAGTGAAATAAATAATGAAAATAGCATTCTTGAATCAAATTTAATATTATTTATATAATTACTTAATTCAACTTTCAAAATTAATCTAAAATAATTAAATTCAAATTAGATATATAATTTAAGTTTAAATTATTAATTTAAATTAAATTAAAAAGTTAACTAAATTCAAATACTAATAAAATTTAATTTATTTGCGTTATTAAGGTTATTTTGATTATTA
>JANIIA010000004.1:3669229-3682320 GCA_027478495.1 Erythroxylum alaternifolium | reverse complement strand
CAGAATTCACGTATCCAACAGTTGTCTCCATGGATCCAAACGGCAACGTACAGCCTCGTCAGAATCCGGCTGAACCATAAATATTATTTAGTTATTCTATTTAAATATTGTTTTAATAATATTAAAATATAAAAATAAATTTATTTAAACTTTTATAAAATATAAAAAATCTTCAACCTAAAGGTGAGTTGTAATCACTTTGGTAGCCAAGGGAACACTGGCAATTGAGTCTTGGGTAAACACTTTCCGGTCACGTTTTGATGCAAATTTGACAATGGATTTGGTGGACCCCATTGCTTTTGCTAGGTCAACATCCCTATCCACCGACTAGCAAACTTTAGAAGAACGAAGAGTGCTTATTGAGATGACAAAAAGCTGGTTCGGGTCGGGGTTATCGCCAACTTGATTAGTTGATTGATCTCTATTGACCTGACCTAAGGATAACAGATCATGCCTAAATTCGTCGGGGTCTCAACTAGGCACACGCTAGAGCCATTTAGGTCCAGTTTATTATATAATATTATTTTATTAATTGAGACGAGAGTTTATAATAGAATAGAATGAAAGAGAAGGGTTTTATATTACATCTCATTTCATTATAAGCAGTGGAAATAAGAAATCTTCGATTTGGTAGATTTATGATAAAATGTAAAATGATAAACAACTTTTCACTATATTACATTATAAATCTTTTTTTCAAACAATATTTCACTATATTAAATTATGAACCCTTCAATCTATTCGAAATAACAAATTTCTAAAATTATATCAATTTATATTCTATTCTATTCAATTCTATTTCATTTCATTAAAAACATTACGTCTAACCGAACATAGTCTAAAAAATACGTTGTCATTTTATGAAGGATGATGTTGTTTTCTATTTTTAATTTAAAAAATAAAAAATACGGCTGAGCTAAGTCGAGTTGAGGCTCCAAGCTACCTTGAGCTTGATCGGGCTAGTGCTTGGATGCCTCGAGAGTGATAGGGCCTCGGACTAACCCATGTCAAGGCAGAAATTATCTGGCAAGTCTAACCTGACCCAATCTATTACCATTCCTAAACTTGAGTTGTATAAAATAAATTTGTTTGAATCAATAAAAAATGATATTATTTTAAAGTTAACATCTCATAATTGAATTTAATTTAAGATTTAAATTAATCAAACTTAATTTATTAACTTTAAACAGATTAAAATTTATGCCTCTTGCCATTCTTAAATGTTAGGTATCATGTTCTTATTTTTATTTTTGTATAAGTTTTGATTTAATTTTCATAATTATATTCAAATTGCTCATTGGATTAAAAAACATATTTTCATTATTTATGTAATGTATAATACAAAATTTAAAAAATTTAATTATATTATCGATATTGAATTCATTTTCGTTAAAATAATTTGATAAAAGTGATTTTTTATATTTTTTATATCATGAGACATTTAAAGATAATTCATTAATTTGAAAATTTTCGCTACTCTTGTTGTAATTTTAATGTTAATTTTTAACAATAATATAACAAGGTTAACACTAATTTAAGGAATAAAAATAAAATTTTAATTCATTATTTTAAGAAAGAGATCTCTTGATTAAGATTAGAAATGAGACAAATTACGCCAATCCACACTCCCTTCTTTTAAGAGGCTCCAATCATTTTAAAAATGATGTTATTTTTAAAAATTAAAATAAAATAACCATAAAAACAATAATATAATAAAAGTCTCGTTTAATGTAGGGTCTTATGACGTTTAGAAATAAACAGTCTTACTTTTAATTAATAGAGATTGTTTTTGTTAGACTATATAAATAACAACAACATCAACATTAACAACATTAATAATAATAATAATAAAAGATACATAAAAATTGCGAGCAAATAAAATAAGTAATGTAATAAAAAATAGATTAAGTCTTAAATTTAGTTATGAACCAAAACTCAGATATTAATGATTAGAAAACTCAACTAATTTAGCTGGTTTATTCATAAACATTTTGAACCGTTAAAATTTTCAATTTAGCTTTTAACTTTTCAGTTCAATTTATTTTAATAATTTTTTGTCAAAAACTGGTCAATTTATTAATTAATTGGCCAATTTTTGTAAACTAGTAATTTTTCATAAACCAAAATAAATCAATTAATTTCCATTTAACAATCTTTTTCAATTAAACTTCAAATTCTTTAATAGATAGACAATTTCTTTCAATCATATTTTAAATTATTTAATTTTATTAATTTTAGTTGAGTTTATAATGTTCTATTATTAGTTCTACCTTTTGTCTTATCGGTTTAACTTGATCTTAAATCTCTTATCTTACTAATTTAATATCCAATTCAAAGTTTAAAACATTGATTGACATATTAATTTTGGGTTAAGTTGGATGAGGTTGGGTTGTCATAACTCTTGTAATTTGGAAGGATTAAGTAGTTGTTTTTTTGGGAGGTATTTGACAAATAGCTTATCAGTTGTTTTTTAGCTTATTGATTAAAGTTAGCTTTTTTACTATAGTAAAAAGCTATTGATGCGTTTAGTGAATGACTTATTGGTTATCTTATTTAAACCCAATAAGTTAACTTCTAAAAATTCAATAAGAGGAGTTTTTGGAGTTAGCTATTTACCCAATGACAATATTGCTCTCCACTTTACTTTCTACTTTACCATACAATTATATCCTAAAGTTTGGAAGAATATAATAAAGGGGTTAATTAAACTTTTTAATCTTTATTTAATTTTATAACATTAATTTACATTTAAAAATACTATAATATTATGTTTTTGAACATAAAGAGTCACATTAAATTAATTTTTTTAGTATATCACTGATATATATCATATCTATATCATACTATAATTATAAATATTTTTAATTTATTAAATAATAAAATCGTATATATTATACTGAAAAAAACTAATATGATGTAGCTCGCTACATCATTCATATTAATAGAGATTTTAACTTTGAATTATTATTATTATTATTATTATTATTATCATTATTATGTTTTTATTAAAAATATAAAATTAATTTTTGTAAAATTAAATATCTTAATCTAATTTCTTATAAGAATATTTAATAAAATACTAAGAAATATAATAATTATGCTCTTATAATTTTTTAAAAATCATATCTTAATAAGTTATTTTACACACAAAAATCAAAATGAAGAAACTCACTTAGAAAAACACTCTTATGCAGATCATCAAAACTGCAAAATTTGACAATTTCTCATTAATCAGTTGCCACATTGTTTACATTATTTAATTTTTCTTTTTCTAATTTTGTCACAAAATCATGTTTTTGAAGAAATACAAAAACCTAATTTCAATTTCCAAGATTCTGTTTAAATAAAATAATAATAAATTAATTCCCCCTGCCCCATGCAGCCTTACATTCCGTTGACCCAATTCCTTTATTAAATAAATAGGGGTTGACTATTATATTTAAATATTTAAATAATAATAAATAATTTGCACTTTTTCGAAAAGCGGGAATTAAATATTCGTAGGAAATTTAAATATATAGGAATTTACGCAGTGGGGTGCGGGTGAGGGGCGTTTAGGTGCGGGGAGGGGTGAGGTTATCATTTGTCAGGTTTAGATATTTTTTGAACAGATTGATGAGTACCACAGAGTCAGAGTTAGTGGCAACAGAGAAAAGTCACATGCAAAACAAAGGTTTACGCTTTTTGAGGGTCACGCGCTGGTCTCTGCACGCGCTTTCAAAATAAAAAATAAAAATTAAGATAATTATTTATAAATATATTAGAAAGGCCATGTGACTAATTATTATAAGATAAGAGTTAATATGAGTAGCGATTTTATCTAAATAATTAAAAAACATAATTTAGTAAAATATTTTCAGTATTATCCACTTTTATTTATTTATTTATTATTATTATTATTATTATTTATTTTGTGTGCTTTTGGAGTTCCCTCTCTTTATCTATATCCTTCTTTTTTCTGATTTAAGTTTGGTGGTTCGCGAGAAAGAGAAAAACCTTTAATGCTATAGCTGGACAACGATGAAAAAGGAATGGGAAAAAGAGAGGTTTTAGTTTTACTATATGAATTCTGGGGTATGTGTGTGTGAGCGTATGTGCGTTTAGATTGAGGAGTTTTTGTGTGTTGATGAGCTTTTTGTGAGTAATGAGTTCACACTTTTTGAGTTCTGTTGTTTCTCTCAGCTTTCTGTACACTTCCCAGTTGCCAACTTTAATTCTCGGTCAAAATGTTCGACATTTAAGTTGCTGTCATTAGCTGGTTTGGGAAGGGGGCGAGAGAGAGAGAGAGAGAGAGGGGAGGGTGTGTCAGCAGCAGCAGCAGCAAAGCGTTGGATTTTTAACTCTGTTCTTTGCCGTGTGTTGAATGATTTCTCTGTTTCTGGCTTCCAAGCTTCGAGATTTTTGCAGAGAGGTGGAGTAAAGTGGGGAGGTTTGCATTTTGGAAATTTGGTTTTGAGAAACCGAGAATTGGGTTTTGAGTGCCTCTTTCAGTTGGCAACCCTTGAGGGTATTTTCTTTTCTTTTTTTTATTTTGTTGTTGGGTTTTGAAGGGTTTGGAGTGTTGGCTTGTGAAGATGCTTGCTGTTTAAGGTCTTTGGAGTGATGGGTTGGTGAGATTGTGGACCTGTTTTTGAGTACTTTATCTTCAAACCGAAGCCTTTTTTTGTTGTTTCTTGCGGTTTCGTTTGGTAAGCTGTAAAAATAGCTTTGCATTTTTGTCTTTTGTTTGAGTTTGAGTTTGATTTTCATTTCCTATTTTTTTTCCTTTCTTCCTCGAACTTTTCTTGGTTGCTTAACATTCTCGGGATTCGATTATTATCTGTTTGTTTCATGTTGTCTGTGTTTTCTTTATTTTTTGAATCTAGTTTCGCATTTCACTAGTTCTTCTCCGGCGAAACCTCCAAGTTTTCTGAAGATTTTCAGTTGTGTTTTAAGTTACTTCACCTGTAATCTATCTGTTCTTGTAAGGAATCACCTTTTCACGCTCACCTTGGGTTGAATTGAAGAACAGTTGGTCTTCGAGAGTCAACTTACTCATTAGGGTTTCACATACCCCTTCTTATCTTCAGGATCTGTATTATATATATCCACAAAAGCTAAGATTTTGGGGTGTGGTAGATTTTGCTGAATTTCCAAATCTTGTTAAAAAAGAAAAGATTCCAACTTCGGTAAATGCATGGATCCACGAGATGCTATGGGGATATCTGGTTCTGCTTCGTTCTACATGCAGCAGAGAGGCATGGCTGGGTCTGGTTCAGGGACACAGGCCGGCATAAATGTCTCGTCGAGCATGAACCTTTTGTCTAATGCAACTTTACCTTTCCAACCGAACATTGGATCAACCTCAATTGGGCAAACAGTGTCAATGGAGCCTTCAACAGCAATGTCGTCTCACGGTGTTAACGTTGGTCCAACATCGGCCGTTCTACCATCCGGTGAGCCTGTCAAGAGGAAACGTGGAAGGCCTCGAAAATATGGACCAGATGGGAGTGTTTCATTGGCATTGTCACCTTCATTGTCTACTCATCCTGGTACAATCACACCGACCCAGAAGCGTGGCCGAGGCCGGCCTCCGGGGAGTGGGAGGAAACAACAACTAGGTTCTCTTGGTAAGAAATCTGGTAAAAGTTGTGTTCTTTGTCCCGTTTTAGGTGGGATTGTAATGTACCTGGTAGATTGTAGCCTAAAAGATTAAACCTTGTATAGCTTTGATGAGTCAAGAAACCTTGGTAATACACAGATTTTCAGTTAGATTTGGATCTTTTGTAGTACGTAATCTTTACGTATTTTAAGCTGAAAATGCCATTATTAGGAAACTCCTGAATCCATTCCAACCAAAGACATCCCAAGGTATATATACAAGATGTGTTATTTGGAACATGAAGGACGTTCATATTGGGAAATTGTTAAGATTTGGTGTGTTTTATATAGATTACAGTATCTTCAAACAATAATATATCAACAACTTGGACTAATCCTTTTCAGGCCACTAAATCTTCTTTTGGGCATATGATTTTAAGTTCCTTTTTCTTCTTGGGCTAGTTTAGTATTTGATTATTACAAATAGTTTTCATGGCATTAAACCCCTCTAGGGAGATTTTTTGGACTGAATTGGGCCTTCAAATGATTATTTAAGTTCAATGAGGAGATAAAACTATATACTTCACCATTTCATATTGTCTTACTGAAGCTCCAATCAAAAGTTGTGCCATTTTTTATTCCCTTGGACATCTATTTCATACA
The DNA here is from genome assembly GCA_027478495.1 of Erythroxylum alaternifolium. Classification (NCBI taxonomy): domain Eukaryota; kingdom Viridiplantae; phylum Streptophyta; class Magnoliopsida; order Malpighiales; family Erythroxylaceae; genus Erythroxylum; species Erythroxylum alaternifolium. The sequence continues at coordinate 3,676,077 of JANIIA010000004.1, read as the reverse complement.
CCAATACTTGGAGTAAAGGACCTCTGTGTTTTAGGAACTACAGTTGCATCTATCATACTTCTATTGACTAACTGATACTTGCTGATTTCTGAATTTGAACTGTTTGGTATTCGAGTGATAAAATTTTTAACGGTCTTGCTAGGTGAATGGCTTTCTGGTTCAGCTGGAATTGGTTTTACCCCTCACATCATCACCATTGCTGTTGGAGAAGTATGCTGTGTTTTCTTCTTATGTGTTAGTTTTATGTATTTGTAATTCTGCTATATTGGATAGAAGTAGTATTGGTGCTACTTTATTTATTCCGATGTATCTATCTTGTAGAGTTGTCTAGTATGACGATACATCACATATGGATGCTAATTGAAAAGATTTAGAAAGAACAAATGCTAGGATATTAGGATGAACAAATGCATCTTAACATGCTTTCGTACACTTTAGTATGGTATTAAGGATCGGTAACTTCTCCTGTAGGATATTGCGACCAAAATAATGTCATTCTCACAGCAGGGGCCAAGGGCTATATGCATCCTGTCAGCAAACGGTGCTGTCTCCACTGTTACTCTTCGGCAGCCATCAACATCGGGAGGCACTGTCACATATGAGGTTTGGCAACTTGTTTCATTCTCATGTACTTCTATTAACTGGGTTAGTCTTCAAAAGAGTCCACTTTGCCATGTGATTAGAGAATTCCTTGTATGCCAGGGGACTTGAGGAAGTTCTCTAATCTTTGTCCTTATCTTTGAAAGATATCTATGCCATGAATGCTTGACAATCTTCTCTCTTTGTTTCTCTCCCATTTGCCCTGTTGGACCCACTCTAGGTTGAAATCGTGTATACTTTGTATTGCTCCCCATATTCGTAAAACAGGGAGGCATGCAGGCCCTTGAGAATACAATGCATATTTGCTTTTTCTGAAGTCAACCACCTTCTTAAATAGTTAACCGACAATCTCACGACTCCCACCAAGATTTTTGGATTTTCTTTACTTTGATGGGTTAAGCTTCTTTTCTTTATGTTCTGATTATCTGTTACTTCACTGTTCTTGATGAAGTCAGGAAAAAAGTTAGGGACTATTTGGTGTTTTGCAGGGGCGCTTCGAGATTTTATGTTTGTCAGGCTCTTATTTGCTTACTGGAAGTGGCAGCTCCCGCAATCGAACTGGAGGGTTGAGTGTCTCCCTTGCAAGTCCTGACGGCCGTGTTATTGGTGGGGGAGTTGGTGGAGTGCTTATTGCAGCAAGCCCTGTGCAGGTAATCCTCAGGAAGACTGCATTGTTAATACTTAATTGCAAACCTTAAAGATGGGACTATCAAATGCAAACTGCTAATATACGATTATTCTTCTCAATAATTGATGCATCTTCTTGTGCCATGATAGAGTTCAGATGAATGTAACAACTTTAACGATATATACATTATCTGTTGATGTCTGAATCTTAGGTAATAGTTGGAAGTTTCCTATGGGGTGGCTCAAAACCAAAGAGCAAGAGAGGGGAAGGATCAGAAGGTCCCCGAGATCCAGCAGTCGAAAACTCAGTAACTCAAAGCAGTGTTCCACCAACCCAGAATCTCACTCCAACATCATCAGTTGGTGTGTGGCCGGGTTCGCAATCGGTCGACATGCGTAATGCTCACGTTGACATCGACTTAATGCGTGGTTGATGATTGATTTCCCATATTCGGTCGTATGTACAAGCAGTGTACATATCATTTCTCTTGTTTCAGCACCTTTTGAATCTAATCTCAGGATTCCCATTGACAAAAGACCAGCAACATCTTGTAGCTTCGTCAACCTTTTAGTTGAAAATTTTCTAGTGCTGTTTATTCAATCGGACATGTTTTTCTTTTCTGAAATAATCCATTACCGAACCAAACTAGATAGATGACATTTTGTTGAAGGTTTTGGTTACTTCAAAGCAGATAGTTTTCTAATGACTTATGTCTTCAGTTCTTACCATGTTGCTGCCGACCATAAGTCTCTTTGACTTTGGTGTATGACGGTTATGTCTCAACTGAAATTACCGGTTCTTGTCTGCTTGTCCTCTTTACGGGCTAATGGGTATATATAAGATTTAAAGGGTTACAAGTTTTGAGGTTACTTGTAACGTAAGGTTTTCTGTTATTGCGTGGATCAAACACAATCAAGGAAGTTCAACGTAATCTTCACGGGCGTGTGGTGCATGATTAGGAGTCGGAATTTGCTACTAAGAGTACTAAATTAATGACTATTTTTAACGCCAAACTTATATAATTTTAATATAGGCTAAAAGAATATTTTAAATTTTAAATTTTTTATCAAATTGTAAACTTTTAATGTTTATAGCAATGTTGTGAATATTATATCGGATTTAGTATTAGATTAAGTTTTGATACGGTATTGTATTAGTATTGATCAATACTAAGTATTGATTCAGGTAATTTTTTAAATTTATAAAATAGTTCTTGAATTTTTAAAAATTACAAAATAGTCCATTGTTATATTGCACAGTTGTACTATATATTTTTAACTGTCTTTAAAAATCATAATAATAAATAATAATTACAATTAATATGAAATAACAATAATTTTCAGATATTTTACATATAAATAATAATCATAATTTTTATGAAAAAAAGAAAATCATCATCAATTTTCATTATATAATAATTTTCAGATATTAGAAAAAGTATTACATTAATGACATTTAATTAAAGGAAGTTTAATTATATTAGATTTCTCATCTCTTAAATGTGTATTTAGAAAGTTTAAAAAACGGTAGAATTAAATTTGAATTTTTTAAATGATAAGGGTCAAATTAGATTATAATTAAAATTTTGACCTCTTTTTTATATAATAAGTTTAGAGTAGGGTCGACAAAAGGGGCCAAATTAATTAAGTCAAAGTTAATAAATCAAATTTAAATTGATCAAATTTTGAACTGAATTTAAATTAACAAGAATTTTTTTAAAATAAGATCATTTTAAAAAATTTGAGTTCGAGGTAGACTTGATTAGCATGATGAAAGATTGGATCATATCGAATTAGTAATAAATTCAATCTAATTTGATTGAGGTTTTAAAATCTAATTTAGTCTTAAATGAGGTTTTAAAATTAATTATCCTATTTTTTAAGTATTAACTAAAAGTACTAATTATGTCAATTTGAAAGTTAAAGTTTTGCTATGATAATAATAAATTTATTTTTCCCACCATTTTTATTACACTTCGAGCTTAAGTCAATTTGATTAGAATCGTGAGGAGTCATTATCTAATAACAATGTTTAACCATTCAAGTTTATTATAAGACTAAGGTTTATAATATGCGATTAATCGCATATAACTGGGTAACTTGTTCATCTCTATTCTTAGAAATTATTTTAAATTTAACTCTAAAAACTTACACTTAAATCCATTTAAATCTTCATGGTAGAAATCTTCACGTTTCTATACCATGTACTTTAATTTATAGATATTAGGAATGTCAATAGGTAGGGTTGGGCTGAAGGCCCCCTAATTATGGTGGCCCGTGGCCCAGCTATGGCCCGCTTGCCCCGTCATTTGTTTTTTAAAACTAAAAATTTTCAAAACGACGCTGTTTTGTAAGCGAGTGTCAACCGGGGCCATAAGCCAGCCGAGCCGCTTTTGCCATCTCTAATAAAAATACAACACAACAATAACATCAATAATGTATCACTAGGAATCTTGTTGATATATAGAATTTGAGGAGGTTCAGAAGTACGCTGCCTTACTCTTAGTTAATAGAATGACTGTTTCTAATAGACTTACAGGAAATTTTTTAAAAAAACGGTTGAAATAAAATAATAGATAAATACATAAACATATAGTTGAACAAATAAAATAAAATAAATCAAAATCAAAGTCAAAGTCAAAGTCAAAATAAAGATAAAAGTAAGTAAATAAATAAACAAGAATAAATAAATAAAATAAAATAAGCAATTAAAAATATTAAATAAATAAATAGAATAACTAAGGAACAAGTGATACAAATAAAAGTGTTTAAGCTAATTAAAAAAATGAGAATAAAAGGAAAATGTTCAAAATCTATAAAAAGAGAAATATCTCTTTATGTAGGGTCCTCTATCTATATCATAGTTTGCTAAAGTTTCTTACTAAGGGCCAATTTTTTGATAAAATGAGGTCATATCATTCTTGATCACCTCTCTCAATTGTTTCTTAAATCTTCATCTTCTTCTCTTATAGTCCTTAAGTATAATCTTCTAACATTTTTTCACCAGGACATCAGGATGTCTACTCATAATATGTTTGAACTACTTAAACCTTGTGTCTCTCATTTTTCTATCAATGTTAGCCATCCCAACATGTCTCTTACCAGTTCATTCATGACTTTATCTCTTTTTTTGTAAAGTTGCACATCCAATAAAGCATTTTTATCTCCGTTACTATTAACTTATAACTATGTGCGTATTTGATGGATCAATAATCTACCCAATAGAGCACGACTGAACTAATAGCTAAACGGTAGAATTTACCTTCTAGCTCGAGTAGTAACTTTTTGTCAAATAAAACTCTTGAAATGTTTCTCCATTTTAACAACTCTTATTTAATAAAGTGAACTATGTCATCATCTATCTTGTGACTACTTTGAATGATGGATCTAAAGTACTTAAAACAATCTTTATGTGGTATAACTTAGTACCAATCTTGACCTCCACATCAAATGCAACCATATGATTCGAAAAGTTAAACTCTAAGTACTCGATTTTAATCTTGCTCACTTCAAAGCCTTTTGACTTTAGCATATCTCTCCAAAGTTTTAGCTTGTCATTAAGATCTTCTTTTATTTCATCCACTAAAATAATATCATCAACAAATAATATACACTAAGGCATATTTCCTTGGATATTCCTGGTAAGCTCATTCATAACTACTGGAAATAGGAAGGGGCTTAATGAGGATCTTTGGTGTAGCCTGGTATCAATAGAAAATTTTGTTGTATTTCCTTCTATCATTCTTACTCTAGTCTTACCACTTTCATATATATCTCTAATAACCTATATATTCAAAAAGAAATTTCTTAGCTTTCAAGACACCTCCAAATAACATTCTTAAGTACCTTACTATAAGTCTTCTCTAAATTAATGCAAACCATATGCATGTCCCTCTGTCTATCCCTCTAATATTATATTAATAGTTTAAGGAAATGTATGGCTTCTGTCACGGATCTTCCTAACATGAAACCTAATTGGTTATGTGATATTGGTGTACCCTTTCTCATTCTCTTTTCAATCACCCTCTCCTATAACTTCATAGTGTGACCGAGTAGTTTAGTGCTTATATAGTTATTAACAACTTTAAATGTCTCCTTTGCTCTAGTAAGGTGAGATTAGTGTGCTAAGTCTCCTCTCATCCAACATTTTGGTAGACATGAGGATCATATTAAAAAGGTTGGCTAACCAAATAAGACCCACTTCTCTTAAGCTCTTCCATTCCTTTAGGAGTATCTTATCAGGTCATTCTACCCTCCCACTCTTCACATACCTCAAAGATCTTTTAATTTCTTCTCTTATGATATGCTAGTAAAAAGTGCTAAGATTACCCAAAGAAATATTATTATCTTTTTCATCATTGAAAGGCCTATAAAAGTAACTTTGTAATCTTTTCTTGATGTCATTTTTATCTACGAGCACCCATTTTTCTTAATCTTTTATATAACAAACTTTATCCAAGTCCCTCACGTTCTGTTTCTTAGCTTTTTCCAAGTTAAAAATATAATTTTCTCTATCTTTAGTTTGCAATTGTTAATATAAGTTCTCGTATGCTCTACTTTCGGCATCTGAGACTATATTTTTGTCCTCTTTCTTTTGTCAGCTTATACTTCACTCTATTGGCTACCTTTCTATATCCATATAACTATCTAATTGAGCTTTATAGGCAACTTTCTTAATCTTCACCTTGTTTTGGGCGTTTTCATTTCACTATTAAGACTCCTTCTTGCTATTACCCTTAGGTCTTTTAAAAATTTCCAAGATCTCCTTAGCTGCATTTCTCAAAAGAGATGCTACTCCCTCCCACATCTAGTTAATATCTCCTTTTAGTTTCTATGCTTCTTCATAGATTACTCCATTATTAAATTGTTTTATATTGTCCCCTTTTAGATTCTACTATCTAACTCTAGTACACTTCTAAGAACTTTTCTTCATTCTCTAACCCTTAATTATAAGATTGATAACTAGCAATATATGCTTAGTTGGCAAGAATGTGTTAAGTATCACCTTGCAATCCTTATAATTTGGATGATTGCTTCACCTCGTGAGGAAGTAGTCAATATGCGTCTTCATAGTTCTACTACTAGAAGTTGCCAAATGCTCCCTTTTTTTCTTCTAAGAATGAGTTGACTATCACCAAGTCAAATTTTACCAAAAAATTTAACAAAGTAGTTCCACTGTTATTCCTATTTCCGTACCCAAAACCCATATAGGGACAAGAATACTCATCCAAGGTTGTCTCTGTACAGTCATTAAAGTCTCTACCTAAAATAAGTTTCTCTTAAAGGAGATTTGTTGAATCATCTCATCTAGTTCTACCTAGAATTGACGCTTAAGCTATTCTTCTAACTCCACTTGGAGTGCATAAGAAAAAACTACATTGAAAACAACAATTTTCACTATAATCTTTAAAGAAAAATTTTATCATTGGTTCTCTTTACCTTCACATCAAAGTGTTTGAGTTTCTTGACAACTAAGATACCTGCATCGTTCTTTCGCCTCAAAGATACTAACAATTATGCTTATATAATGTAATCAGAATTTTTAAAATACTAAGCTAAGGAAAATTTATGAAACAAATTCTTTAGAAAATTCATAAAAAATTATCGTATTTTCAAATTCG